>JAODAL010002685.1:0-190053 GCA_025379985.1 Phyllomedusa bahiana | reverse complement strand
TGGGCCAACCCCTTTAAGGTTAAGACATACTGTATACATTCTTCTGCATGTGTTCAAGCAGATCAGCTAGTGTCTAAGATCAGGAACACTAAGGCCCATTGCTAAGGATTTTTCCAAATTTTTTGGAAAACTTTCTGCATACCTATAGCACAGTGGGCAGGTTATGTAGACATATCTAGGTCTATCAAGTTCAACTATGGGTGAGTAACTGCGCAAGCCTTTTCAAGCCATCAACTGTTCTTGCAATGAACAGCTTCTGAGGTGCCTAGTCCACAAATTCACAGTTCTTATGGTAAAGAAGGCTTGATGGCTTTGGAAATGGAAGCTTTTTTGTTTCTTAAAGGGGTTTTGCCACGATCTCATTTCATGCCTCCTGCATTCAGCTCTGTGTGTTCAGAAGGGGGCGTGTGTGATTTGTTTGAATTGCATATCATGTGACCCAGCAGGCTGACATCACCAGAGCTTTCCTCTCTCTAGTCAAAGAAAGGTCTGTTAATGTATAGAACTGTGAGAAGCTACATTATAGCTCAGAGGTAAAACTTTTGCCTCCAGGCAAAAGGGTCCTCTGTTTAAATCCCTGCCGGAAACAAACCTGTGGATTTTATTCCTATTTATCAATGCACAAACCTGATTGAGGTTTCTTTTGTTAATTTGCACTGTTTGACTAATTACTAAGGAGAACAGAGGACAGGAGTAGAATGACAGCACCTGGGGTTTGAACACTCAGTAGCTGCTGAGAGGAGAAATGATGTCTGAGCATGTGCGAAAAGGACTGAGCAGCTCTCGGCCCTGGTCGTATCCCCTGGAGACGAGCTGTAAACAATGGATCACTAAAGATCCAGAATTTTTAATAATGATGAATGGTGAAAATGTTTATTATTTAATTTACAAACTTCTCACATCAATTTTACTTTGTGGCAAAACCCCTTTACGATGGAGGGAGGGCCCTCTTGCCTTTCCATGGGATCTTCCATGAAACAGATCTTCTATTATAACTTACTTCTAAGTCTAGTGTTCCTTTAAGTCAGATATAAATATTTGCTGTCTCAGTCTCTAATCTGAGTACACACTTGTGAGATTTTTCCTTGGTATTTGTAAATGCATTTGCATACATCATATCCCAGCCTGCTCTGCCCTCATAGTTAGTTTGCATATACCTTAAAGGTGGATTTCACTCTTCGCAAATAAAACTGGATTAGATCAAAACAATAAACAACATTTTACGTTTTGCATCAACGCCTTAAGGCTTTCACAGTCCTGGCCTCCAGTCATTGAATGTGAACCTTGACTGAGTACAGGCCCCGATAACGGGATGATCACTCGGCTGCATAGCTCCTTCTAAGAGTTCTATTAATTATACCATTACAGTAAGGCCTCGTTCACACGGCTTATTTCGCCGCGGATTGACGATCGTCAATCCGTCGGCAAATCAGTCAGAAATAAGTAACAGCCCATTTTCTTATTGATTTAAATAGAAAAATCGGCTCGTTACGTTCACACGACGCGTATTTCCGTGCCGGATTGCCCGCCGCAGATTGACGACGGCAATTCGGACGCGCTCTCCAACAATGTGCATGTCCAATTTATTTACGGACGGATTCACAATACAATGAATGCGTCGGGAAGCATGTCACCACACTTAGTGGCATGTGTGTGTTGCAACTGATTTTCAACTTGATTCAGAATTTTTTACGAATCGGCAATCGATGTAAAATACGTTATGAAATAAGCCGGTTGTGAACAATAGCCTAGGGTACATGCACTGCTAATCATCAGGAACCCAACAGTTTATACTCTTGAAGAATAAAAAGTTCCCTAGTGGACGACTGCAAGCTCACATTTCAAACACTGCAAGTTACTGGTGCACAACATGTACTGTATTACTTCTACAACTTTTTAAATCCTAAACCAAAAATACACTTTGTGGCTATCTATGTATTTCGCTGGTTCCGTAGGCCTATTAACTCCTTAATGACCGCGCACTGTCTTTTGATGGCGGGCATTTCAGGTCGTTCATCTGCAGCAACGTCTTTTGACTGCTGCAGGCACGGGAGTTTGCGGCGTCCGGTGCCGCAGCAGCACTACACAGCCCCGTCTCCAGTGCAGCTCCTGCAAGCGCCGGGGAGCAGGGGAAACCTCCGCTACCTGGGGCTTTAACCCTTTGCGCTGTGGTGACGAACCGCGGCAATCAAAGGGTTTCCATGCTCTGTTGGGTGATCGGGACACCCAGTGACCCAACAGAGCCCGGGGAATGGCTGCACAGTCAGCCCTGGGGACCTAGAGTAGCCCCAGGGCTGTCTGTGTAAGAAGCCAGTGATCAGGACACACTGTGTAACAGTTATCCCTTCATAGTATTTAAAAATAAAATAAAAAAACATAAGTGTAAAAAAAAAAAAAAATGAATAAAAAAAATAAATGTTTAATAAAAAATAATTGTCCATATATTACACACAAAAAAACTACACATATTAGGGATCCACACGACTGTAATAACTTGTAAGATTAATTCTACAGGTTAAGTGTGAATTGTGAATGGTATTAAAAAAAAAAAAATTAAAATTGAAAAAAAATTCTGCAATTATTTATAACTTAAACTATTCCCTCATAAAGGACAACTCGTCTCGAATAAAACGAGGCCTCATACAACTGCGTCATTGAAAAAAAAAAGTTACAACTGTTGAAACGCAAGGAGGTAAAAACTAAAAAATGTTCTGTCATTAACTACTTTTCAGGTGTTCGGCTTAAGGGGTTAAAGACTCCATTCACATATCTCAATTGGGGCAACAATTATGAAATGGTCTGCAGCACTAGTTTTGCAGTCAAAAATACCAAGACCCTAACAGATCCCATAGATGCCATATAAAAGAGCTATGACAACTTTGCTGTATCGGTTTTCAAAATAAAAACTATGAAACTAGCGTGAGCAGACATTAAGAACAGATTACATATAAACCATCTTGCTTTCTTTTTGGCTACACTTATTTGATGAATCTAATCTCCTTCACCCCTAAAAAGGTGAACCACATTTCAGCTGGAGCTATAGAGGAACATTGTCGTCTTATTGTCCGTCCCTCAATCAGGATGTGTTCTTTCCCACAAATTCCATTTCATTGTGTAATCTGAAAATTGACCCTCCCATGAACACAGGACATTACGTATTTTTTTTCATGTTGGAAGACCTGAATTCATTTTTGCTGTGAACTTCCATGTTTGTGAAGATTATACTCAAGAAAAGGGGGCTTTAATCCAATATAACCTGATGGAGATGAAAGAACTTCTTAGCATATGAAGGATTTCAAAGTCCCGGAGAATCAGCCCTCTAGGCAACCAATACACAAACGTCTTCCTTACCTTCTCCACAGCAATAGGTTTCACCGGTTTTTTCAGAATCCCTTTCCTTTTTCTTTTCTTCCCTTTTCTTCTCCTTCTCTTTCTAATAAAAGAGAAATTCCAAGATGTTAATTACATGCTGAATTAACTAGGAAACTACCATTTCAGCTTTTCACTTGGGTTGTCATAGCTAGGTCTATGGACAAGTGTTCAATACCACTTATGCATATACAAAAATACATACAGGTCCTTGCCCTAAGTAGCAAGACTGCTATATGACCATAACACAGCCATATAACCCCACCTACAAAATCTGCATCCAAAACATTAACACATTATGTTCCTTTAATGTAGATACAGATATCCCAATAGGAAAATCTAAACAAACAAGTTATTCCACTAAAGCATTATGGACCTTAAAAGAGTCATCTATTGGGGATATAGAGAGGTCATAGGTGGCCCCATTTTGTGACAAAATGGAGAGCTGTGTCCTGTATATAATGCATTGATGACCATCTATTTGTAATGTCTAGCCAGACATACATACTTCCACTAATAAAGGTGGACTATCTGCCAGAGGTCAGAAAAGCAGTGCCGATGGTGATCAGCTGATTGCTGGCCATGCTTTGGGTGGTCTTTACCCACCCTTTAAAGGAAATGTGTCATCAAAAATGACTTATTATTTAACTCCCATTTTTATGTTCCGCACATTTTTAGGAATTTTTGGTTATATTTTTTAATTTTCTATATCACTTTCAATATTTTTTAATAATTCTTAAGTCCTGCAGATTTCACATTGGCCAATCGGCCTGAAAATAGCATGAAACTTCCTGTACTGTACAGAAAGATTCTCAGTAGTCTGCTACTTATCAGCTCAAAGAGGGTCAAACTGAAAGGCATCACCAGTGTGTATAGATAACACAGGATCCACCAGCCACAAGAGGAGATAGTCACAGTTCACCCTTTCACCTCCCTGCACATTGATTTCTTCTCAGGTCACAGAGCAGGACTAGAAAACTCTCCTATTTTATGCATGACATCTTGGGACATATGATTCCACTTACCCCTCAGTTCTACCTTCTTAATATCCCATATCCTACCTTTGGCCGTAGGTCAGGTAGACTTTTCTTGTACTTTTTGACTGCGGCAAAATGCCTGATTGCCAAGTTTTAGAAGCAGGTTTCTATCCAGACTAAGCAGGACCTACTTCATTGTATTAAAGAGGTTCGACATATGGAGTTCCTTACTGCTATGTCCCATAACAAATTAGACCCCTTTGACGCTGTATAGAAACCTTGGGATGTATACTGTATTATTAATGATATGTGATGAGTTAAGATCTAGATAGATTTTTCCTCTTCCTTGTGTGTTTTGTCTTTCGTCTCCCCCTGTCTTTGTGTTAAGTATCAGGTTATTTTTGATTTGCTGGTCACTTTGGCTAGCTTATGGTTTAAGTTGGACCGGAGGTATTCGGCAAACTCATTTATTTTTGAATATATATATATTAATTTACTTTGCTAGTATTTGATATTTTTCTCTGTTTTCCAAATGCGAAGCTATGTTTATGCTGAGACCGTTTATTCTGGTTACTCCTTGGTCTTTTTACTATATGCTTGATATTTTAAAAACTGTTTTTTATGTTTAAAAATTTAATAAAATATACAGTTTCCTTAAATGTCAAGGATGGAGTTAGTCTTAAAGGATTGTTCATTACGAGCTTTCACCCTGTCAGGGGTCCCTGGTAATTGAACTGAGGGCGTGCTTTTCGTCTGTTTTTCTGCTCCCTTCCCCCTCCCATAAGCACACAGGCAGCTAGTAACTTCTATACGGGGGGGGGGGTTTGCCTCAGAGTTCACCCTGTTGTGTGCATGCCTAGGTCTGGTTGCAGGAAGAGGGCTAAATCTAGAGTGTAGAAAAGAAGGTGAAGTGGTGTGAATAGCAAAGAGGGGATGCATTTTCCTTACCCCCTGCTTACAAGTCTCCACATCTCCAGCAACAACAAGGGCGTGTTATATATAGGATGTGTCCCTAATACGGGGAAAAAACATAAATATTCAAGCCTGGTCTGTATGCATTAGTATGTCAATTCCCAAAGACACATCTGATTATAGAAACGACAGGGTCATGGTCCATCTATCTGTGTAGAGACGGGAGGACGGGCCACACCAGGGTTAACCCAGGCGCATGGACACAGACTCCAGAGTCCCCCCTCCCCCTCCTTCCACTAAGAACATTCTGTCCCGGGAGGGGCTCTCGCTCCGACTGCTTAAAAGGGGGATAGTATTCAGCCTGACACCAGTAAGATAAAATCAACAGGTTTCACGTATAGAATTGGGAGGACTGATGTATAATACAACAGGGCTACTCAAAACATAGGAATTTGTAATGAAAATTTGCAAAGCGCTTGTTTTTTAAAGATCTTTAAAATTTAAAAAACCCATCTTTGTAGCGGACAACCCTTTAATCTCCTATGTGCATGAAGCATCTCTCTAATGTGTTAAAGCATGCAAAAAAAGGCCCTAGTGGCCAAATAAAACGCAAGACTTAAAGGGGGTTGTCTCACTACAAGGATTGCATTTTATGTTAAAGCTTGCAAAAACAAGTCTTTGCAAATGTGTCCCCCTTTTAAACCCTGTCCTACCTTTCCCAGATATCCCCTCTTTTATGGGGGTGCTCAGCTCCCCAGGTCGCATACTACAGACCGGTTTGATCTCTTATGAAAGGGTGTCAGCACTGGTTGCTACACTACCGACTTGGCTTCTCTGCAGCTAGTGGAAGCCATAAAAAACGCCCCTGGGTTTTAAGAAACCAAGAAAACGGACTGAGGTGAGATAAATCAATGTAGTGAACAAAACCCTTTAAGAATTTAAAAAAAAATGAAGTGAATGAAAATTTTTAAAAAAAAAAAATAATTCCCAAAAAAAAGGTTTAACATAAGAATGGGACTTTAAAAAATGATTTTTTTTGAGACATTCCTTTAATCAAAAACCCAAAATTTTCTTCCAGAAAAGGGCTATTTTATAGCCCGTGGTTTTTTTTATAGATGGAGGGGACATCTATATTAGGGGTGCTGCTAATCCCGTCGGCATCTATGGGAAAGGGGTAAATGTATCTCCCCTGATTTAGTCTCACGTTATAAGGAAGAAAACCGTTTGGGGGGTCACCGAAACAAAAGGGGAATAATTTTACCCAAAAGGATTTTTTATATATATTGCAATCAGGCTAAACCATGTCTAATCCAGTAATATTTTTGCCTTTATATAGGTTGTATATATAGATTTTTTTATATTTTTTTTTAGTTCACAATGAAGGGATTAAAGGTTTTGGATTTTTTTCACCGGTTCATATAGACATTTTAACAGGTTGCGGGGGTCATCGAGAGGTGGGCCGTCCTTTTTTCGGGGCGATTACCCACCGTACCTTAGGATTCAATAGTGGAAAGTTTAGGCTTTCTTGGAGGTGTTAACCCTGGGGGAGTGAATTTATCTGAAATATCCTACTAAACCTGTATACCTTTTTGATAGGCACGTAGCATGGTGTACTAGGTTTGTTTTTTTGTGAGATTTTTATAGTATCCTTATTAAAAGTTATATTTTAGGACTGGGTTTATAAATTTCTGTGATTTTTGAGGTATTCGAATAACCCTGGTAGTATTGTTGTATTCTTCTGTGAGTTATTTATAAAGTATGCAGTCAAGCGCTACTCCGTTGCACATAACTAAGCTAATTATAAACAAAGTTCATCTGATTATTATAACCTACACCACTACCAAAGTTGATTTTGGCTAGTAGCATGTGAGATTTAGCAGTCGTTTCTAATGTGAAGACAGCCGTAATAAATATTCCAGATTAGGTATTTGATGCTGAAACACAGTACTTGTGTCACATACTGTCTCCCAACACAGATAGCTAGTGACAGAAGCTGCCTTTCAGCACAATCCTTCTGAGAATTCTCTCTTGCCGAGCTCAAGAGTAGTAAGAGAATTCAGGCACTTCAAGGGAATGAAACAGAACAAGGACGAGAACAGTACAGTTCCAGACAGTCCGAGTGCCAGAGAAATAATAAACAGCCTGTTTATAACCGTGCAGTATTTAAGAATTGCCCCTCTCAGGGTATGTTCACACCGCGGTTTTTGAAGTGTAAATTTACGCTTCAAGATCAGCTTCCAAATCTGCTTCAAAACGCCCAATTAGAGATGTATTTTGAAAAATCCTATCCCCATTATTATGGGGATTTTACGAGCGAAAAACGCCTCAAGAATCGACATCTCACTTATTTTTATGGCTGTGAGTGCGTCCAAAAAACGGCTCACAATTAGACCATGTTCACACGGCTTAAAACTGGACGTATTTCAGTCCGTAATTACACGCCCGGGGTGCGCAAAATTTCGGGTGAAAACGCCCCATTCATTACGGTTTAAAACCACAGTTTCATAGAGAACTATGGATTACGTCTCCCCCCCTGCTCGGCGAATACGCCGGAGGGGGGAGATAAGTGATGTGAATTACCAGCGGCATATACGCGCCGCTGGTAATGCAAGTCTATGGGCCGGCGAGGTGACGGCCCCCCGCCCTGTAATTGAGGGCGTTATTACGCCCTGCAAATACACCATGTGAACTTAGCCTTACACGTCGTGAACAAGGAGGCATATTTACATTATAGTCAATGAAGGAAGATTTGTAGCTTGTCTAAGGCGTGTAAAACGCGCTAAAAAGTCCCAAACAACGCTGTGTGAACAAACCCTCAGAGGCAAGACAAAACAAAAATAGGAGTCTACATAGAGCACAGTTTTTACTTTCACTGCAGATACAAATAGGTAGATTACTGCATACTGTCATACTTTATGCTTAAAGGAGTTTTCTGGGATCTGAAGAGTCTCCAGATTGCTCCTAAATCTTGCTATACATTTAGGCAGAACTAAATGAGTACTTTTGTGGTTTTTCTATTGACCGCATGTAGGAGGTGTACACACCGTTGGGTACTCAGACATGCCCAGGGGCCGGCGGTGGCGCTTGTAAACAGACTATTTTCCAATAGAGTCACTTTTGTATTCGTCCACTGTATCTTCGAATTAGTCTATATCCTTTCCCACTATACCTCTGGGCACCAAATCCTGCCCTTTAGAACAATACTAACCATCTTCACCCTCCTCCCTACCTGGTCCAGATCAAGTACTGTGTTCTGCCCTCCTAATATACTACAGGCAGTCCCCGGGTTATGAACAGTATAGGGACTGTAGGTTTGTTCTTAAGTTGAATTTGTATGCAAGTCGGAACAGTTACATTTATTAAATGTAACTACAGCACAAAAGGTTTTTCTTTAGTTTTGGATAGTGATGGAAGGGTTTTTTTTACTATTTTTTTCGTCTGTCCCCTGTAAGGTTTCACCCATGTGCGCTTTGGCTTGCGGGAAACCCTTGTTTCCCCACAGCTACTATCTTTTTAACATGGAAAAATACAAGTGCCAGATGCCCCAAAAAGTCTCTTTTTGAAATAGGGGACGATCAAAATCGGAACGGTGTAAATCGGGGACTGCCTGTACTTAACACAGATTACTACAGTGGGGGAAAAAAAAAAATATTTTAGTCAGCACCAATTGTGAAGTTCTCCCATTTAAAAAAGGGGAAGGTAAAATTTACGGGCGCCTCTCTCTTTTTAAAGTGGGAACTTGCACAATTGGTGGTGAAAAATTTTTTTTTCCCCCACTGTAAATTTTTTCTAAGATGCCAGATACTTGATGTAGAGCGGCATCCTCAAACTGTGCCCCCCGTGTTGGGAAACTACAACCCCATCGTAAATTTATATAATTGTAACAGTGGGGAGGTGGGGGGTTGTACTTTCCAACAGTGGGGGGCCCGCAGTTTGGGGATGCTGATATAGAGGTACTAAAATGCAGGAAACCCCATAGGTAGGGGCCCAAAAATGTGTTCTAATTTTCTTGGGTTTTGTAGGTAGATTCTGCCCTCTGTATCCGAGGTCATTGATGATGCCCCATACAGTGGCTGAGTGGATATGCGAAAATGAATCCTATGAGCCATGGATGGGATGTCAGCAGAAGCAAGAATACAACGATAATGGTATCTCATGATTACACAAAGTCAGAATTAAAAAACGTTCATAAAGGGAAGTAAACCATTAAAAGTGCCCAAATTAGGGGAAAACCCTTAGGTGGTTTATGCCCCAATGGAGAGAGGGTTTATAAGAGTGGTAGGTCTGCGATATTGAGGTTTATATCATCTAGAGCAGGAATTCTCAGTAGACAGTGGAAAATAAACT
This sequence comes from Phyllomedusa bahiana, assembly GCA_025379985.1. NCBI lineage: Eukaryota > Metazoa > Chordata > Amphibia > Anura > Hylidae > Phyllomedusa > Phyllomedusa bahiana. The sequence continues at coordinate 180,448 of JAODAL010002685.1, read as the reverse complement.
AACTGGGCTCCTTATGTGCCAGTGCAAGTCAAGCTTACTTCACCCACACAGTGATTGACAGCTTTCTCTGTATTGTTTTGTGACGAGCAAACGAATCATGTATGTGGGGGGATGGCTTACGTTCGTTTTAAATCATATAAACCTTTATCAGTTTAAACATACATCTTGCTTCACATAAGATAGCATAAACCACCTAACAAGTTCCCTTTAAAGGTCTATATTACAATGGAGGAGAAAAGTTTAGTAGTGTATAAAGTTTATAAATAAAAAGTAGAATAAACCGAGACCCTTCTAACAGATGCTGCAAGCAGCCACATCTTAGGCTATGGGCACACGGCTTATTCACGCCGTAACTGCGGGATGGATTTCGCCCGCAATTACCCCATTTTGTACGGGGGGGGGGGGGGGCAGTCGCCGGCCCAATTTCTTGGGCAAGGGAAAGGGATCGCCGGGTAATGTGCAGTCCTTTCTCCCTGCTAGCAGTATTTTTCCCAACGGGGGAGGAGATGGAATCCATTGTTTTCTATGAGAACTGTGGATTTCCCGTAATGACGGGACGGATTTCAGCCGATTTGACGCAGAAAAGGGCCCTAATTGGGTGAAAAACCGTCACAAAATCAGCCGTGTGAACATAGCCCAAGTCTACACTACAAGGTTCTAGGCTCGAAGACTCACTCGGGCACCTTTAGCTATCAAGTCCCAAAATGCAGAAACCAAACTTTCTTTGTTGCATTCCCAACCATTTGAGCTGTCATCTTATCCTGTTGGTTGGGTTCTTTTCCAAAACTTTTTAGAAAGTTTAAACCCCGTGTTCGAGAACTCTTTTTTTTGTAGCACTTATTTTTGGCACAAATTTTTGATAATGGGTATAAAAAATGAAAATGTATTTGTAATTGCAAATAATAAGGGGTTTAGCATACAAATTTATGTAAAATGGTGATTTTGTTTTGTCATGTCATTTCTCTGCAATCTTATATCATAATTAACACAATCTTCACTAGGGCATTAGTTTAAACTATAAAGCATGGATCTATGGGGTGGTGTGTGGTTTTTTATTTATTTATATTTTTTATATTTTTATAATTTTGTATATATATATAATTATATATATTATATTTTTTTGGTTTTTTTGGGGGTTTGGGGTTTTTTTTTGTTGTGTGTGTGGGTTGTGTGTGTGTGTTTTGGGGTGTTAAAAAAATCAAAATCTATATTTAACGTGAATAAACTATAGAATGCAAAACCATAACCGAATTGGAAGGGTGAACACGTTTTTGAAAATATCCCACTATAAATGATACCTCCAATTTGCTTTTGTCGGAGAGCTTGCGAGAAGGGGGGATGCCCCAAGGCCTGCCCAGCATAGAAGAGGACGTCTTTTTCAGAGCAGATGAAAGGCATAAGAAGAGAAGCAAGACAGATGATCAGAATTTGTAAAAAGGCAAGGCAGGCAAAGCAACATATGTCGTCATTTTCTCACTAGGTACACAGCACCTGGACCCACAAGGAAGGCAGTACAGCCATGTAAAAGTATACAATAACAGATTACATTTCCTGTATTGGCTGAGAGATTACACCTACAGCGACAAGAGAAGTTTGGAATCAAGCAAGAGAAAATTGTCAGGAAAAAAGTATTACACTTATGTAAATGTAATGGCTAGAGGAGCTTAGAAGCAGTCACTGTATGCAAGCATCCAATATCAGCATGTGCAAGTCAGAGAACGGTCACGTCTACTGTAAAACTAATCTTCAGCTGTCACCCCTTAAACAGGGACAATTGCGTTACTTTAGTAAATTGGGGAAAGGCCCTTTCCCAATTTTCAAAGGTATACAGCTATAGTAGATACGAACATATTTTCAGAAAAAGGTGATTTATCGAGTATTTAAAGGGAACCCATCAAATTTGCAAAGCATTGAAATATTTACAGACTTTTTTTTTTTTTTTTTAAATTGAGGTTTAATTTTTGGCTAGAAAAACCGATGGAAAAAAAAATGTTGGAAAGTGGACCTTTTTCTCCTGATGCACAACCACTTTTTTTGCCCCTGTATTTGCAAAAACCGTGGTCGGTTCTCGTTTTTTTTGTTTTGGCCCATAAAATTTATTGTTTGGAACCGAAAAAAAACTAAAAACCCCGCCGCCGGGAAAATGTCAGAAAAAAAAAAAAAAAAAACGATTTTTGTAGAACACAGGTTGTTTTTGCTCTTGAAGTCAATGAACATGCAAAACGATCGGAATTTCAGCGGTTCCAAAATACTAAAACCGCCGAAAAGATGAGCGTTTTAGTATGCTGTGTAGACTACCCTTTGTTTCCTTGTAATGACTTTGCCTTGATAGCACAGCAGTAAGGATTGCATGAGGGTTTTTTTTTCAGGCGGCTTTGGCAAAGGGGTGTTTTCACACGGTGGTTTTGAAGTTTGACACTTTTTTTGTGTGCAGGGAAGGGGACAGCAATTAAGTTGTACATTTCTGCACAAAAAACGCATCAAAATGCACCGTGTGAAACCCCTTAGCTTGTTCACCGGTGTAATTTTGGGGGGGTTTTTTTCCCGTAATTATGGGTGTCGGGAGGGGGTGGGGGGGGGGGGGAGGGGGACGGCCCCCTGAATTCATTATTCATGGGGACGTTTTTGCCCTGAATAAATTGAAATTCACTTCTGTCCCTGCTGCGTATTGTGGAGCAGGAAAAATGAGACTAATCCCTAGTTTTTCCCTTTAGAATGGTGGATTACCCTAATGACTGGGACGTATCTCTCCCCGTATTTAGCGCAATACCCCCCAAATACGGGGGAGATAAGTTCAAAATAAACCGTGTAAAACTTGCTAAGGGTATGTTCAACGGTTATTTTTAGGGGTATTTCGCAGATCTGGCTTAATTGCGGGTGGCCTATAAATTATGGAATCCATAGCTCTCTAGAGAATATGGTTAACTCCTCTCCCCCCTCTAACAAAATGCTCGCTATTTTTTCATGGTAAAATACAAAACCCCCTTTTAGTCTGGGGTCTTGGGGGGTGATGTCCCCTTGTGAAATCAATTCAATACCCCCGCAAAGGAGAAAATCTAATACCAAAGCAAAAAAGGAAGCAGGCTTACGTTTTTATATACCATACTTTTTTATTGTAGACTACACCACTTTTTTTTTTTGTAGGAAATAACTCACACACCAGTATAAAGCAGACCAAATATAGTTGAAAGTAGACCATGTTTGCTTATGAAATTTTAAGGAGAAGTGGGTACTTCTAAGTTTTTTTTTTTTTTTTTTTTTTTTGAGCCCCTTAGTATAAATATGTGGCTCTCACAAGAACAAAAAGAAGGCTTGTGTAGCTGTAATGTAGAAGATAGACACATTCGCCCTTTAACCTTCTAGAAGGCAGAGCGGTCTTTAGTCTTGTAGACTTGTAATATAGGGGTTAGCCCTGCTTGTTTATCAGCCGATAGGAAGAAATGGATGCATCCTTACATACAGCATTATTTGTGTCTAAACAATGAAGGAGGACGTGAATAGTCTTCACTCCATTACCACGAATAAACTCAGAAGTATGCAGACGTCAACCAGTGTGACAAAGTGCAAAGTGGTTTGGAATGATGTATCTACAGACTAAGTATTTCTTACATTTCTCTGACAGCGCAGTGAGCAGCGGCCTGATCACATACACATGAGCCTAACATGAACAGTTGCTATAATGATAAATCAATGTAGAAGCCTTTTCCCCTGCAGTATCAGAGTGCATAACCTCATTTCAAACATTGTTCTTTGTGAATTACCCAGAGGTATTAGATGGAATGGCTATGTAGGAAGCAGAACCCATTTACACACAAAAATAGGTTTCATCTAAAAGCATTCTCTTTGTGATTTCTGCATGTGCGGTTGATCACTTTAATGGAACCATTATCCCCCCATGCTCCCTTCTCTGCTAAAAATGCAACAGAGAAATGTTCATACTGAGCAGTAAATCTCCTCGGTAGTAAACCTGTCATCTCTGTGCTACCCTACGATGTCAATAAGCCAACCTGGAAAATGGAAAGCCTCAGCACCCCACGTATGTAGCACAGGTTCAGATATTCCTGGCGAAAAACAGATTAGTACAGTACAAAGCTGGGAACAAACATTTGGCTTAAGACCTAAGTGAATTTCGTTAACAACTTGTAAAAAAATGGCATTTCAAAAACCTATCCTCTAAATCATCTATACGAGAACCTGAGCTAGAATTTCTCAGAAAGCAAATTACCTACTAATTTGCCATAAACTAGACAGAACGGTTTGATCCAGCACCACACACAAACACTACACCTTATTTTATTTGCAAAATGGACATTTTTGTGACCAGGAGTCATTGTAGAATAATGCATTCAAAAAGGGGAATATTTCTTCTTAGTTGCAAAATATTTGGTTGTTTTAAAACCCAAAAATGAAAATCCACTACGTTTTATTTTGGGGGAAAAGGGGACGAAAGGAGGAGGGAGAGAGAATCAGAAATTAAAGAGGAAAAAATATCAGGTTTTTCTCTCCCACTTCAGTATATCCAAAATTAGATCATAATACTATTCTACAAAAAGGTAACCAAACTAAATATGTGCACTTTATCTATAATAGATAACAGCCCAGTAGCAAGGTAATCTTTGGGTGACCCCAGGTTTCCCCATACCTAAAAAAGAGCCCCCAAAATACGATGGAAGCCCCTTGCAATGAAAAAATGTTTGCTAAAATAAACACTGGCTTTTCCCTTTAAACAATGTTGCTTACTAATATACAACAAAAAGCCCCACTTCGGTTTCCCCACACCCCCCCTTTGGGGGCACTACAAAGAATAGTTTCAACATGTAGGGAACACAAATGAAGGTTTTCCCCAAATTTTTGGTTTTTTTTTTTTTTTTTTGGAGCTCAAGTTATTTTTTTTCCCCTTTCTGTGCTCTCTCGGGTTCCCCAAAGTGACCGACCTGTGACTTCTCCCCCCTGCTATTTGTTTGATAGCGGGAGTGTGTCTTTCCCACAGAATGGACAGGAGAGCTTGTTTTTTTGATTTTTCGACAAAGCCGTAATTATCCCGTTAACTTTACTTAGGCTTCCCTGGTCCTGAAGCAGAGATTTATCTAATTGCAAAAGCTGAATAAAGGTCATATGTAATTACAGAAGTTGGGACCAGGAAGTGCAAGCAAAGCAGCTTATTTCTTCATGTCTTTTAAAACTTTGGATGAGAAAACCTTTAAGGGTTTTACACAGCGTTTTTGGATCTAATTTTGATGTGTTTTTGGATTGTGTTTTGGCCCCTAAAGGCCCCAAAAAACGCATTAATATGTGCAGGTGATTTACATGCTTTAAATGTAAAACAGAAAGGCGTTGGGGGGTTGCGTCCCCTGTTTGTCTTTGCTATGTGTTTTTTCGGACCCTTTCAAAGAACTGACATGTAAATTTTCATAAGTCTGAGCAGTAGGACCCTATTTAAAATACGGGGTGATTTTGCTGCAGAAAAAATTCAAACAAGAACCTGCTTTGAAGGGTTTTTTCGAGCTTTTTGAATGTTTTTTTATGGATAATGTATCAAAACTTATTAAACAGCAGTGGAAATACCCTTGATCTTTGGAAATTTTCCTTTTGGGCACGTAGTGCCATAATTTGTTTACCTGGATAAAAACCCCCAGATTTCGCTGAAGCAACAATTTTAGGTACAGCCCTGCACTTAATTTGGCTGAAAGATCGAGCCTTTGCATGAAAAGGTCTGCAGTAAAACGTCCTTTTGCCTAAAAAAAACCATCAGGATCGTTTTTATTTCTATGTGCTCTAAAAAAAAGCCGAGCTTTGTTTGGTTGTTAGAGTCTTATTGGGTTTTGGCAAAAAAAGTTTATTAGTAGTTTTTTAAACAAAGGGCCCAGTATTTTTGTGGGAAAAGGCTCTAAATTTTTGGCCCTTTGTAGAATTTTACTTCCCAAATTTTTGGTGCAAATTAAAAAACAATAAAATAAAATTTTTTCAAAAATTTTTAAAAAACCTTTTTTTTTTTCTTAAATTTAAAATTAAAAATTTTTCCTTTTCATAGATTCTTCCCAGATGAGGGAAAAAAAAGGTGCGATCACTCATGAAAGAGACCCCTTTTTTAAAGGAATGACCTAAATTTTTTTTTAACCTTTAAATTTTTAAAAAAAAATTTTTAAAAAGGGAAAAAGAAGAGAGTTGGGTTTTTGGGGGAAAAGTAAAAGGGTTTTGGGAATTATAGGGAAGAAGGGGGCTGATTTTATATTGGGGTTTAAAGATAGGGGGAGAAGGAGTTGTTTTAGGGTTATTAAGGGGAGGGCCCCTTTTTTTGGGTTTTGATAAGGGGGAAAACTGAGTCTTGATTTTTGGGGGATAGATAAGGGAAGAAGGGTTGTATTATTTTTATTTTTTGGGGGGAAGTGGTCTGTGATATATGGGTTAATGATAAGGGGGGAAGCTGGCTCGTGTTTAAAAGGGTATATGTAAGGGAAGGAAAAGTTTTTTTTTTTTTTAAAAGGGGGGGGTTTGATTAGGGGGGGGGGAAAAATTTTATTTTTAAAATTTTTAAATTTTCCCCCCCCCGGTTTGATTATTTTTTTCGGGGGGGTTTTTCCAAACTTTTAAAAGAGCTTAAACCGTAAGGGGGGATTTTTTAAAAAAAAACGGGGAAAAGGCAAAAAATCCGGAATTTAAGCCTTTCAAATTAAAGTTTTTTCTGTACCCATTTTGGGGGAAATGAATCATTGTATTCACTTGGGGGTTTTTTGGCTTTGGGGAAAATTTTTTTTTTAAGGGGGTTTTTTAAGGGGTTTTTTTTAAAAGGGGGGCCCTTTTTCATTTTTTTAAAGGGGGAAAAAAAGGGGTATAAACGCCTTTTACCCCGCATTTTTTTTTATTTTCTAAAAAAAAATTTTTTTTGTTTAAAACCAAAAAAAAAACTTTAAATTTTAGGGTTGTTCAAAAATTTTTAAAAAAATTTAAAACAATAAAAACAATGAGCCAAAAAGTTTTTTTCCCCTCAAAAAAAATTGATTTAAAAACAAATTAAAAAATTTTGGAAAAATGTAAAATTTAATAATGGGTTTGGTTGGGGTTTTAAAAATATAAATTTTTTTTTTAAAAAAGGGGGTTTGGTTTCCCCTAAAAAATATTTTTCCCCCCCCCCCAAAATTTTAAATTGAGAAGGGAAAAACCAATAAAAAAATTTTTTTTTAAAAAAATTCCCTTTAAAATTTTCTTTCCCCTTTTCTAAAATAAAAAAAATGTTTTGGGATTTTTAAAAGGGCCCCATTTTTTTGGTTTTTATAAAATAAAATTATGAGTTAAACAAAGTTTTTAAACTTTTGAAAAATAAAAAAAAAAAAAAATAAAAATTTTAAAATTTTTTACAAAATTCATAAGGAAAAATAAACATTAAACAGAAGTGTTAAAATTTTGTTTAATAAATTTTTTTATAAAGGTGGGGGATTATAGGAAAATCCTTTTTAAAATACGCTTGGGGGGATAGAGGAGGTGAAAAAAAATTTTGGAAAAGCCCTTTTAAACCCAAAATCTTGGAAAACAACCTGAATGGGGTTTTAAAAATTGGTTTTAATTTTTTAAATAAAAATAAAAACAATTAAAAAGGGGTGGTGGGGGGGGGTTTCTTCAGGGGGGGGATAAAAAGGTTTAAAATGTCAGGCCATAAAGTTGGGGGGGGGGGAAAACACCCCCTTTGAAAAAGGGGGAAATGGAAAATTTTAAAAAAAGGGTTTTTTTAAAAAAATATAGGGTTTTGAAAAAAAAAATTTTTTTTTTAAATTTGAGAAAAATTTTTTTTTAAGATTTAAAAATTTAAGGGTTTTTTCAGTAATTCTTGTTTTTATTGAAATGTTTTATAAATTTAAATTTTTTTTCCTTTGTTAGATAGGTATAAAAATGAAAGGGTTTTTTAAATATATGCTTAGTTGTTCGCTTTGAAAACGGGGCCCAAAATTTTTTGTTTTGGGGGGGTTCCCCTTTTTTTTGGTAAAATTTTTTTATTTGTGTCCCGTTTTTCGTTAGTCTGATGAATTTTAAATTTTTTTGGTTTTTGGGTTTTAAAAATTTTTTATTTTTAAAATTTTTTAAACCGGGGTTTTTTAAAATTAAAAATGTTGAGTTTTTTTTAAAAACCATTTAATTTTTAAAAAATTTTTTTGGGGGTTTTTAGGTTGAAAAAATTTAAAAATTTCCATGAAAAAAAATTTGGTCCCCAAAACTTTTTCTTTAAATTAAAAAGGTTTTAATTAAAAAGGGAAAGATTAAAAAAAATTTTTAAAAGGGAAAAACCCCCTCTTTAAATTTTTAAAAAATTTTCGGGTTTTTGAAAAAGGTTTAGTTTAAGGGGAAAATGAAAAAAACCTTTAAAAAAGGGAGTGAACTTGGGGTTAAAATTTTTTAAAAAAACCCAAAAAATTATTTTTTTTTTTAAAAAAATTTTATTTTATTTTTTTTAATTTGTTTAAAAGGGGTTTTTAAAAATTTTAAAAAAAAAAGGTTTTTTTTTATATTAAAAACCAAAAAAACCTTAGGTTTAAAACCCTTTTGGTTAAAATTTAATTTTTCCATTGTCTTTTTTTGGGTTTTTTATTTTTTTGAAAATGTTTTTAATTTTTTAAAAATTTGGGGGTTTTTTTTAAAATTTTTTGGGGAAATTTTTAGTCCCCGAAACCCCCAAAAAATTTGGAGGAATTTTCCCCCCTCTGACGATGTTAAAATTTTGGACCCTTTCCTCTGCTTTTTGGCCCATTTTAATAGGATTAAGATGGGGGTGGGAATAAAAAAATTTTAAATTTAAAGCCCTTTGTAAAGTTTGGGTTTATTTATTTTGGGAAAACATTTTTTCCGTTTAAAAACCTGGTGGGCCGTGGTTTTTGTTTGTATTTTTTTAACCCGTCCAAATTTTTTTGGGGGGAATCCCCCCCCCCCAAAAACCCCAAAAATTTTTCACCCCTTTTAAGGGCGTATTTTATTTAGATTTTTTTTCCCCAAAAAAAAAAAAATTTTTTAAACCCCTTTCATTTTGTTTTTCGAAAAATTTTTTTTAAAATTTTAATTTTTTGTTTGTTGTTTGCCTAATTTTTTATATTTTTTTGGGAATTTTTTTTTGGGTGGGTTAGCCCTTGATTTTTTTTTTTGGGTTTAAATTTAATCCCCAAAACTTTAAAAGGTTTTTTTTTGGGATTTTAATTTTAAAATTTCTAAGGAAGACCTTTTTTGGTGGGATGGGGGTATTCCCCCTTTTTTGTATTTTTTTTAAAAAATTTTAAAAGAAAAATTTTTTAAAAGGGTTTGGTATTGAAATTGGCCCCGTTTTAAAATTTTTGAAAAAATTTTTTATTTTTTGGTTTTTTTAAATTTTGTGTTAAAGAAGGTTTTTTTTTGGTGTGATTTAAAAAAAAAAAAAGGGGTTTCCTTTTTCAAATTTACCAATTTTTTCAAGAATTTTTCTATTGGGGGAAAATTTTTAAAAGGAAAGCTCCTAGTGATGTTTTGGGACTTTTGGCTTTAAAAAAATTAAAAATTCTTTCCCCTTTTTGGGTTTGAAAAAATTTTAATTTTTTAAAAAAAAAAAAATAAATGGTTTTTTTATTTTTTGGGGTGAGAAAAATGTTTGTTTTTTTATTATTTTTTTAAAGGGTTTTGTTATTATTCCAAAGTTTCAAATTTTAAAAGTTGTTTTGGGGGGTTTTGTTTTTGAAAAACTGGGGGGTGAAAATTTTTATAAAAAAAAAAAAATTTGAAAAAAAAAATTTTTAAATTTTTTTGGGATTGTTAAAATTTTACGAAATTTAACCAAAAGGTATAAAGGGTAATTATTTTTTATTTTTACAGGTTTTTTCAAAATTTTGTTTTTTAAGTTGGGTTGCCTGTGATTATGGTAGCAAAAAATAGATACACCAACATGAAATAACAGAAAAGTTAAGCTTAAAAAATGAATAATTCATGCTTTATGGCAAACTGAAAACTAAATAAAAGTGGTCTCAGACTTTTGCCTGGTACTGTATAAACAACTCATTTTGAAGCAGTGCATGGACAGTAAAAGTATGGCTTAAAAAGGTTGCTGAAGAATACATTTAGAAAACTCACATAACCTACCAGGTCTAGGTTTTCATTCAAGCCACCTTGCTATTCAAAATAATAATTAAAAAAAAGAAATCTCTCCGTATCCCAAAGGAGCAATTGTCTAATCTAGTCAACAACGCTCTGTAAAGCAGGTCAGGATTATACATATTAATCAACACAAATCATTTAAAGGCTGAAAGCTCCATTCTGAATGTGTGCAGCAATAAAAAGATTCTGCAAATGCAGGTTACATATCCCGGTAATGGTAGCCACTATATACACACATGCATCTAGAACAAGAAAGGACAATTTTAAAGGGAAACATTCCCCCTAACATAAAAATAAGACTACAGGCATCAGCAAAAGAGAGAAGGGTAGAGAAAAACGGAGACGAGGAGGATACAGGGAATAGAAGTCGAAAGGTGCAGAACCATATTTTTAGGTTTCAAATTAATGTCCAACATTACCTCAGAAATTCCTATGGTAGTGGGTACTGTGCAGCAAGTATTTTGCATCCATTAAGCTGTCACAAGAAATTCTACTTTGTTACAAAACTGTTAAAGGGTATGTTCACATGGCGTAACTGCAGCGCAAATTTCTCCGCATATTTGCATTTTAATACGGCCAAAATGCGTGTCGCAATTCTTACAATAATTCATAGCTCCCCGGGGGAGAGAAGTGACATGTCACTTCTTCACCGCACTTATGCGCCACTGATAATGGGAGTGAATGGAGCCAGCAGAGGACCGGCCGTCCTGTGCTTTAGAAGAACGCGCTGGACTTCTAAAACACCCGGCCTATTGCAGCATGTACCCCAATACGCCATGTGAATATACCCAAAGAGAACCTGTACCCATTTCCGACATGCCTGTTTTAGTGAATATTTAGGTTTCCCATGAAACAATAACTCTGGAGCTTCCTCTCTTATAACTCTGGTAATTCATTTCTGGGAAGAATAACAGGAGAATCACAATCTGTTAGCTGGTTGTTATTCATTTGGGGCATGTCCCTGCACAGTCTGACATAATCCAATCAGTGTGGACAAAAATCAGGATGCAAGGACAAACCTCTTTCAAACTGGAACGGTAACGCCCATCTGACTGATTCAGTAATACAATTCTAGATTGAAAAACTTAGTAACAGCGTTGTAGGAAAAGATGCTCCAGAATTGGTATTTTAGGGAGAACACAATTGAGTTATCTCAGCTAGGACTTCCAACTGGGATCCACTTACTGCATATAGTGTTACACACCATGTATAATGTGCTTTACTGCCCCCTTGTAGTCATTGCTGAATCTTTATATAAGTTATGCCTATTTCCTATAGGCCTTTTCTCTGTTACTCTTTACCCTGTTTTGATGTCAAATCCCCATATCTTGCAGTCCCTCTACTGTTGCACAGACATGTTTCACAGAGCTGGGGAGAAGAACTTGCCCCGACCTCTGGATCTCATTTCTAAAGGTAAAGTCAATCAATTACTTGCTTATCCACTGCATCTCCCTCACTGGATTTCTGCATGCAACTGGGATTGCTAGAGGAATAAAAGGTCACCATCTTCTACAGAAATCTATGCTTACAGAGACTAACGTACATCAGTGGCAAAATAAGTATTAACTAAAAACGAATGTCAGAAGTTGCCATGGGTCTTCTTAAAACTACAAAAAAAAGAAAAGGAAAATTGTTCATGGGAAACATGTAAAGGAACAATATTCCCCTCCTGAGAGGCAGAAAATGGTCAGAGCATAAGGGGCCGTTCACACGGCACAGGACAAATACCAGCCGGTATTTGTCCTGTTTTGCGGCCGTCCGCGATGAGCGGAGAACAGCCCTCCCATTGAGATGCACATCTTCCGTCCGGAAACCGTTCAACCATTCAATGTTCAATGTTTTGTCGCCGGTCCGCCGGCGACAAAGCCGCCGGGCGGAGCACCCATTCAGTGGGGACTGCTGCACAGGTTTTCCATAGAGCACAATTGTGCTCATTTTCGGCCGGTTTTTCAGGCGATCTGAAAAACCGCAAACCGGCTGAAAACCCGTGCCGTGTGGACATGCCCTAACTGATAAGTTCTCCCAGCGATGGGAAATTTTTTCAACTAATGGATGGAACACCTTGCCGCAAACAAGTATGAGGCAAGCAGATATTTCAGGTCGTTCCTTGGCCTCATGATCTTTATTTTAATACCAACCATTAAAGGGATTTGCTCACATATTTTATAAAACCTGCTCTTCACAGCCAGCTTTAGGATTACACTTTCTGTTTAGGCTGTGGCTGGTTCTACAGCAGTGACTGACATTTTAGCTCTGCTATTTCAAGCTGGGCCTCTTAGAAGAACACTGGTAATTAAGGGGTATTAACAGCAGGGCACAAAGCTACAGAGCTGTAAAGGGTTAATGTTTTTCAGAAAAAAAAAAAACTAAAAAAAAAAAAAAAAAAAAAAATCATGTGCTGCTGACCAGACACAGCCAGGAGTAATGTCACCATCCCAGCCAGGGCTGCTAGAGCACTGAAAGGCGGTCGTTACTTAGGGAAGTTTTTATACAAAAGCAGGAGATCAGAACTGCTCTAGCTCTGAAATAAAGTAAAATCAGAACAGCAATGTATTTGCTAATCGTTTTATTTACCTTTGTCTACATGTCTGAAGCTAATAAATGCGGTGGGACTAACCTTTTAAAACCATATGCAGTAGAATCAACATAAGTAACAAATTGGCTTCCTAGGCTGGGCAGATGTTGGTATTTCTGGAACACTTTATGAGATCTAGTATTATAATATATTGTAACAAAATGGATTCTTGATCTCAATTCAAATATTTTATTTATGACCCTATAACAAATACAAGCGGGAGGCATCAGAGAACTATAAATGAGCTTGGGTACTTATGAAAGCGGAAAGAAGTCTTGCTATCTATAAGTATGTCAAGAACTGGCCTTATTCCTACTAATGATGTGGTATTCAATCTTTTCTTTTTCGGGGCATTTTTAGAAAACTCTAAGGAATATAATAGGACCTCATGAGAATAGTTGCTGGCAGTTCCATAGGGATAATATACTACCTGCTACGGTATTCATGATCAGAACAATGTACCTAACAATAAAATAGCTTAATATTACAGAATATGAGCCAAGAAAAAGCTTGAAACCAAGAACAGACTCTTTAAGAGAAGACACCAGTGCACCAAATGGTTAAGAATAAAATGTCGATTTTCAGAATATACTTAAAGGGTTTTGCCACCATGTAATGTTGACGTGGGAACCTCCAAAATGGGTATTTAATCACTTTTCTAAATATATGTGATTACAAAAAGTGAAGACTCTGAGAGCTACAGCATTTCTCAATCCCCCTTAGTTACCTCAAAGCTTCCACTAGACACGATCCAGGAGCTGACAGGCCGCGCTTGCATTAAACACTTCTTATCTGATAACAGGCAAAATGAATGAGCTTGTAAGGCACTGGGTAGAAAGTGCAGTCTATGAGGCTGTGTCTTACTGTATTGAGAATCCACTGTTGTACTGTTTATTATTTCACTTAAGTTTTGAGACGCTCCCTTCTTCCTCACTCCTTACTCACCCTCTCCCTCTCAGCCCTGCAGCCTTCATGACTCAGCGTGATTTGTTGACATTCTCCCTGTGCTAAGGAGAGAGGTAAGAAACTTGCGTCCTGGCAAATCCCCTTTAAAGAGACCCTGTCACATAGTTTTTGCCCCCCTGGCAGAACAAGCTAGTGTCAGACAGGTGGTGTCCAGTGCTGTGTCCCTTATTCTGTAAGATGCGTGTATTTAATGCTCAAATTTGCAGTTTTCAGCCAGAAGAGTCATTCGAAGAGTTCTTCAGAGTGTCAGTTTTTTCAAACCCCGCCCATCTGAGACTAGCCCCGCCCACCTCAACTGACAAACCTATTACTTTGAATAGGTAGAAACAGTTGAATATCTGTCAGTGGGCGGAGCTAGCCTTTGGTGGGTGGAGCTAACACCTGCTCATGAATAAGATTTGAGGGGTTAATGCTCTAAAACTGCTGCATCTTACAGAATAAGGGGCAAAGTGCTGGGAACAGCAGGTCCGACACTAGCTTGTGCTGCCCTCAGCAAGGGGGGCACAACCTATGTGACAGGTTCCCTTTAAGAAATGGGTTAGAGAAAGATCAACTTAACAGGATTGTCAGATTCATGAAACTTGGGTCCAAAATAAGCAATGGTCCAATAGATAGATACACGTATTAAGAAACCAAAGGAGGGGGGGGGGAAATCTCTCCCTGGGGACAGCACCAAATTTGGTGGCTCTCCCTGTTATGGAAATTAGGTTATTTTATGTTGTTGTACCTAAGGATTAACTTGGTGATTAAGTTTGCAATGTTTAAGAGACAAAATGGCTGTGACTTCCATCTTCATCTGCTTCTTCCATTTATGTTGTTTAACCGAGTATTCAATACTGCTGATTCTCTGTACTTAATCAACTCTGCTATGTTGACAGGCACTTCTTTCTGCTAGAAGGATACTTCCCTATATTTTCGGCAGTTCCCTATTTTTGTAGAAATTGATTTCTTGCCCAGAAAATGACTGACTATCTGTAGACCTTTTGACAGGAAAATATAGTATTAGCCAACAGTTGACTGCTGTTTGTATCCAAGATAAATTTTGAAATAAAACTAAGAATATAGGGTTCTGATCTGATTGGAGAATAGACTTCCACCACACACATAGAGACTAAAGTTATTTATGTGTATTTGACAGTAAACAAGAAACATATCAGGGTGGGCTTTGGTATGATAATTATGGGGAGGATTAATTAAGTTGTTTGACCAATAGAATATGAACCAAACGAAAGATCCACAGCACACTACAATTGTGTTGCAGTAAGTGACAGTGATTTTATTCATGTAAATAGACAGATCTCCAGAGTTTCAATTGCAGTTGATCATTAGTATACATATGTCGACTATTTGAATGTTTTCGGCCAGTATGGCCTTCATCAGAAATGTCTGTTAAGGAGAGGTACGGAGGCACCGCTGGAATTAAGGAGGGTCTTGAGAAGCCACCCCATAACATCCCCAAGGAGAGATTTTTTTTCCTCCTTCTAAGCCACTCTTGCCTCTCACTCAGCCAACCAGTTAATTTCTACGCTGCACTGACGAGGGACAAATACCCCGAAACATAGGTCTGCAGATGAACTTAACTATTTTGCCTCAAATCCCATTCACATTGCTAGGCTCCTGCAAGCTACATGTGAATTGAGGATAACTACATCTAATAGAGTGCGCTGTGGCGTTTCTCAGCTCTTTTCCCATAAGCCTTTGCTTTATAAGAAAGGAAGTGCAGAAGCCTACCTCAAGAGCTCACTCTAAGGTGAGCTAGAAAAGGGTTGAAACCAAATCAGGTGCTTCCACAGGAGCCATATAAACGATTCACAAACAGTTAGGGATTTTTGGCTTTTGGTTGAAATTTCAGAATGAACATAAAATGTCTTGATTTTTTTTTTAAACGAGCCCATGCACATGTCCAACTGTTCAATGTTTCAGTACTTTTTGCACATCTTGCTTAATGGCAAAATTACCAACGGGAAACTTGATCCCTGAATCGCCAAATAAATTTAGGGGACCAATTTAAATTGGGATTTAAACAGTCCTCCTCCTCCTGCTGTTCACATTTTTACATCATAAGACCAAGACAACACCTTACAATTGATATACAGTACCTCGCCAGCTTAGTGTGTCACAGGATGTCATCAGCAGGTTGTAACAGATCGAGAGACTGGGAGAGTCACAGAAAGGCAAAGAAGTGGTTACATCACACACTAAAAACCACATCAGTGTAAACAATGCTCTGGCTGATGCATAGCACTCTCCTTGACATCTCCAGCATCGTTGGCGGCCATCATTTCTGCTTCGAGTCAATCGATTTATCACTGAACAGCACGGATGACCACTGGCCCCTTGTCCAGCGTAAATGCTCCCTGGCCCATGCAAGACGATTATGTTTGTGCCTGGTGATGTGGTCAGGTCGTCTAGCACTCAGACCACGCTGATGTAAATGGCTGCTAATGGTCTGATGTGACACTTGAATGCCACACAACTCCAGGCAACTTAAAGGGAGGTGAGGGGCATCCATCATCCACTTCCGTAGGGCACTATTTACAATGAAGCGGTCATCAGTGTGTGATGCAGCTAAAGGATGTCCCCTTCTTTGCCTTTCTGTGACTCTTCCAGTCTCTCTGTTGCAAGTTGCTGATGACTCTGACACTCTTAAGCCAGTGTTTCTCAACTCCAGTCCTCAGGACCCACCAACAGGTCATGTTTTCAGGATCTCCCACAGGATGCACTGACAATAATTATATCACCTGTGCAGAATGCACTGACAATAATTACATCACCTGTGCAATACTGAGGAAATCCTGAAAACTTGACCTGTTGGTGGGTCTTGAGGACTGGAGAAACACTGCGAAGCTCAGTGGCCACTTCCATCTGAGAACATCCTATTTAAAGTCTTGCAGTGGTGAGGAACTGTTGGTCAATTGTAAAGTGTTGAGTTGGTCTCATGATGTCAAAAGGTGAATAGCATGATGAGGAGGTTCAAATTGATCCCCTAAATTTATTGGGCGATTCAGGGATCAAACACCTGTTTGGAATTTTGCCATTAAGCTCCTTGTTAGAGATCAGCAAGTTGTCTGAAGAAAACTGAAACATTGAAAAGTTGGACATGTGCAGTCTAAAGTTAAGAGATGGTCTCATTTAGAGCATTTAAAAAAAATTTCAAGAAATTGTATGTTCATCCTGAAATTTCAGCCAAAGGTCAAATATCCCTAACCTTTTGTGAGTAGTATCGGTTCCATCTTGCCATATCGACAGTAGAAAATACAATGAAATAGTGACTTTACTGATTATGCAAACACCACATGTACAGAAAATATAGCAATGAAATCTAGTATGTTCAAGTGTTGAATAAACGTATGCTTGCTTATTACTAAATAATATTTAATACAGAAAATAAGAAGTCAGTTAGCTTCAAGGTCTTGTTACTCTTGGGTAGCTCATAGGTTGCAAAACGACCCAAGATATTAATCTATGTTAAGGACAGTTGCAAACCAGTAGATGTCTAAGCAAAGAAGCCTCCCAAGGTGACATGAATGGAATAATACACTAAGCCCTCAAGAGACCCTAAATTCCCTTTATTAAGCTTTTAAAGGGGTATTTTTGTTTCAATGATTAATTTTAAACATAAATAAAAAGACTTACCTAAAACATTGCTTTTCTGATTTTTGATTCTCTTCAGAGTTAGGAGCAGGTCTAACCTCCTGCTGTATTTGCCACCCCTTTCTGCTTTTACCAGCTGAAGTAGTGGTCAGACTGGTGAGGTCACTCCCTGCTGTGCTGGTTACATTACTTACTGACCATCTTTTACACTTTGGAGCTGTCGCCTTGTGCACTACAGTTTACAAACCACCTGCAGTCATGTCACTATCAGGTTTAAGGAAGGGAAGATCTCTCCTTAAGGAGAGCACCGAACGAACGGCTTGTAGAGTTTTTGTTTTGCCTTTTCGCCCTCTACTTAGCATCTGCATATCACAAGGCATTATGGGAAAGGGGCTGAGAAGCCACAGCGCCTCTGTTGGTTGTAACAAAATCCTCAATTTGCTAAGTTAACGGGCGAAAAGCAAACAAAAACTCTAAACGACCGTTTCGTTCGGACTTGCAAACCAAGGTAGAGTCTTCCCTTCCAAGGTACATGAATGGCATAATACACAAGCCAGCCAGTACTTCCCTGCTGCTTTTGCAATGAAATTTAAACATAAATCTCCTAAACATGCGTTTGTTTGTGTTCTAGATGGAGAGAAACTGTTTGGGCTAAATGCACCCCTTTTGCTTTCCCAAAGCTGGTGTGGTCAAAAGGGCAACTCCTGCTGTGATGGTTACAACCAATCTTTAGAGGGAGCTGTTGCTTTCACTCAGTTTACCAAATGCATCTGTGATATCAGGTTTAACTAAGACTAAGAATAGCAAAGCTTATATGCCAATCACTGCTATAGAACTATCCACAGCCTAACCAGGAAGCGAGTCGGAAGCTGCCTGCGGCTCTGTAAAACAGCATGGCAAGAACACTTTAATGAATTGTTTAACTGGTGTGCAACTAATGTGCAGGTGCCTAGCGATAGGCTGGCTAGGGATATGCCTTGTGTTCAGTCCTACAGGTTTCTCATCTGTGAAACTGCTGTGAGAACAGCAGTGAAATTTTTTTTTTTTAACCTTTAAGGGTGCCAAAAACTTAAGCCAAACAAAAAGGTGGCCTGCTAAATAAACTGAAATGGCAACATCACAGGCTCATTTTTTTAGGTACATTTCTTTTCAAGGAAGCTTGCAACCATGACATGAACATCTTTCTACTTTAGCTTTATGAAGAGAGTCTTCATAGTCCTTTTGGATGCCAGTGATTGTTAAGTATGGGGTGTGTCTTGCCCAAATCATTCTACCCTGTTTCCCCAAAAAAAGACAGTGTCTTATATTAATTTTTGTTCCAAAGGATGTTCCTAAGGATGCACTAGGTCTTATATTTCCATGAACAAGAATTCACATTTATTGTTGAACAAAAAAAAATAAATAAAAATCATAATTTTTAATATACTGTAGTCCTGTTATCACAAACCTCAGCATAACCAGCCCAACCCTGAAGCAACAGGTAACCTCAGTCACACTATCTCAGTGTGCGGTGTCTGCAGTGTATGTAGTGAGAGACTCAGATCACCCTGTACAAGCAGCTATGCAGTCAGCTCTCCCTGCACAGTTGGTATGATCCAAAGCTTCCTGTAGGACAGGGGTGTCATACTGCGACCCTCCAGCTGTTGAGAAACTACAACTCCCATCATGCCCACTGTTATAGATTATACAAATGCATGATGGGAGTTGTAGTTTCCCAACAGCTGGAGGGCCGCAGTTTGACACCTGTGCTGTAGGATCTCCTGACTTGCAAAGTGAAAGTAAACCCCTTCTACCTTTAATACTGAGGTAAATCCTCTGGATGCTAATGACATGTATTTGAGAAGTCTTATAATTTCATCTACTATCAATTTGTGTGCGTTTGTGTGGAGGTGAAAGGTACTCTTGTAGCAATGACTGCCGCTAGATCTTATTTTCAGGGGAGACCTTATATTTCTCAGCTTTAAAAAAATAAAAAATCGCATTAGGTCTTATTTTTGGGGGATGTCTTATTTTCGGGGAAACACTGTATACACACCCCATAAAAGTTTTTTTTTTTAAATTACAACTTGTTTTTGTATGGAAGGTCTTCTAAAATAAATATCACACTCGCCTCTTCTCAACGCCTCCAGCGTGGTCAATATCAGTTTTTAAAGAGTTAATGTGTCTTGTCATTACTGGTTTTCTGTTTTGTCATAGGTAAAGAAAACTGTAAATGACCCAATTGACGCCAGTCATCACCGACTTATTATGGCGTCTCTGGTTCAGCTGTGGCTGCCATTTTGATCGGAAGAACAGCACTCCACGGTCCCGTATGCTTATCAGCATATATGACAGAATTTAAAAAGGAGGCTCCTTACGGGTTCTCCAAAGCAGATGTGGACTCAGTCTTATATTGTACATTATTTTCCACTTAAGTGAAAAACCTTTAAACATAGAGGAACTGGTTGAAAGGGATTTTCTCACCGTGCAGATTCACAGAGCCACAGCCAGCTATTGATTCACACTTCCTGATCAGGCTGTGGGTGGCTCTATAGCAGCAATTGACATCAGCTCTGCTGTTCCTAGCTATTCCTGTTATAGTGACATAACTGCAGGAGATTTATAAAGTGTAGCACACAAGGCTACATAGCTCTAAAAGAGTGAAAGCTTTTCTTTTAGTTAGGTAAACATACTCCGCTGCTAGAGATAGAACTCTGCAGGGAGTGACTCACCACGGTCCAAATGACTGACTGGCGGTAGCTTGGAGCAATAAGAGCACAAAGAGCAAGTAGAGGTGGTTAGTAACAAGAGAAACTTGTGTACTCTATACGGAGATAAAATATCTTCTGACCAAAGCAAAAACAACAAAGCAATGTATTTGGCAATGGTTACCTTTCCCTACATGTTAAAAGCTAATTGTAGCCAAAAAAGCCCTTTAAAGCTTGTTTCACTATATAGAATAGGAATCCTCAAACTGCCATCATGCATTTATATAATGTATAACAGTGGGAATGATGGGAGTTGTAGTTTCCCAGTTTGAGGATGCCGGATATAGAATATATACAACTAATGGGAATGATACATGGCCATTTGCAGCTGCATTATTCATTTTAGAGGAAACTTGCTGTACTACACCACCACTCGATCCATCAAAGAGATCTGTTTAAGAGGCTGTGAAACCTTGCGTTTTTCCTCTACTCGGCATTAGGGCTAAGCTTGTGGGGTGTTTGATGCAGAACGCTTGTATTTTCACAGCTCCAGTAAACTGTATGATCCCTGTTGCATGTCTATTACAAATGAAGCTTAACTGTGACTTACTCAGCATGGAGGAAAGAACACTCAGCACTAAAGTATAAAAAAACAGATTTTATGGTTGTTATTCAGAATGCACAGGTATACAAAGACTGCATTAAACATCAACATAAAACCATATTAGAAATACACTTTCTAGCAAATAAGAAACTTAGAAGTATATTTACCAGTTAGAATAGCAGAAGATTATAGCAGGTACTTACTCTTGCTATAAAAATGCTTGCTAAGAGGGCGAGTTAAACTCTGCCATCTGGCTTATGTTGGAACCAAGACATGACAACTACAATGAATCATCATCTATACATAAACATATATATGTATACACACACAATTGAACCAAAATGTATCTTAGAATCTCAGTCATAAAGAATGACATACGTGATATGTTAGTATTGTTAGGTTATTTTTGCTGGTAAATAGTTGATTACGTTAGGAGATTTTCTCACCATTTAAGACAAACATACTTCAAAAAGTCTGAAATTATTAAAGGGGTCGTCTCACTACAAGGATTGCTTTTTATGTTAAAGATCTTGCAAAAACAAGTCACCTTGCAATATGTGTCTATTAACAGTGTCCTACCAATTCCTAGTTATCCCCTCTTGTGTGGGCTGCATCAGCTCCTCAGGTCACTATAGCTACAGACCTGGCTTCTACTGCAGCATAGTGGAAGCCAGTAAACACACCCCTGAATTCAAAGTGAAACCAAGAAAACAGGACTGAGGTGAGATGAATAAATGTAGTGAGACAACCCCTTTAACGTGTACAAGACCTCTACACGGTCATGATGAGGGGAAAAAAAAAAAGGGAGGTCAGCCTGTCCATTTGCATTTTACTATGGCTCTGGACCACATTAGAGCGTTACTTCTTCTCAGTGTTAATATGGATTTCATAAACAAGCATTAAATGAAAGAATCTCAATTAATTGACTTTAACATACTTACAGTTAAAGTGGTAGCAGCATTCTTGTCATAATATTTCTTCCTTTCATATTTATCCCTTATAAAGAACTCCACTGATCTAGTGAATTTATTAAGGAAGGACACTATTTAATTCACTTCTGTAAGAGAGCGTTAGGTTTCACAGCGCTGTACAGAGACTGTCATTCACATGAGGGCTCACAACCCAAATACCAGATATGTTCTTGGAGTGCGGGGGTAAGCAGATTGCCACACAAATACAGCGGGCGAACATACAACCTCCATGCAGATGTTGTCCTTGGTGGGACTTGAAGACCGGGCCTCAATTCTGCAAGCAACAGTGCTAGCCACAACAGTAGAACAAGCACAAAAAAAAAAAAAAAACAACGCATTTCAAACAGTCATGTCTAGTTCACTGCTATGATTAAGAACACAACTGTTGGAAACACATCAGGGGCCTGCTCTACTGTTGTGACTATTTATGCCACAGATTTTATATGAAACTACAGTATATCTTGGATCATTTTTAATCCTTCACTAGGACTGCTGAATATGGAGGAGTTTTTGGTGTTCAGACTCTCCCCTGATACTGGGCAAATTAGTTTGAAGCTTGCCCAATTCTTTGTGATTTCCTGATAAAACTTACCACCAGAGGTGTCTGGCAGAAACTTTTGCCCCTTTCCCAACTGACAACACATGCACACTCAGCCGACTATGAAAGTCTATGAAGAGGAAGGGGGGGTGGAGGAGCGCGTTTCAAGGAAAAGCGGTCTTGTTTGTCCGACAGCTATTTAAGGCGTTTGGTCACCTTTTGTATAGTAAAAGAAAACATTTTAAGCAAAATACCATTTAGGGAAAACTTGAAACAAGCTCAGCCATATATCTTACTGTTTCATTTCAATCTTCATACAGAAAAATATCTACACAGAAATTACTACTTCTACTAGTAATAATACAGAGTCCTGTTTCAAGATTCTATATATTTGTAAAACTCTTGTACTAATAAAGTGGATGTAATGATTGGTGGTCTAGTAACGCCTCTCTACAATACGGTACTACATGTCCTGTGCTGCTCTTTACATGTGGCGCTCCTTTGGGTACCAGTCGAGGGCCCCATTTTCTTTTCTTTCTGATAGGTTGTATATAAAGTACATGACCCAAAAAAGCTCCTGTTCTCAATATAGAAAGCGTTTTCCAGATTCCAGCAGCCTTTTCTGCTTGATATATGTAAGGACTTGCGTTACCTGTATTAGTTATCCAATTCATTTTCTTTATCCTCCATTTTGCATTCTGTTGGGATCACATTTTAGAGCCTTGGAACAAATGACCAGTTTCCCATAGAGTTATGGTTTCGATATAAAATGGTCATTCCAGAACCAATTAATATTGTATGTTGAGGGACCATTGTACAAAAAAGTGACACTTTCTATGGATCACTGTGTTCACACAATAGATTTTCACATAGATGTATTACATGCCAAAATTAATTTCAATTACTCCCCTATGACCCGATATTTTCAATGGAAATTTACTCCATAGTTTATAGAGCGCACATGTTTTCCAATATGGATTTCTAAATAGGAGTACAAAAAAAAAAGGGAAAAGACAATTTAGTTACAAGTATTGAATTAAACTTGCGTATGCAGTGTTACTGTGTATGGTTGTAACCAGGGGCAGAGAAGGCAACCAGGGTCAAATGATAGGGTAGATTTACTAGGACAATGGCGCTTGATTTCTAGCACAATTTGTGCTGTAATACTTGCGTACACGCTTTACAATTCATCATGTGTTTTAGTTTATAGACACTTCTGTGCCACACCTGTCAAAAGGTGTGTCGCCTTGATAAAAAAGGTGCAACTATAGAGAAAGTAGATGTGGATTAATGTGCAACACTGTGCGCAAAAATTCTGATGGAACAAACTAATGTATTATAACAGCAGGGCGCTCACCTAAATGTAGCAGAATATCATCTAGAAAGTACAATTATATCTCCAAAATGTTCTATAAAATCCGATTGTATCTCCAAAATATTCTATAAAATACCCATCCTTTATCCAAAGGTAAAAAAACCAAAAATATGCAATGTAGCTGTGCTACCAAGTCATAGTTGTGGACTTAGGGACAGAGACAGCTAGGGGTGACGTCACTCCAAAGTACAGAAGCCCTTAGACTCCACAAAGGTTCCGAAACGCGTCAGACTTATGTGGCGTCCGGGAGCCTCTGAAGCTTAGAGTGACATCATCCCTAGCCGTCTGTGTTCGGTAAGAGTGTGAACGCTACCGGAGAGTCCGAGCAGGAACCCACGAGCACAAGGTAGGATTTGGTTTACTACAGTGGCTAAGTCCGCAACTGTGACTTACCTAGAGTACACTATGCAGTCTAGGATTGACACCGCCGTGTTTAATAGAACAGGTATAAAAATTTGTTCCTTCATTCATATATTTTGGATATATAGGTTTTATTGTAATAACATCTGTTTTGTTATTTTTGGAGAAGTATTTTCTATAACATTTTGGAGATATAATTGGACTTTCTATAGGATATTCTGCTACATCTAGGTGATATAGATTGATATAAGATTGCATTTCGATAAGGGTCTTAGCACAAATTACCCTTCACATCCCGTAGTCGGAATTAGACAGCGGCACGGATACTTAATGTACATCTAAATAATAAATGTAGTAAACTTAGACAGTTGAAACATGGGCCAGATTTATTACACACTTGATAAAGCTGGCACATTTTAGACTGTCTACTCTAAATTTACACTATTCGACAGGGTTAATAAATCTGTCCAATGGTGTGAAGGCAAGGAAGTGAAGCTGGACTCAATTGGAAGCCTTGACTGTCCTCCCGTTGCCCTCATGCACTCTCGATCACATTAATAACAAGGGCAGCTGTCAAAGTTATACAGAATTGCCTATTAACTATTTTACCAAGTAAATGTAAAGCAAAGCTCTTAAAAAAATATTTGTTCTAACCTACTGTATAAGGATTTCAAGAACAGAACATAGCAAGCATACAAAGATAACTCAAAGTGCATCTTTTTAAAGATTGCAGCACAGCAGATCAAGGTTTTGTGATAGGTTTTCTTTGGGGAACAGCATCTGATTATGGAAGTCACAGAATTTAGGCATTATCTAATTTATTCTTTGCATTTAAGTTTAATCACAAAAAAAAACTCAATTGTCTTATGAAAC
Organism: Phyllomedusa bahiana; assembly: GCA_025379985.1. Taxonomy (NCBI): domain Eukaryota; kingdom Metazoa; phylum Chordata; class Amphibia; order Anura; family Hylidae; genus Phyllomedusa; species Phyllomedusa bahiana. The sequence continues at coordinate 155,804 of JAODAL010002685.1, read as the reverse complement.
ATTCATGATTTGGGGCAAAAGTAAAAAAAAAATCTATACTTCAACTACAAGAATATTAAATAGGACAAAATATCCCCTAGCTAGAACAGAAGCGTAAGAAGCCGCTTTGAAAAACAAAATAAAAAGAAACCATGGCAAAGCAGAATGAAAAAATAATGCAACAGGAATCAAATATAGGGATTTGGTAAAAATAATAGAACTATGGTGATAAAAAGAAAAGATGTATACAAAACCTAATATACGCTGAAAATAACTAGCATTTAGATCATGCAATATGGAGAGCAGCTGTTATTTTGGCTTTATGCATAAAATTCAGGCATCCAAAGAGGTTTGGTTGCTCCTAATTTGTATCGTTAGTTTTCCCTTCACAATTGGTCTGTCGGTCACAATGGTCTGGAAGACCAGTCACATTTTAACTAGCCTAGCCCGCTGGCCCCATAGACATGCATTACTCACGGCGCGTATTTGCAAATAAACGACATGTCACTTACCTCCCCGCGCATCGTATTGTACGAGCGGGGAGTGGAGGCGTAATCCATAGTTCTCTATGAGAGCTGTGGATTACCGATATTATGGGACGCATTTCCCCGCGTATTAAGCGCAATATGCCGTGAAATGCGCCCCAAAATAAGCCGTGTGAACATACCCTAGAGGATTAAACATGGTGGCAGTTATGTGACCTCCTCGCATTCAGTTAGCAACAGGGTTACAACATATCTATGGGTAAATGAATATGAATAATGGTGGAATAAATGTTAATATGGTTATTTCAGCAACTTCATCACTAGGTGGATTTACTTTTATAACTGCTGTCTCTAGGATATGTTCATCCCTTCATTCCGTTCATTCCTCAACCCTGACACTACAAAAATGCTGGTCCATGCTCTCGTCATCTCCCGCCTAGACTACTGCAACATCCTTTTCTGTGGCCTCCCATCTAGCACTCTTGCTCCCCTTCAATCCATCCTCAACTCTGCTGCCCGTCTGATTCACCTCTCTCCTCGATACTCCTCTGCCGCTCCCCTCTGCCAATCCCTTCACTGGCTACCCATTGTCCAGCGAATTCATTTCAAGTTGCTAACCATGACCTACAAAGCTCTCCATAACCTCTCACCCCATACATCTCTGCCTTAATCTCCAGATATCTCCCCTCACGCAATCTCTGCACCTCACAGGACCTTCTTCTCTGGTCTCCCCGTGTCAGCTCCTCATACAACCGTCTCCAAGACTTCTCCCATGCTTCACCCACACTCTGGAACTCACTTCCCCAACACATCAGACTCTCTTCCACTTTCACCAGCTTACAAAGCAACCTGAAAACCCATCTTTTCAGGATAGTCTATAAACTATAGTACCCCTTCTGTCACTACACCCTCAACAAACATGTCTGCCCCCACCTTCTGTCTCTTTCCCTCCTTCCTTGTAGATTGTAAGCCTTCGCGGGCAGGGTTCTCTTTCCCTCTGTGCCAGTTGATTGTCACATACGGTCAGCATTGAACTTGTTTGACTTATGTTATGTTTGTAACCCTTTTTAATGTACAGCGCCCTGGACTCAATGGCGCTCTAAAATAAATAATAATATGGGGTGTCAAACTCAAGCTCAAGAGTTAAATCTGGCCTGCAACATAATTATACTTGGCCTGCGAGTAATGGCCAGGCAGTGTACAGAGGAGAAGAGGAAGAAGCCAGGAGCTGTCATTACACTGCTCCCACTGAGCCACTGCTCCCTGCAAAGAGCAGAGAGTGGATCAGGTGGAAGGAGAAATAACTCAGACAGCGGGACGACCGATTGGGCACAGTGGACAATGGATATGAAAAGCTTACAGGGAGAAACTAGGATCCAGAGCCTCAACACTTAACCCGTCCAGCTCCTTCTTAGCCCCAGTATCTCTGCAGGAAGCAGGGTACTCCAAACGGAGACACCACGTCATGCAGTAGATAAGAAGCACTGTGATGACCACAGGACACAGTGCATAACTGAGGTCAGTACAAATAAAGTGGGTACTGGACTTTTTCTCTGGCCCTTCAAGCGTACCAGGACATAAGGCAGTGGGGAGAAAAGCACTTGAGGGAAAAGAAAGGGTGCTGTAAAGCCGCAGCCACACATCTTTCCTCTCCTACATAAAGCACTTACAGCTGCAAAATATTTATTAACTTTCAGATGAGAAGTAAAAACGACATCAATTGTATACATTTTTCCAATAAATCTGATGGTTGGCCCATCATTTGCTCCAAGTTTTTAATTTTAGCCCGCTGTGTATTTGAGTTTGACATCCCTGCTCTAGGAGATGACATGCTGTTAATAAAGTTGAGTATATAAATTATTGATTAAATAAAGCAGCAAGACGAGCAAGTGAAGAATGTGCGGCGTCTTCTTCACAGGCACTGACATAAGATGCTACTGTGGGTAGTAATGACAGACAATACTATGGACAGGAATGTGGGCTGTACCAATTTTTTTTCTAAATGGAGGTCTACTGTATTGGTATGAAATCGATACAGAAGCAGAATGTTTAATACATGTATTTTAGAAAATTGTATGATTTCCTATTATATACATTACAAAGACATAATAAAGTGGACAACCCCTTTAAACCTTTTGTTATACATCATCTTAAGTAGCTTGCTTACATCCTAAACCTTACTGCAGGTGATTGGTAAGCTGTGACTATTTGTCTTTAGCATTCAAGACCCCAATTTACTACAAACGGCTACAAAATTTTTATACCCCCGGTGAGACGCAAAACACTGGGTCTCTCAGGCGCAGAGCGTTGTTTTTACTATTAAACACAACTCATGAAGGAAAGTTCCCTGGTTAATACACAATTTTCCTTCTGATCATTCGGTTTATTATTTATGATTTTTATTACTTATAACAGAATTTTTTTTTTTACATTTCCGATTTTGTGCTCCCACAATTTTAATTATGTCTAAAAGGAGTTAACGGACACCTCTAATCTGACCCAGTGGATCAAATTAGTAAATTCTTATATTTCAGTCCACAAAATCTAACACTAGATAGATCTGTCCAAGATTAAAACCAAAACTTATCATGTAAGGAATAATAATCACAAATGCAAGGTGTAATAGACTGATTTACAAATATTATAAATAAGTCAACGAAGATTAACTGTAAGATTGCATATACAGTATAATGCACAAATGCCTAAAGTGGTGCCATGCCAAACTCGTTCCATGCCTCTTCTTCCTCCTCTATTTAGGTGTGGTCTATTTTCTTGCATTATACTGATAGGACTACTGTATATGGTGTATAACTTCTATTTTTGATTACACTAAAGTAATTTGAATTTATTTGGAGGCTTATGTCTTTTTCTTTCTTGCCCTGATGAGACCTATACATCGGGGTATGAAACGCGTTGGGCATAAATACCATGACTAGAGCCTTTGTCTTTTGTATTTAGCGGGCACTATTGTGATTAGAGCTTTTGTTGATTCTGTATATAGCATGGTGTTGGGTACTAGGGACCTTTTTTTTTTTCATTTTGTATCTTTTGCACAGGATATTTTGTCCCGTGTATTAGGGCTTGAATAGGGATTATCTCCTTAGGTTCCCGGTGGGTACGTCCTTATCAGGGCGAATATCCCACATTGGTGGTTAGGTAGTTTCTTCTGTAGGTTTCTATATAGGGACAGTTTGGGATGTTTTATTATTACCTGGGGTATTTATTACTCCTCTTAATTGACTAAGTAAAAGTTAAGTTTTATGGTCTTTCTCCAGTGAATTATATAATAAGCCTACACACATTTGTATAATTTAGATAATTTAGCAGAGAAGATAGATGGATGATAAAAGCCTAATATATCTACGGTATATCTTTGCTGAAATGACCATTTTAATGTTTATTCCACCATTATTCATATTCACTTACCCATGGATGTCTTGTACCCCTGTTGCTAACAATGCAAGGAGGTCACATAAATGACACTATGTTTAGTCCTTAAAGTTACTTCATGGGACCCATTGCTGTGATCAGGGATGTGGATTGTACCATTTTATTTTTTATATAAATAGGGACCTGCTACATTGGTATATAAGAGCAGAATTTTTAATACATGTATATTAAAAAATTATATAATTTCCTATGAGATTATATATATATCTATAAAAATCTATATCTATCTATCCATCCAGAAAGAAGGAGAATAAACAGGAGGGGGTGCACAATAGTGTAAAACCTTAGCAAGAAGATATAAAATAACAAGTAATGAGCTCACCATATGGGGTTGTGCAAAGGAGAGGCACAACACTCAGATGCGTTTAAAGGGCTGTTTTTTCCGTCGCCCTCTGCACGGCTGCCTTGGTCCAAAAAATATCCAGGTCCTGTGATGAACCTGGCAAGAGGTACTGTAGATATCCCTGTGGAGGATAGTGGTGGAGCCGGCGCACTCAGCAAAAAATCGGCGTCTCGAGCAATGGTATATTTAAACCATTAACATTTTATTCTAAAACTATCGGGGCTTTAATGCCCTGACAGAGTTAAAACAGTTAGAACAATAAAAACAAGTGCACAGTCCTGTGCACTTGTTTTTACTCTGTCAGGGCCTTAAAGCCCCGATAGTTTTAGAATAAAATGTTAATGGTTTAAATATACCATTGCTTGAGACGCCGATTTTTTGCTGAGTGCGCCGGGTCCACCACTATCCTCCACAGGGATTACTACAGTGTGTGTATATATATATATATATATAATTATATATATATATATAATATATATATATATATATATATATATATATATATATATAACATATAACACACACACACACACACACTAGCAGTGGACAGTTGAGTATTTAAAAATTGATCTTGATTTCTGCTGCACCATGCAGCTTGTAAGCTCCAAAAAGTTTGACTGCTACTAGTGAGTTGTAAGAGTACAAGTAAGAAAAAACCGTCACTCATCTCTATCTCCATTATGGCACCACAATCAGAAATGTTCATACTAGAAATGTTCACACTAGACAGGATGGATACATGGATTCTGATCCTACAAGCTGCATGGTTCAGCAGAAACCAAGATCAATTTTTAAATACTGAACTGTCCAATGCTAGTAGATCCTTTCCTTCCTACCTCGGTTGTGAATCTTGGCTATATGACATTGCTGGATATTAATTAACACTAATATTGCATGGCTCTATTAAATTGCTGGAAGTGATTTGTGGTAGAGTCCGTGGTATTTGAAAATCCCAGATGCATAGATTCTGAGATTATCACAAACCATTCTGTCTCTGACAATCATTCCCTGAAGAAAGTCACTCCACACACATTTCTATCTCGCTCCATCATTAAGTAGCATTCAACTACTTGGCTAATTAGCTATAGGGATTAATGGACAGGTTTAGTATAATGAATAAAAGGGTCATCTAATGTTAAAAAAAATCTATTTTAGACTTCCAAAAAGAAAAAAAACAAGGAATTAAATGTGTCCCAGTGTATCCCCCATTCTTCCTTTACAACAGCCTTGGTAACCTTATGAGCCATTGTGAATTTAAAAGGAAAAAAAAAAAATCATGCCTCAAACATTGCTCAAACTAATGCCACAAGACAGTGGGTCCCTTTCATTTTCTTACCAACACTCAAAAATGTAAAAACTGGGAGATCTTTGGCTGTTCTGGGCAGCTGCCTCATTTTTATAATTCAGGTCCATTTTTATAAAAGTACAGATCAAATTGGTGTTTAGGATTTACATGATAAAAATAATTTGTAGTTAAAGAACAGAAAATGTATTTATCTTAATATTTTAATAAGTTAGATATAAAAAAAATTTTTAAAAAAAAAAAACAAATAAAAAAAAAAGGAATGACACTCCTACCATTTTCTTTATCTTGCCAGCTAACATATGAAATGTAGCACAGAGGGACCTTTGGGAAAGTAGTGGAACACGGAGTTCTCACATTTAAATTTCAGCAGACAATACTTAAAAAAAAATTAAATATGCCATTTTGGTCTTGACCACCTGAAAAACATAACGAAAGTTTTGTATAACATGATTACAATTAAATTACCATTTAGCCCCATAGAAAAGTAAATCATAGTGAAGTAAATCTTACATTTGCAGGCACATTCCACTGACAACAGAACAACTTTGAAAAGATCAAACAACCTCAAAGGAACTGAACTGTTGATTAGGTCTGCTGCACAATAGATCTCGGGGAAACTAAAGTAATTAAAATTTTGCGATAAGACCTGAAATCCTAATAATGGAGAGCTTAATGTAAAACTATCATTTGTCATTTAATGGTATGTGCGGACTGTAATTAACTGCATCCCACAAGAGAAATTATTCTATTCCATCCCTACATATGAAATGACTTTTACTTTATGGAGATTATCAAGCGCTAGAGAGGTAAATTACTATAGGATCGTTGTTGGCCCGATAACAGAAACATCTTGACAATTAAGATTATGCCATCTGGGGTAGGGTGGCATTGGTCAACTGATGTTCAAGCACAGCAGGCTTGACAGCTTGGGTATATTAATGGCAGCAATAGCGATAAGCAATCAGACACCTAATTACACACACTCTTACATCAAAGTGCGCTGCTGACAGAAAGGTTACCTTCTGAAGAGTCCAAATCAGCCACCTTTTTGAATTACAAATGAACTCATCACAAGGTCCTGACCCGTACCTCAACACAATGGGAAAGTACATGATTACAGCTTAGACACTATACCAAATCTGCTCAGAATCACAAGCAAGGCTACTTTATTCTATTATTACATACTTTCGCTCTATGCAAATAAAACACATTATAATGTAATGGTTAGTAACCTTACCACTTGCTCGTGGACCTCTCCCAACACTAATGTGTTATTCCAAAACAATCTAGCAATGTCAGCCTACAGAACCGCTAACCTGGTGACACCTCGTATTCAACTCTCCAATAAGACCCATTAAACCTCTATACTCTTATTTGAAGTGCACCGGAGACTGGTTGAAAGACTATAGAATACCATTTGAAGAGTAAACACTGTACGGATATCAAAGTATAGCTAAAGCGTCAATGCCCTGCCCTTTCCTCAGCACTCTGAAGATCAGTTCAAGATAAATGATTAAAAACGGATGGAGATCAAGCACCATGCCCAATGTCTGGCCTACAATCTCGCATCCATGACTATGCTTCAAGTCTAAAACTGGCTTGCAGTTGTAGCTATGCACCAAATAGGTAAAAGTGGATACTTGTTTCTTTATGACCTGGATGAATCATTAGAAAATCTTTCAGACTTCTAAGGCTATGTTCACAATTACACCGTGTGGGCGGGAGCAGAGGCGGGGGGCCGGCACCTTGCCGGGCCATAGACATTCATTACCAGCGGCACGTATACGCCGCTGGTAATTCACATGTCAATTATCTCCCCCCTCGGCGTATTCTCTGAGCGGGGAGAGGAGACGTTATCCATAGTTCTCTATGAGAACTGTGGATTACCGTAATGACTGGGACGTATTCCAGCCGTAATTTGCGCACTCCGGCGCGTAATTACAGACTGAAATACGTCCAATTTTAAGCCGTGTGAACATGGCCTAAGTGTTGATTTTCTTTTCTCTTTGGCTTTATCTAGTATCAGATACAGCTACTACTACGTGTGTTGTGGATGGGAACAAAGGTTATATATGTGTAATCCTTTGTGTCTCTATTTTAATGTATTAATCAGTATAATACCTCACATGTCTATATATTGCACGTAAAAGCTGCCTGTATAACCATACACTTTTTAATGTGTTAGCAAATGGTCGCATATATAATCTGTTTGTAAAGGATAACTGTTATAGAATGTATTACGTATAATGTCTATTCCACCCACAAGATGGCGTCTGTGTTCAGACACACCCTGATATGCCAAAATGGCTGCTCACCTTAGATGTTTTTTTTCTCTCTAACAAAAAGAAAGAGAGAGGAGGGTCATTTAACATGTAGATAAGAAGAGCCAATTAAGAGGGTAGATGTAATGTCACATGTTGCTTAATGTACACCCACGGTCTGTTAAAAACTTGACTCTGTACAATAAAGTTAGAAGAACTCTTGTCTGAGAAAGTGTCAGGCTGGGATTTCTCTGGCACGTGCCAATTAATGTACGGATTTGGTCCCCTGCTGGAAAGTAGAGCCCTTTTGTGGTTCCATCTACAACACATGCAGAGGACTCTAATAGGTACAAATATCGAAGATACCCATATGCTAACTTGCTGTTGTTCAGGTTTGTTCAAATGGGGTGGATCTGCTGGGGATTTTGCTACATTTTTATCTACACGGACTTTAAAGGGGTTGTCTCACTACATCAATTCATCTTACCTCAGTCCTGTTTTCTTGGTTTCATTTTGAATTCAGGGGCGTGTTTACCGGCATCTAGTAGGCTGCAGTAGAAGCCAGGTCTGTAGCTATAGCAACCAGTGCTGGCAGCCTATCATGAGAAAGTAAACAGGTCTGTAGATAGAGTTGATGCAGCCCATACAAGAGGGGATATCTAGGAATAGGTAGGATACGGTTAATGGATATATATTGCAAAGTGACTTGTTTTTGCAAGATCTTTGACATAAAAAGCAATCCTTGTAGCGAGACAACCCCCTTTAATGATAAAAGGCAGGGAAGGTTTATCTCCAGCTTTCAGAGCAGATTTACTGAAGTCCATAAAGAAAAAATTAGGGACACAATCTGCGTTAAAATCCCTCATCACACCCTTAGGGTATGTTAACATAGCGTATTTGAAGGGCGTAATTTTGCACACAATTGTGCTTTAATACGCACGAACTACGTCCCACAAAATACGGTAACTCATGACTCTCATTGAGAGCTATGATTACCTGCCGTCTTCCCAGGCGAACAATACGCGTCAGGCAAAAGAATCAATGTCACTTCTTCCTAGTGCGTTAAAGTGAAATGCAATGGGAACCGGCTGTCGGCACTTTAGAAATACGCACTGGACAGCACAGACTTCTAAAACACCAGCTTATTGCAGCGCGTACAGTACGAAGCACAATACGTCGTGTGAACTTACCCTTAAAGGCGTCGTCTCCCTACAAGGATTGCTTTTTATGTTAAAGAGCTCAAAAAAAACAAGACATTTTGCAAAATGTGTCCATTAACAGTGTCTAAACGATTCCTAGATATCCCCTCTTGTATGGGCAGCATCAGCTCCTTAGGTCGCTATAGTGACAGACCTGTTTGATCTCCCCCAATAGGCTGTCAGCGCTGGTCGCTATAGCTACAGACCTGGTGTCCTCAGCAGCTCATCACTGCAGGCCATTAGACGCCAGTAAACACGCCCCTGAATTCAAAAATGAAACTGAGAAAACAGGACTGAGGTAACATGAATCAATGTAGTGAGACAACCCCTTTTAAGATTTATTTACATTAACCCTCTAATTACTGTATAAAAAGTTATGCATGTTTCCAATAAACTGTGTTTTTTGTTCCTCACCATTTTCAATAGATTTGTTTCTGGTCAGGGAAAGAAAAGATTCTTGTTCACATTTAAAAATACATACTAGGGCCCAATCACACCACACTTTGCCATCCGCAAGTGAATAAGAAAGTATTTAAATATAAGTATAGCTCGATGGATCCATTGACTAATGAGGAAAACCGTTTAAAAGGGAATACTTTCGACTATCTTTACATCTGTGTACTTTTTGTGAAGAATGAAGTGTAGACTGCCACAATTTTGTCCTTTTTGAAAAGCGTACACACAAAGTTAACAACGTTAGAAAAACATGGACTTCAAACATCTGTGCATATGTTGTCATCCGTTTAAGTTAAAAAAAAAAAAAAAAAATTAACCTATACCAAAACAAAAAATATACAGAGCTCAGAAATGTGATGTAAATGGGGCCTTAGGCGACAGTCACATGACTAGTAAAATTTGTTGGATTCGGTCAATGAACAACGCGTCAGACGCATTTTCAACGAGTATTTCTTATGCTTATTGCATGTGGATTTAGGGTCATGCAATTTTAGCCCTGATGAATGATTTTGCCCGAGTTGTTTTTCCTGCCATTAAACTTCTTTACTGTTCTCTTCAATGCTGTTTACAAACAGTTAACAGCAGGTCTTCTACATTAGGAGTCCGTATGTCCGTCGCGTCACTTCCGGTGACGTCACGGGATGCCGGAAGCTATCGCGGCCATAATACAGAACGCGGCCGGCAAACAGTAGCCGGTTTACACGCGCCATGGAACGGACACGCTAGCTAGGATAGCGCCGATTTGGACGTCGCCCTGCCCGATAAGGGAACTCTGAAAGCCGATGAGTATCCCATAGAATGGGTTTTGGGGCTTTGACTACTGGGGATGATGTCTGTTTCTAGTATTGCTGACCTACTAAACATAGCTGAATGGCGATAGTAGGGACTATGGTTATGAGCCATTGTACAGCCCGTGGTTATGAGCTAAGGTTATGAGCTACCGCATGGAAGTTAGGGACTACTGTATGGATGGCATGCACTCATTTCAACTTCCTGTATACGAATGATTTCGGACGAATAAAGTACACAGGTGATGTGACAATCAGTACATGAGACTGTCACTATTGAGGTATTGCCAAGACAATCTGTATATGGGATTGTCACTATTGAGGTACTGCCTAGAAATTGGGGTAGGTGTAATATGCTAGAAGTGAGTAAATGTGAGAGATGTGACCACTGACATCTCTCCTGGAAGCATATATCCCCACTAGGCTATACTAATATCTGGGTGTGACCATAGCCCACAACATAACCACTGGCTTCAATTATGGATCAAGGTCAATGAGAAATGTTGATAATATTTCTAGTTACTATATTGATTCCATAACATAACCCAAGGAATACTATTTTCCGTATTAACCTTTCCCCCTCCATTAGGTCACTGTCGGACGTCCAGACCTAAAGCTAAATATGTACCTAAGCTAGACCTAGGCTGGGATATGTGTGATTTTCACTATTTACACTTAATATATGCTTTTTTGTGACACTCACTGTTGACACTAAATATATGTTAATTTTTTTTTTTGCGTTTGCTTTGGTGAGACTTCCCTTACCGTCCCCTGAAGCGATGTCATTAAGGGCCATCGAAACATGTTGGGACCTTGTCACCATAGAGAGTAAGGGTCAACAGTCTTTTTAGGGCTAGGATCCGGACGGGCAGCCCTTTATCGGGGCGACAATCCTGACATAGGTTAGGGAATTGGATAGGATTCTTTGGGATACCACAGGGTTCATCCTCTACCCGCACGAGTTCCCCCTTAGTGTTGTGTATGTATTTACGTATTGTCTTGTTTTGGTCTTGGTGTATTTCTAGCCATATTTTAATGATACATATTAAAATTTAGTTTTTAAACATAGACTTTCTAGTTGGGTTCTACTCTTTGGATAATATAGGTCTGTGTAATCCCAGGTACTTATATCTGGCACTTTGGTATTGTTGTTGTATTTTCATTTTTGGATTTGGCTTACAATTAGAAAGGAGTCCCATTCATTTGTATCTGGTTCTGGACGCGGATCTGTGTTAAACACATACAAATTTTTTGGCCACATAATATGAGGTTTTTAGCCATCCTTATTGACATCAATAGAAAATTACCAGGTGTTTTCTACATGGAATACGACCAAAAAATGAACACAGTCTAAGTTTTGTTCTTTGTTTTTTTACCTCGCATCGTTTTGAAAACCGACTGCCAACACTAAGCGTTGTACGAACTACTATATATATTTTCTTCTGAGGACAAGGGGAATGGGCGTTTTTTGGTTTTAGACGAGTATTTCAAGTCGGAATCCGTGTGGATTAAGACTGGAAATACTCAGTGTTGCCATAGCCTTTATCACATATACATACAAGGGCATCTCAAAAAATTAAAATATCACTGAAAAGATAATTGATATCTATAATTTAAAGGGGTTGTCTCACTACATTGATTCATCTTACCGCAGTCCTGTTTTCTTGGTTTCATTTTGAATTCAGGGGCGTGCTTACTGGCTTCTACTAGGCTGCAGTAGAAGACAGGTCTGTAGCTATAGCAACCAGTGCTGTCAGCCTATCAGGAGAGATTGAACAGATCTGTAGCTATAGTGACCTGAGGAGCTGATGCAGCCCATACAAAAGGGGATATCTCGGAATAGGTAGAACACTGTTAATGGACATATATTGCAAAGTAACTTTTTTTTGAAAGATCTTTAACATAAAAAGCAATCCTTGTAGTGAGACAACCCATTTAAGTCAAATAGAGAAACCCATACATTGTATACACTAATTACAGTATGAATTACAAGGTTTCATACATTCGTGAGCCCTATAACAAAGAAAGAGATAGTCCTGAAGTACCTCTTTGATCTTCAATGATATTCTCATTTTTTGAGAGGCACTAGTACATAATTGTATCAACTCTGGCAACACTCAGTGAGCTAAATAAACCAGCAGCAGCTGCATAAGTTTCTACCACAGCTTAAAACAATGAATCTGGAGTCCAGGCTGTTCACTGTACCTCACAGAGCATGGTCTACACTGGGAAAAACAGACACATTTCATAGTGGAGAGCAAGACTGGCTCTTAACAGGTTTCCACTCTGTGAGCAGTGTTCCTACTCCGTAACGGCAAGCATGTTGTAATACATTTAGGAATTAAAACACACAGGTACATTTACTATTGCACAAGAATTCTGGCCCAATTTGGGCCAAAACACTGGTGTACATGCTTTACACCACACCTACTGGGTTTCATACAGTTTTCAGACACTTGTAGCACATCCAAAAAGGGGTGCAAGCTTCGTGGGAAGCAGCGTAGATCAACATGCAGCATTGTGCACCAAAAATGCACAAAGTAAGCCAACCTGTAAGTGGTATCAGACAAGAGTGTCTAATCCACAATATTGATCATACAGAATAAGCCACTGTGTAGAGCTGTTCACTAAGGTTTTATCTATATAAACTCCACAAATGTGTTTTGGTATCCAAAAAGAACTACACTAATCATTAACGTAGATCTAAAAATTCGAACTCATTTCATTATTGAAGACCACTAGGGGGTTGTGAGAAGTCATTTATAATGCAGGCAACTTTTATAGTTTTGAAGTTTCCATTTAGTATCCACCAATGCAAATGGGGTCTACAAGAAACCTTTACAAAAGAAGGAGCCGCTGTTTGTATTGAAACATCTGTAAAAGGATACTGATCTGTTTGAGGTCTTCTAAAGTTTTCAGGAAGATTCGCTTCATATAGCAGTCTTGCTTTTGTGTTCCCCATGTCTTGCATGCACTGAAAGAAAATATCAAAACGTGTTAGTACAGCATTAGAAAACTTACAAAATAGGTTTTCCATCATCAACACCACAGCTGATTGCCCTTTATAAATCTAATCTACAAAGCTTCCACACTTCATGAGGGATTAACATACATAAATACAGTCTCACAAAAGAGAGTACACCCCTCACAATTATGTTAATATTGTATTATATCTTCTCATGGGACAACACTGAAGAAATGACACTTTGATACAATGTAAATTAGTCAGTGTATAGCTTGCATTACAGTGTAAATCTGGCGTGTCCTTAAAACACCACCACCACCACACAGCCATCAATGTCACTGCTGGCAACAAAAGTGAGTACACCCTTATGTGAAAATGGACAAATTGGGCACAATTTGCCCTTTTCCCTCCACACTATCATGCGACTCAGTGTTACAAGGTCTCAGGTGTCAATGTGGAGCAGGTGTATTAAATTTGGTGTTATCGCTCGCACACTCGGTCACTGGAAGTTCAACATGGAACTTCATGGCAAAGAGCGGTCCATGGTTATGAAAAAAAGAATTGCTGCTCTACATAAAGATGGCCAAGACTAAGAAGATTGCCAATATCCTGAAACTGAGCTGCAGCATGGTGGCCAGCAGTGGTTTAAAAAGACTCCACTCAGAGCAGGCCTCGCTATGATCAACCAAAGAAGTTGCGTGCACATGCTCCGGGTCATATCCAGAGATTAGTGCTGGCAGAATGGCTGCAGAGGAAGAGAGGGGGGTAGTCCGTCTGTCAGTCAGTGCTCAGACCATACACCAAACACTGCATCAAATTTGTCTGCATGGCTGTCGTCCCAGAAGGAAGCCTCTTCTAGAAATGATGCACAAGAAAGCCCACAAACCATTTGTTAAAGACAAGCAGACAAAGGACATGGATTACTGGAACCATTTTCTGTGGTCTGAGGAGTCCAAGATAAACAGATTTGGTTTAGGTGGTGTTAAGTGTGTGTGGTGGCAAACAGGCAACCTACAGTCAAGCATGGTGGTGAGAGTATCCTGGTTTGGGGTTGCATGAGCGCTGCTGGCTGTGTGGAGCTACAGTTCATTGAGGGAACCCATGTATTCCAACATGTACCTGTGACATACTAAAGCAGTGCATGATCCCCTGCCGTCTGGGTCGCAGAGCAGTACTCTAACATACCGACCCTAAACACACCACCAAGACGACCACTGCCTTATCAAAGAAAATGAGGGTAAAGGTGCTGCAGTGGCCAAGTATGGCTCCAGACCAAAACAGTATTGTGCATCTGTGGGGCAGACTCAAACAGGAGGTGGAGGAGTGCATGGTCTAACATCCACCAGCTCCATGATGTCGTCATGGAGGAGTGGAAGAGGATTGCAGTGATAACCTGTGAAGCTCTAGTGAACTCCTTGCCCCAGAAAGTTAAGGCAGTGCTGGGAAATAATGGAGGGCATACAAAATAGACACCTTGGGCACAATTTGTCCATTATCACTTAGGGGTGTACGCACTTCTGTTGCCAGCAGTTTAGACATTGATGACTGTGTGTTGAGTTATTTTGAGGGCACACCAAATAGACACTGTTGTACAAGCTGTACACTGATTACTTTACATTGTATCAAAGAGTCATATCTTCAGTGTTGTCCCATGAAAAGATATAACAGTATTTACAAAAATGAGAGGGGTGTACTTACTTTTGTGAGATCCTGTACAAAACGATAATAGCTTAATTATGCAATCACAAAGTCACAATGCAATATTCTATGAGGTAAATGGCTTGTCAGATTTAGATCATCATACACCTTCAGGGTCAAACACCTTTTCCTTGTACCCACTGTATAATCTAAAGGCATTTATCACTAACTGTCAACACAAATTCTTAAAATAAGTGTAATCGCTAATTGAGCAGACTTCTATTGGATGTGCCCAATTGTTTTAGCACTACTGACGCAAATGTCTTCAGCAATTATTAGATAAACGGAAAAACCATTTCTACATCAACATTATAGAGAAGAAAAATAGTGGTGGGGGGACCCCACATGTCGCCCAACTGTATTCACATAGGAACATTTGATGAGTCATAGTTTAGTGCTGAACCCAGTAAGTGAGAAAGGTCACATTTAAATAGTGGTAAAATAATGAACTCCCCAGCAAAGAACAGAAAAAGTATCAGTAATTTCCTTGCTGCATCATAAAATGGCATCCACTTCTCATTCAACAGTAATAAGATTTCAATTACAATGTAAAGAAGGGCGCCATGGTCTACAGAGCCAGCTAATTATGATTCACTGGCTCCCGCAAGTACGTCACACGCCTTCCTTTATAAGATTGCCCTGTTTACAAGCACGCATCTAGACATTTACAAGAATCTTCATCAGAATAGAATGAAGTGAGAAGACTGCATCTACACAACTGGGAAGGGGGCTGCTTAGCACAATCGTAAGCTCACAGGGCAACGAACTTCAAACATCTTTATACCTAAAGGGAACCTGTCAGGTGGTTTATGCTGCCCTATATGAGAGCAGGATATCAGAGGGAGAGAAGCTCCTATAAACCCTCAAGCATATACAGAAAGCAAAAGTAAACTATCTACAAAAACAGAAATAAAAATGGCCAAATAAAGATTATTATTGGCTAGTGAAAGTCAAAGGGACCCTGCCAAATGGCTTTTGCTCTGAGAACAGGATGTGAAAGAGGGAGAGGAGCTGAGCTCTGTGATATATAGGGTTATATGATAGAGGAGAGGGGTGAGCTCTGTGAAAGGTTTATATGATGAGGAAGAAGCTGACTCTGTAATATATAGGGTTATATGATAGAGGAGAGAAGCTGAGCTCTGTGATATTATAGGATTTTTTGATAAAGAGAGGAGCTGAGCTCTGTGAAATAGGATTATTGATAGGGAGAGAACTGAGCTCTGTGAATATAAGGTCTTATAGAAAAGAGGAGAGAAGCTGCAGCTCCTGTGATATATAGGGTTATATGATAAGAAAGGAGAGAAGCTGAGCTCTGTGATATAAAGGTTTATATGATAGAGGGAGAGAAAGCTTGAAACTCTGTAATATATAAGGGTATATTGATAGAGGTGAGAAGCTGAAGTCAGTGATATATGGTTATAAGATAGAGAGAGGAAACTGAGCTCTGTGATATATAGGGTTATATGATAGAGGGAGAGAAGCGAGCTCTGTAATATATAGGGTTATATGATAGAGGGAGAGAAGCTGAGCTCTGTGATATATAGATTATATGATAAGGAGAGAAGCTGAGCTCTGTATATATAGGTTATATGATAGAGAGAAGCTGAGCTTTGTGAAAATATAGGTTTATATGTAGAGGGAGAGAACTGAGCTCTGTAATATATAGGATTATATGATAAGGGGAGAGGCTGAGCTCTGTGATATAAAGGTTTATATGATAGAGGGAGAGAGCTGAGCTCTGTATATAAAAGGGTTATATGCTGGCGGGAGATAAGCTGAGCTCTGTGATATATAGGGTTATATGATAGAGGGAGGAGCTGAGCTCTGTGATATATCACAGAGCTCAGCTTCTCTCCTCTATCATATAACCCTATATATCACAGAGCTCAGCTTTTTCCCTCTATCATATACCCTATATATCACAGTGTTCAGCTTCTCTCCCTCTACTATATAACCCTATATATATTACAGTGCTCAGCTTCTTTCCCTCTACTATATAACCCTATATATTACAGTGCTCAGCTTCTCTCCCTCTACTATATAACCCTATATATTACAGAGCTCATTTTCTTTCCCTCTAACACATCATCCTCTCAGATAGGGCAGCATAAACCACCTGACAGGTTCACTTTAAACTTCACAGACAGATACTGATTTCTTCTTAGCTGTTCTTATTTTCGAATTGTCTGCATATGATAATGGGGGCAGCCATCGTGCCCGAGCTGCTTTTATCATCATTTAGAGATATGCTTTTCAGCAGTTACATGGATATAGGAGCCTGTAAATAGGATCAAACCCTTTGACTTCTGCAGGACAGTTTTCTAGACATGCTCTGTGACCTGGGAAGAAGTCACTGTGCAGGGAGGGGGAGCTGTAACGGTCTCCTATTGTGAATGGTGGATCTTGGTGTCACCTTTCATTGTAATCCCGATTGTTCTGATAATGAGAAAACTGTTGAAAACGCTTTCTCTACAGAACAGAAAGTGTCAGACTATTAGGCCATGTTCACACGGCTTAAACCAGGACGTAATTCGGTCCATAATTACTCGCCGGAGTGCGCCTATTAGGGGCTGAAAACGTCCTGGTCATTACGGTAATCCACAGTTCTCATAGAAAACTATGGATTACGTCTCCTCTCCCTGCTCGGCGAATACGCCGAGGGGGAGATAAGTGACATGTGAATTACCAGCGGCGTATACGCGCCACTGGTAATGCAAGTCAATGGGCCGGCGAAGTGCCGGCCCCCCGCTCACTCTCCCGCCCACACGGCGTAATTGTGGGGCATTAGTACGTCCCGCAGTTAAGCCGTGTGAACATAGCCTTAGGCTATGTTCACACGGCTTATTCACAGCGTAACTGCGGGACGGATTTCGCCCGCAATTACGGTGTGTGTATGGGGGCGGGGCGGGTGGGCCGTCAGCCCGCCGGTCCCATAGACTTTCATTATCCACGGTGCGTATCCCACCGGGATAATGTGTATGTCACTTCTCTCCCTGCTCGCCGTATTTCACGAGCGGGGAGAGGAGACGGCGTCCATAGTTCTCTGTGAGAAGTGTGGATTACCATAATGACTGGGACGGATTTCAGCCATATTTTAGCACAGTACGGCGCGAAATACGGACTGAAATCCGTCCCAAAATAAGCGTGTGAACATAGCCTTAGTGAAAACAGCTGGACGTCAGGATTTTTAAAATAGAACGATACTGATATGGTTTTTTTTTAAATAAATTCTTAAAAAATGGGTGTAACAAAAACAATAGGTCATTTTCTGTTTACCCATTTCCTTAAATGGGGAAACACAAGGGCAGCGCCAATTATCTAGAGTGATCCACACATTGTTCAGCTGCAAGATAGACAAATCTAAAAGAGTAAATCCATGCGATTCTGACGTTCCATGTGTTTCATCAAAAAGCTGTACACAGTAAAGAAAGTGAAGCAAGTTTCCAAAGTTTGCATTCATTGCCATTGAGAGGGTTAAATGGATTGTCCATTTTGTATTGTTTTTAGTTATGCACATAAAATGATGTACATAATATACATGTATCAAGTGAGGAGTGCACAACATGCAGCCCCAAGCCATCAGGAAATAAACATGCTTTGTCTTCGTCCTTCAGAAGGTAAAAGTCCTCTTTCAGCAGCTCTACTTAAGTGATGACTCTGTTATGGTGGCCACAGTACGGCTGTATGTGGTATTTTAACCCCTTCATCACCTGCGCTGTACATTTACGTGGTGGCAGCATGAAGGGTGTATAGAATGGGCTTCAAGGCCGAGCCCACTTCATAGGCAGCTGGTGGCAGCTGTTACATACAGCCAGCAACTGCCGCTAGTGGCCAGAAATGGAAGCCCCTCCGATCCTGGCCTTTTAACCATTTAGACACTGCATTAAATGCAATTGCGGCATGTAAATGAAACACAAACCACCACAAGGGGTTCGAACAAGACCATCCCTTTCAAAAAACATAGCTTACTAGTCCCATGCACGAAAGGGTTAATATAAAGAAATACCACGCAGCCGATGTAGATGGCTACATTTAAGAAATCAAATACGTATGACAGCATTTTTTAAATCCAATTTAAAACTTGAGGAAAAACTTGTTTCAGAAATTTTCAGACACAAACGTGAAAAAAACCTACATGATTATTTAAAGAGAGATGATTAGTGTCATTTTTCAGAAACATGTTGATAGATGAATCCATCAAGTGTGCCAAGCGCCATCAGCTGCATAATCTATCTTGGGCGAGAAGGAAGACTCAAGAGGAAAAGTCTACTCCGCTTAATTAGCAAGTAATGGATACAAAACACAACACACATTGTTAAACATGCATGGAAACCTTCAGAGCCACCCTATTACACAATGTGTAGGTTATGGCGCCTTAAGAGGTTTTATTACCGTGTTTTTAACCATTTAATTTGGATGTGCCGCAACTTTTAGGTTTCCTCACTTCAGACTATTATTTGGGCCCTTCATCTGCTCCTGACAAGGTTGAGTAAAAGCAGGGACTCTATGCTCCTCTCCGTGCGTAGTTTCTCTTATCTATTGGATAGTAGGGGAAAAAAAAACACAAAAAAACCCCACAAACTACACAAGACGCTGCATTCACCTCCCGTTTGACACAGGATATTGTGGGGGTCCTTTTGACTCTCTCCCACTCTTGTGAGGGGAATACCTCTATATGTATTTATTTGTTGGGTTCCTTTTGATCTCAGGACCTACTATATGGAAGGCAGAAGCATCATCACAGGGCTGAACTGCTTGATTGAAGATTTTTTTTAGGTCTGCCTAAAAACCTAAATGTTTTCCTTCTGTACAAGCATAACATATCGATATATAGATCTCTATGCGGCAAAACAATAAAAATTTTAAATGCACTCTTAAAAAAAAAAAAAAGTTGTAGTAATCAACATGGCCATATTTGGTACCCCTATAAGTGCAACAATTGACAAATTACTACTTATAGTGTTAAGTACATTGCCTAAATGGAGAAATTCCTTTATTTTCCCCCACATTGGGAACCAGAAAATTCTATTTATGCAAACTTTCAAAACAAAAAAAAGAACTGATATTGATAAATCAATATAAGGCACACTTGGTGGATGAAAGAAGGTGGAGCATAAGGAGACCCATTGTCACCCAAAGACCAATATTAACCTTGAGCCAAACCTGCTCCTATAAGTAATCACGCAATTTTGACTGCACTTTTCTTTCTGAGAATAATGACATACACACAAATTTAGTTCAAACACTGGTCGGGACACATCCCCTGTGCTGTGATAGACTGTCCTGTGCTCACTCCCCTCTATTTTCAGGAAGAAGCTAGAGCAGTGTGCATTTCTCACATTTGTTTCATCATTTCAGGCTGTATGTATAACTTTTTACACCAATACAGGTGTTCTGGTTACAAGGAACTTGTGGAAGGAGGTGACCATTGCAGGTGGTCTGCAGAGCTGTGACATCCTTTCCCTTCCACTGCTCACTCAGAATGATGATGTCACCAGTTTTCAGTGAGGCAACGCAGGCCTACTAGAAGGAGAGATACGGCCCTGTATTTGAAAATCTAAGCAAGTAAAAAATATCAGATGAATGCAAAGGTCAATGAGAAAACCCCTTTAAGAAGGAATCATTTTTCTCTAGTAAGGTAATACAAAAGTTTCTTAATTTGTTTGTATAGTTGATATGGAGGTAAGTTTTAAAAATCATTTAATATATATCGTCAAAGATTACTTCCAGAAGATTTAAACTGTTCTACTAACCTGATGGACACACATTGCTGCACAGTTTCTTACATCATCAAATAACAGATAATAGTAAACAGTAAGGATTTCCATTCACTGAATGCAGATAGACATTTAAAACAAATACACAACATAACATAAGTTAATATATAAATCCACACATCTATGTGTGTAATATATAGATAGGTAGATTGTATAGTTGAAACCAGAAGTTTACATACACTATATAAGATGACACATATGCATGTTTATCTCATTATCCAATATGAAATCAGAATAAACCTTACCCGTTTTAGGTCAATTATGATTGCCAAAATTATTTATATTTGTCAAATGTCATTACAACAAGAGAATTTAAGGCATTTTTACTACTTTCAAAACTTTACATACACTAGGATTACTATGCCTTTAAATAATTTGGGACAGCCCATATGATGAGGTCATGTCTTTGGAAGCTTCTGTTGCACACCAGAAACACACCGCTTCAGTGTGTAACATCATGGGAAAGTCTAAAGAAATCAGCTAAGATATCGGGAAGAGAATGGTGGACTTGTACAAGTCTGGATCATCCAGGTACCTGAAGGTGCCTCATCCATCTTTACAAACAATTGTACGCAAGTACAAACAAGATGGGAATGTCCAGCCATATTCCAATAACAGTGGCACACTATAAACGGAAGTGATATCAAAGGGGATATAGGAATTTGGAAAAAGCATTTCTGCTATCTAGGATACATGAAAAAATATTTTGAGATTCTCAGTTCACATTTTTGATCAAAACTGTTTAAGCCACCTCCGAACTTCGGTGGCTTAAACAGTTTTGATCAAAAGTGTGAACTGAGAATCTCAAAATTTTTTTTCATGTATCCTAGATAGCAGAAATGCTTTTTCCAAATTCCTATATCCCCTTTGATAGTGCTTCAGTTTATGTGTGCCACTGTTATTGGAATATGTATGTATACTACAGCCGTACCAGTGTTGCACCTATGTTCCTTTTTAAAAAAAAATGTTTTTTGGGGATGTGCATAACCATATGTTACTTCTAGGGAATGTCCAGCCATCACAACAATCAGGAAAGAGATGGGTTGTATGTCTCAGAGATGAACGTGCTTTGGTCCAACATTTGCATATCAACCCAAGAACAAAAGCAAAAGACCTTGTGAAGATGCTGCCGGAAGCTGGAAAGATTGTTTCATTATCCACAGTGAAATGAGTCTTGTATCAAAATGGGCTGAAAGGCCACTCTGCCAGGCAGAAGCCATTGCTCCAAAAGAAACATATAAAATCCAAGATTAATGTTTGCAAATGCAAGCAGGAACAAAGACCTACATTTCTGAAGACATGTCCTGTGGTCTGACAAAACTAAACTTTAACCATTTGGCATAATGACCATCACTACGTTTAGAGGAAAAAGGGAGAAGCTTGGAAGCCTAAGAACACCATCCCAATTGTGAAACACGGGGCTGGCAGCATCATGCTGTAGGGTTGTTTTGCTGCAGGAGGGACTGGAGCACTTCACAAAATAGATGATATCATGAGGAAAGAAGATTATGTGGCAATACTTAAGCAACATCACAAAACATCAGCCAGGAAGTTAAAGCTTGGGTGGACATGGGTCTTCCAAATGGACAATGACTTGAAACATACTGTCAAACTGGTTACAAAATGGCTTAAGGATAAAGCCCTAATCTCAAGCCTATTGAAAATTATGGGCAACACTGAAAAGACAGGTGCGAGCGAGGCAACCCACAAAAATGGCCCAGTTGCACCAGTTCTGTCAGGAGGAATGGGCCAAAAGTCCTACCAACTATTGTGAGAAGCTTGTGGAAGGATATCTAAAACATGTGATCTAAGTCTTACAGTTTAAGGGCAATGCTACAAAATACTAATGAAATGTATGTAAACTTTTGCCTTTGCAGAAAGTAATAAAAAGGCCTTCAAAAATTCTCTCATTATTCTGGCATAAGGCAAATATAAATAATTTTGGTTCCTAATTGACCTAAAATGGGTAAGGCTTATTCTGATTTCATGTCAGATAGTGAGAAAAACATACATATGTGTCTTTTTAGATAGTGTATGTAAACTAGATAGATAGAAGTTGTGTGTGAAAACTGGAAAACATGTAAAGTACAGTAATACTCAGTATTCAAGTATTTTTTTTAATATTTGGGAGGGATGAGAGATGATTTTTTTGTGTGGGATCTTCACTTCTCACAAGGACTAATTCACAGAATGAGGATGTATCACTATGAATGAGGATGTATCACCTTAACTTGCTTCCCCACGGTCACTCATGACAAGCTCTCCTCCTTACTGTCCAAATCCAACCTCACTACCTGTAGTCTTGACCCATGCCATCCCACCTCATCCAGACCTCAGTGCTTCTATCATCCCAGCACTCACCCATCTCTTCAAACCTATCAGTAACCTCTGGCATTTCCCTTCCGCCTTTAAACACGTTTACTATCACTCCAATCCTAAAAAAAAAAAAACCCTTGACCCTCTTCTCTGTCCAAATATCGCCCCATCTCATGCCCCTTTTGCTTCCAAACTCCTCGAGCAGCACGTCTTCTTCAGCTGTCCTCCCACTTCCTCCAACTCTCTTCTTGACCCACTACAAATCTGGTTTTCGGACCCCACCACTCTAACCGAAACCGCCCTAACCAAAGTCACTAATGATCTAGTAACTGCTAAAGCCTCATGCCAACTACTCTGTGCCCCCCTTTCTTGGACCTGTCCTCTGCCTTTGACACTGTCGACCATTCCCTCCTGCTACAAATCCTCTCCTCCCTGGGCCCATCACGGACTTGGCTCTTTCCTGGATCTCCTCGTACCTCACTGATCGGACTTTCAGCGTCTCTCATTCTTGCCCCACCTCCTCCCCCGGCCACTCTCTGTTTGGTGCCCCCCAATGGTCAGCCCTGGGTCCACTACTCTTCTCTATCTACACCCTTGGCCTCGGTCAGCTCATAGCCTCACATGGCTTTATTACCACCTGTAGCTGATGATACCCAACTCTACATCTCTGGGCCCGATGTCACTTCTCTCTATCCCGGATCCCTGACTGTCTGTCCCCCTTTCCTCCTTTTCTCATCACGTCTCCTAAAACTAAATGTGGAGAAAACAGAACTCATATTCTTTCCACCATCCAACTTTTACCCTGCCCCTGACTTCTATTACAGTCAACGGCTCTACACTTTCACCGGTCCCACAAGTCCGCTGTTTGGGGTAATCCTAGACTCTGCTTTATCTTTTTAAACCACACATCCAAACCCTCACCTCTGACCCGCCGCCTCCACCTGAAAAAACATCTCTCGCATCCGCTCGTTTCTCGGCTATGACACTACAAAAATGCTGGTCCATGCCCTTGTCATCTCCCGCCTAAAACTACTGCAACATCCTTCTCAGTGGCCTCCCAGCTAGCACCCTCGCTCCCCTCCAATCCATCCTTAAACTGCTGCCCGTTTTATCCACCTCTCTCCTCGTACTCCTCTGCCTCTCCCCTCTGCCAATCCCCTTCACTGGCTTCCATTGCCCAGCGAATTCATTTCAAGCTACTAACCATGACCTACAAGCTCTCCATTACCTCTCCCCTTTCCCTACATTTTCTGCCCTAATTTCCAAATATCTCCCCCCCACGCACTCTCCGCTCCTACAGGACCTTCTCCTCTGCTCTCCCCTTATCAGCTCCTCACACAAACCGTCTCCAAGACTTCTCCGTGCTTTACCACCACTTGGAACTCACTGCCCCAAACCATCCGACTCTCCTCCACTTTCACCAGCTTCAAAAGCAACCTGAAAACCCATTTCTTCAGGCTTGCCTATAACCTTCACAAAACTTGTCACTACTTCCTCCACAGACATGTCTGCCCCTCACCTCCTGTCTCTTTCCCCCTCCTTGTAGATTGTAAGCCCTCGCGGGTAGGGTCCTCTCTCCCTCTGTCGTGCCAATTGTCATTAACCCTTATCACTGTACTCGTTTGACTTATGTAATGTATGTAACCCCCTCGAATGTACAGCGCCCTGGAATCAATGGCGCTTTAAAATAAATAATAATAATAAATTCTGTTTGTGAATTTCTAAATGTGATTTATCCGATAGTTGCACAGGCATGTCGCACAGGAGCAGAGCGTCAAGCCTGAGCCTTTGGGAATAAGTCAGAATATCATATTCACACTGGTGATAATTACAGCGGAGTGTCAGCTCACCCCGGTGGATATTGTCTGTGTTGAAGGAAAAAGTAAAAAGATACCAAAATAGCAAATCTTACCAATTAAAATATAACGCATTTACACCTACTTAAGCATGCATAACTGCTGAGACTCAAAATATGGGCAAGGGTTGGGGACCCCATGATACCTTCACTGCTAAGTATAAACCTTCATTCTGTATTCTGCTAACTCTTGTACCTCTAGCCCCTATTCGAGTGCTAGGTATACATCTCTATTTTCCCTTCTGAAATAAAATACTAGCTGTGCAACAGCAGTTGAAAACGGTATTTAGATACAGAAGGTTGTAACACTGCTCTGGTTATATTTATGTATAATCTGTTTTTATTAAAGGGAATGTGTCATCAAAAAATGACTTATTGTTTACCTCAAATTTTTATGTTAAACACATTTTGTAGGAATTTCTGGTTATGTTTGTTTAAAAAATTTCATATCCCTTTCAGTATTTTTTGATAATTCTCAAGTCCTGCAGTTTTCACTTTGGCCACTAAGCCTAATAATCGTCTGACACTCCCTGTTCTGTTTAGAGAGCTTTTCATCAGTGTGCTTATTATCAGTAACAGCAGGGTCAAACTGAAAGAAGACACCAATGTGTACAGATAACACAGAACCCACCAGTCACAAGAGGAGATGTCACTGCTCCTCCTCTCCCCTCCCTTCACAGTGAAAACTCTCCTATACAAGTCTATGGGACAGAATCTGTCTTAAAGGGGTTGTCTCGCTACAATGATTGGGTTTTAATTAAAAGATCTTTAAAAAACAAGCAGCTTTGCAATATATGTTCATTACAAATGTCCTACTGATTGAGTTATCCCTGTTAGTAGTAGTGCATCAGCTCCTGAAATCACTATAGCAGCTGACCTGTTGATCTTTATCTCACTGGCTACCAGTCCTGGTGACTCATCTGTTTCTGAATACAGGTCAGAGCACAGAGCCCCTCCCACACAGTATGCTTCTGTAGTGGATGGAGGGGGGAGGCTCTGGCTTCTGTGCTGCCTGGATTAACCCTATGTGTGTGCCTGCTTCCTCTTGCTCTCTACACTGATTAAGGAGAGCAGAGGTGAGGCTGACAGCAGTGAAGTGTGTTACTATAATCACCATGTGTCTGTGGAGCTTTGACTATACTAATAGAACAGATCAGGGGGGCATGTGAACGGTTCATACCCCTCGTTGCTCTGCTGTATTAGTGACACATGGTGATTATAGTAACTCACTTCACAGCTTCCCTGTGTCTGCTCTGATAGGGTTTGTTTCTTGTTGCTTGAGATGTGGAGATTTGTATGCTAAGCAGGAGGTATAGGAACACTTGCATCCCCCCTGCTCTGCTATTAGCATACACAGCTTCACAGACCTCTCCACACTCATAGATCAGCCCTCTCCCTGTTGTCTCCTGACACTGTGGAGCTTACAGTGCAGCCGATTCAGCAGTGAGCAGCAGATCTAGGCAGGCACACACAGGGTTAACCCTGGCAGGAGATTAGACTTGTTCTGTTAATAGCACCTTACATAAATATGTGGCCCTCCCCCTGCTGTAGAGAAGGAGAGCTGTCTGTGGGCGGAGGGGGGGGGGGGGGGGGGGGGGGAGGAGAAGCACACACCTGAATTCAAAAATCCTTTGCTGCCAAACACATTGAAGTAGGCTGAAAGCCTGTAGTGAGACATCTCCTTTAAGAATCCTATGTGCCTGAAGCTGCTGTAAAGTATCTCTGACTGCTGTTAAAGCAGTGCAAGCAAGAATGTCTTCCCCACAATCATATATAGACGGCCGAATAGAGAAATCTACAATCAGGAAATAAAAACGACTGAGAGGAAAAGAACCTTGATCAGGGTCTCGATTTAATAAGTTAAAAAAAAAAAAAAAAAGGAAATTGGCGACAAATTCCCTTTAAATTTTAAATGTACAAAGCAAAAAGTAGGGCAAAAAGTATACATAGCTGATTAAGATTGTAAGGTATGAAAAGAAATACAAAACTAGAATGAACATACAGCAGTGATAGAACATAATAAACCCAGATATAGTGCCCCTGAAAAGCTCAGACCCTTGGCATGAGCCTAGGACATCCGAGCAATATATCCAGTACAGAATTGGCTGCAGGTTGGAGAGTGCAAGAAAAAAGAGATAGCAGCCACCATAACATGCATGCTTGGGTCACCTCAGTATGGTTGTTTTTCCAAGCCAAGAGTGATAAGATTCAGACAAAAGTCTAGGAGAATGCTTATCTATTGATGCATGTCTGATCTTAGCTTCCTCCGAGGACAGATGTCATGGGAGCGGCAGGCTTTTTATCAATCATCCAATGTATATGGCCAGCTTTACATGAAGGGAACAAGCAGTTTTATAGAGAAATCACTGCTTCAATCAAAAACATGTCTACATTTAGACAGGCTGGCAATTAGGATACAATGATAATTGGAAGACTAGGTCCTATCTAGAGATGAAACGTAGCATTCCGATATTACAGCTCTTTAGTACGATGCAATGCTTTAAAACGAACGGCTAAGGAAAACAAATCCTTAAAAGCTCAGCTGTTTCTAACAAGACATTTGCATGCTCCACAACCATTTATCATTTTCCATGAACGCGAGGATAAGAAACAAAGAACGTGCTCCATCCTCAAATCTGATTCTAACTAGTTAAAGGCTTGAAGAAGATATTTCCGAACTTCTCCTCTGGGGTAAATGTAGGACCCCACTCATGGGGTTTGTGGAGCGCATTGATGATGTGCTCTCCTTCCAGGCATTGCCATTTCATTTCACAGCTGCTGTGCCAGGAGATTAGACGTGTTCTGCTAATAGCACCTTACATAAATATGTGGCTCACGTCTGACGAGAGCAAAGCACAAAAAGGCACAAACATAAAACTTTTGGGAAATGAGTGGCTGAAAAGTAAGATAAGCTACAGGCAAAGCATTTCTTAAGATTTATAGCGTTACAGAGGGCCCCAATCCACCTGAAGTAATAGAGAAGCGTGGACCTCGGGCAGTGAAGAAACAATGAAACACATTAGGAAATTGAAGCCAAAAGGACCGAGCAAGAATATAACACCTTTACTTTGACCTCGTTTCACCAGTTCACAGAAAAGTAATTTTGTCATCAGTAACTACAGTGTCACAGACATTTAAAGGAGAACGGTGCTCCGCTTTTGTTACCAAAGGATTACATAGAATTGATTTTCATCTTTTTTATGAAAAATCTGTATGCAAAAAAATTAAGAAAAAAAAATACTATTAAATTGAAAATCACTTGCTCTATGGTCAAGAACCCAAAAAAAATTACTAGATGATTACTTACAGGAAATGGGTCATGAGAAAAGGTCATTGTTTGAATTGGCTTTTTGAAGGTTTTTTTTAATTTTTTTTTTTTTTTTTAATTCCCCATATTCTTATCTATGTACTAATATAATCCAGCAGTTTTCACTATTGCTAATGAGCACATTAACAAATAGGATGACTGGGAGAACTCCGTTAATTGCCGCACAATTGCTCGGCTCCTGCTCCAACCTAACAGCAAGCCTACCAGCTTCAATATCACCCCCAGATAGGGAAAGAGTGTGGCCCCACAGCAAAGGATTTCTACCAACTCCTCTGTTTCTCAGAAGCCCTCAGTGCTGGATCGCTTCATAACTCGAAAACGCAACAGCGCAGCTGGTCTGCTCCCTTGCCAAGAAGTGACCAGAGCTCTCCTTCATCGGCGTATGTGGCGGTGATCTGAGAGGGTGGGATCTCACTCGGTGGTGACCGAGTTGCCTGGTGGGACCTTTCATCCTCCCTTCCCCCTAGCAGAGGGTGGTTTTATATTCCCTCCTTTGATTTCTCTGGATATTGAACAATACTATTGTTAATTTTTTCTCTTTTTTTTTTTCTCTGCCTTGTGTTTTCTAGTCCTTCTGTGTCTTTTCCTCACCTTTCCCTTTTACACCTTTGCCTTCTGGATGATGGTTCACTGTGTTACCCTGAGCATTAAAGGCTTCAATTCCAACGTTAAAAGGAAACCCACTTAAATACACTTAAACACACACCTTAAATTTTGCTAAGGTTTTCTATTCCTCAGCATATTCGTCGAGTAGCGGTCAGAAGACATTGCTACTTTCAAGTGACCTCCTCTGATATTAATCCAAGGGGTAGTTATGTTCTCCTACAAAGGTCTCTATATGGTGTGATACAAATGTGACAAGAATGTCAGTGATTGTGTAGATAGTAATTTCATGCATAAACCAGCCATATATGAGATCTGAACGAGACAAAATGGGAGCCGTGAGTGTCCTTTGTTTGACTTGTGTTTAACCCTGAGGAAAAGTAGGAAAAACAAGTGCACAGCGCTTGCGCGGCATGTGCTGTGGCACAAGCTGCGCTTATGTGATGTTGACTACTGCGCATGGCAGGATCTGCATTCTAATTGAAGGTGTATAAAGAGAGGGGATTTACCAAGACGGGTTAGGGACTTTCCAGACTGCTTAAGTGGACGCACTTAGTCTGTGATGCAACCGGAACCCATTCCTCTCCCGTCGAGTTCCCCCGATCTGGGAAATTGATGCTACAATATCCGGTAATGTATTGATGCTTACTATTCCAATGATCTTAACTTAATTAGATAGATTTGATTGTATAAAGTAACTAACAACATCCTGTATGTAACAGAATAAATAAGATATAATTGTATTACCGAAGACTCTTCCTAATTTGCATATTAGTGAGCGAAGTAAGTAGAGGCAACTACCGCCTCATTTCACTCAGGTAATACATATGGAAAGCAACTGATTATGCAATCTATATGCCCCAAATGCTTCTTAATTGAGCTCCCTCTCTAGGGTGTTGAATAAGGTTTCTAAATCTCTACCGGGGTCCTTGTTGGTCGAAGGGGACTTTAATTCAGTTTTTTTTCGCAGAATTCTGACAGACACTTCTTATCTGGTTTGCCGCCTAACAGATCTCAGCTGAAAGCATCTACAGAATTCCGTAAGCTTATTCGTACACGTGGTTTATTTGATTTCTGCAGGATTAATCACCCAACCAACAAATCTTATACTTCCTATTCAGTCCCCCACAAGACTCATACTCGCATAGACTACTTCTATGGCAACATCCCGACACTACGTACGCCTGCAGATGCCTATATTTGACATACGGTATAACATGATTGGACCATGCACCGGTTAGCATATCATTGAACCCCGTTTCAGGTTGCACCTGCTCATGTCACTGGCGCTTAAATGAATGCCTGTTAAAAATGCCCCACACTAGAGAAGAGTTGTGGAATTCAATCTCCATTTTCTTCAGCTTAAATGTAGGCTCTTTAACCTCACTCTACTCTTTGGTAAGTGCACAAAGCAGTGGTTTAGGTGTAATTGCATTGCAATGGGAGCTAGGCTGAAGAAGGATGTTACAGAACAGGCTTCTTGGTACTCACCTTCAGCAGGTGGAATCCAAAATGTTTAATAGGCCAACTTTGGGCACCCTTTATTCCATCACTGAAGTGCGATCTTGCCTTGGCCATGAGAGCAGTTGAAAAATTACTTTTATACTCCAAACAGAAATACTATGAGTACGGTAATAGGACTCACACCCTTCTGGCTAGACAGATTAAACAATGCAAATCCTCAGGCATTAAAAGCTGCAAATGGTGTGCGTCAATATGACCCGAAGACTATTGCAGATATTTTTGGACCATTTCTCCAAACTCTTAATTATTACCAGACTCTCCTGACACTGCGGTTGATAGGAATTCTCAAATCAAGGATTTCATTAAGTCATGTCCCCTCCCCCATCTTTCAGGGGAAGTTCTTGTATCATTAAATTCTCTGACTGAAATGGAGGAGCTGCTGGAAGTGCTTAAGGATCTGCCAAGTGGTAAGGTTCCAGCCCCTGAGGGCCTTGCTTATCTATATTATAAGACATTCTCCCTCGAACTGGTTCCACACATGCTTTCTCTGTTTAATTCCTTTCTGAAGGGATTTGCCATAACTAGCTCTATGTCTCATTCCTATCTTATCCTTCTCCCTAAGCAAAGGAAAGATCCTTCAGAGTGTTCAAAGTTACAGGCCCAGAGCACTTTTAAATTCAGACTTAAAGGTCTTTACAAAACTCCTGGCTAATAGATTGAATTACTGGCTCCCTCAGCTGGTCCATAAGGATCAGGTTGGATTTGTTCCATGTCACCAGGGAGGTGACAATACAAAATGGGCCACTAACTTAATTGAAGTTGTAAATTCCCAGAGAAGAAGCCTCACTCCTTAGTTTAGATGCATAGAAGGTCTTTGATAGGCTTGACTGACCTTTTATGTTTGAAAGTCTCAAGTAATACGGGATGAATGGTAGTTTGACAGCTCTTTATGGCTTATAATTGTCCCCTTCGGCCTCTGACTGCCTTACGTTACTTTCCGACCCTTTAGTATCCGGAATGGTACTCGGCAGGGGTGCCCACTATCTCCCCTGCTTTTTGTCCTATGTATTGAAGCCTTGGTTGCCATGACAAGGTCTCACTCAGCCATTAAAAAGAGAGTTTGTTAGCAGAATATCATCCGCAAAAAGAGATCATTTAAATGTATATGTCTCTGTCGTTGACCCATCTTGCTACCTCTCTCCCTAACTTGCACGCTCTGTTGGACAAATTCGGTAAATTTGGCTACAAAGTGAATACGGTACGTTGAAGACTGAGGCACTTCCACTAAATGTTAACCCTTCCCTGCTAACCTCTTTCCAGGCTAATTTCCCTTGTAAATGGCAGACAACTTCTCTAAAATATTTAGGGGTACATCCAATGCCATCATACAGGTCTTTATATAAAGCTAACTTCCCACCACTTTTTCAAGAGACTAGAGGGTTGTAATCTAAGGTGGCATTCTCTGCCAGCTTCACTTTTTGGAAGAATTACCTATGTGAAAATGTCCATATTGCCAAAACTATAATATTTATTCTAAACGCTTCCAATCCCTGTTCCTCTTGCTCAACTAAAATCTTTACAAGCAGCGGCCTTCAGGATAGCACATGAGACCTTAATGATAAGTAAACCGAGCGGAAGATTGGCTGTTCCCAATTTTCTAAAATACTACTGGGCTACCCACTTGCATTGTGTTCGGCTTGGTGTACCCTGCCAGCATACACCAAGTGGATGGACAATGAAATACTTTGGTTCACTCACTATCCTCCGAACATGTTTCTTTGGCAGGATAGGGAGTTCGAGATACCTGGACGCCATTTAGATCTTATTGCTTTTAACCGGAGTATTTGAAATTCTTGCAAATCTAGACTTCCTCCTGCTTCTAAAGCCTCCCTTATGCCCTCCATTTCATTTACACTCTTACTTCTGGCTAGTAATACAGGTTCCTTTGTTTCACCATGGCTTCACAAGTAATCTATTCAGGTTTGCAGATCCAGCATATCTTAGAACCTGAGACTTGATTCCCTTTGCCAGACTTCACAGTAAATTCAAATCTCCCATCTAGGGCCCAATTTTCTTATTTGCAAATTAAACACCTAAGGCAAATGATCACGAGGGGTGGGAGGGTTCTAGCTTTTCCACACCCACACCTTTTGAAAGACTAACCATCTAAACTTTATCTGCATATACTTACAGCAGCAAAACGTCTTATTGCAGCTTTCTGGAAACAGACAGAGCCTCCAAGCTTAAATGACCTGAGGATAAATGAGGATCGGCGTATGGAGCAGATGAGTGCTGGTCTGCATAAAGCTTTTGAACTTTTAAAATTCCTTTGACTTCTGGAGCTCTTGGGGTTCTTTGCTCCACCTTCCCTTTCCTCCTCCGTCCCGCCTTTCCTCCCCGGTGTTTCCTGTTCTTATCAGGACTGTACCCCCACACCTTCCCCATCCACCCCTCCCTCCCTTTTCTTCTCTTTCATTTCTTACTTATGATAAATTACAGGATAATGGTTGTTAATGGTTGTTAATGGCTAGACTTATTCATTATTGAGGCATTTACACTCCACAGTTGTGGTTAATTACTTCATGAATATATGCATTCTGTACGTTTTGTATGCTGTGATTATAGAAAAAAAAACATTTTAATAAACATACATTAAAAAAAACACAAATAGGCTGACACTTTCTATTATGATCACTTGGCAGGCTCCTCCTCTCCGCAGGATTACAATGAAGTGTGGGAAAACACAAATTTATATTTAAAATAGCCATAGCCCAGTTCCCCTCTCCCCTAAATAAATTTTTTTAAAGGCAAAATGCAAGCGGGAAAATTCCCCACAGAAACCTTTTCCGGGTTCCATCTTTTGCAGCATTTAAAACATCCTCAAATGCTTTTAAAAGCACTCAGGAAAGGGGCACCCTCAAAAAGCATAAATAAAAAAATTAAAAAAAAGGTCTATAAATAAGAAAAAAATAGGTCAGAAGAAGAGAATATGTATCATTACCTGGTTTTAACTAGTTAAAAATATATTATAATTATTTCACTGTAATGTGGTGGCAACATACAAAAAGGGGGAGCAACAGATTTCTTTTTTGCCCAAGAAAAGATGGCTTTTTAAAAAAAGGCCCCCTTCCAATCAAAAACAAAATCAGGAGGGGGGTAAAAAAAAAAAAACCTCTTTTTGAAGTAATGTTTTTTCCAAATGGGAAATGTATAAAGATTGTTAATTGGAAGTTGGACAATTAAAACAATTTGTAAAAAGATTTTTATTACATGTTTAATCTACCCTTTTGAAATTGTTTTTGTGACTCAGGTTTGTTATTACCACATAAGCAGAACCACTATCAGTATTGATACATGTGCAACTACTGAACAGCCAAATGAATAAGCCTTTAACCCCTTAAGCCGAACGCCTGAAAAGAGTTAATACCAAAAACTTTACCAAAGCATTTGGGTGACTTCAAATCCAAATATTAATTTTTATAATATAGGCAGCGTTGGTAAGACACGTTAGGGACTGGTTTTGGATTCGAGAAATTTTTTTTAATTAATTTTAAAAAACAATTACGTATCCTTAAGTTTAATCTTTATTAATACATTTTATAAAAATTTTCCATAGATATTAAAGGAAATGTAATTAAGAACGATCTTACTTGGAAAAAAATCAGAAAAATTTCATCTCCAATATATAATCAAAATATTAGATATATGGGAGTTACCGGATTTCACACCAGGAAGAGAAAATAAACTTTTAAATAGGGAAAGAAAAAATATAAAAAAATTTAAAAGACTATTTCATGAAAAACCGTTTTTTTCCCATGGCAAAAAATTAAAGAAAAGTAGAGCACCAATAGACAAAAATTTTCCAATCCTTGCAAACAAACACTTTTGTAAAACCCAAGTTTTAGATAAGCAAAACAAAAGGGAGATAAATTTGATGGTTTTTGGGTTTTTCAATTCATCGGGTAAATCTCTGGCTGAATTATTGGAAAACATTAAGATAAAGAATTAAAGGGAAGGAGAACAATTTTCATTCCTGGAACAAGGAACTTGGAGACAATATGCTTTTGGAAAATCCAAAAGGTTTAGAAGAGTACAACCTCATCATTAAAAGAAAGTTTGGGGAGAGATGAAATTTTAAAATTGCGCATAAAACAATTTTCGCCTTTTTACATCCCATAAAAAAATTTTTTCCCACTATCTTAAAGCATTCCGAAAAGTGTTTGGATAAGGCGAACCAATACACGGATTTTGAGGTCCTAAAATTAAAACAATACTGGGGAAAGATGTACGGAGTTAAAAAACAGAAAATTTTTAAGCTGCAATAGAAGAAGAAACCCTTTTGGGAACTATTTTTCCCTTATGTCAGGGGCGCTCCCGGGGTGGGCAGGAAGCTGGACTTCTGTCGGAAATAAAATCAACATGGTGTAAAAAAGTGCATTTTAAGGCACTGGTTTCAAAAAAAGTTTCCCGATTGGGGAGGTTCTCAGAACATTAAGAAATTTTTTTTTCCTTAAAATTTGGAACAGAAAAAATTTCCAGAGGGCTAAATAAAAAAAAAAGTTAAAAAGTGGGGAACTTTATGGAATTTGCCTTCCCGACCCGGAGTTTGAAAACCAAAATTAAAACCTTTTGAAATTTCTTCTTACTACTAAAGGAGAAACTTGGGGGTAACTTGGGAAAATTTAAATTAGAGACTAGTGGTTGGAAGAAGTAAAGTGGGGTTTACGATTTTTTTTTTTTTTTTTTTTTTCCCCCCCTTTTTCCCCCTTTTGGCCAGTGGATATATCAGGTGAGTTTTCCTATTAGCGCAAGTGACCTTAGTAAAAGCCAAGAAGGACTAAAGATGTTCAAATTTCGTTAATTTCATTTATTAGATTTTTTTTCCTTATTTTATTCACTTTTAAAAAATTGTAAACAAGGGCTTTCTCAAACTTTATCAACAAGATGTATGTATTCATTGGGGTTAATTTGATACATTAAGAATGTAGACAATCTTTGTAAATTTGTCTTTTAAATAAAAATTGTTTAAAAAAAAAAAAAAAAAAAAAGACCAGAACATTTTTTTTAGGTTTTTTTCCCCCTTTCTTTTTTAAAATTGTAACTTATTTTTTTTTAATACCCGTTTTATAGGGCCTTTTTTTATTCGAGACAAGTTTTACTTTATGGGGGAAAAAGTTTAAGACACTTATAAATAAATGCAGTAAAATTTTTTTTATTTTTTTTAAAAGTTTTTTTTTTTTTTTACACCATTTAATTTTAACTTTAATTTTAGACTAAATTTTACAGGGGTTTTTACGGTCGTGGGATACCAAATATTAAGTTTTTTTTGGCGGTAAAATTTATGTACAATTATTTTATTAAAAATTATTTTTTTTTATTTTTTTTTTTTCTTTTTTTACACTTATGGGGTTTTTTTTTTCTTTTTTTTTTTTTTTTTCCCCGAAGGGAGAACTGTAAAATTTTTTTTTAACATTTTTTTTTTACACTTATAATGATTAGCATATTCATAAGTAATACATTCTAAACTGTCATCTGACACAGGCATGATTAGGAAACCCGCAACAGTCTCCTAATCACGGGCTTCATACACAGACACTTGGGGCCACGCTGGGCCCCCCGCTGATAGCGCCTTCCCTGACTCTGTCAGGTGACGGGTTTTTCCCGATCACCCGACAAGCAGGGAAACCCTTTATTGCATTGGGGTAACCACCCCCGGCAATAAAAGGTTAAAGCATCGGTTGGGGGAGGGTTTCCTCCGCCCCCGATGCCTGCAGGAGAGCCGGGGATGGGGGTGGCGAGGCGGGGGAGGAAATTGAAATCCTGCTTACGCCCCAGATAGCAATTTTCCCAGGGCTTTTTTCAACCGAAATTTGCGGGCGGGTTTTCGCCCGCAATAGGCTTAATAAGGGGCGGAACGGGCGGGGGACTGCTCGCCCCCCAAGACAATCTTTAACTAGGGGCGCTACGGCCGTAAATAATTCATGTCACTTTCCCCCCCGGGCGGGTTTGCCAGGGGGGGAGGAGCGACAGAATCCACAGCTTCTTTTGGGAACTGTGAATTACTAAGATGGGACGGATTGGAGCCGTACTGCAGCGCAAATCCGGGTGCGCATACGGTTTCCAATCGGCCCAAAAACCCCTTTTAACACCATACAGTGAATTGACATTTTTGTTCTGTGCATACACTGATGCAGGGAAAACCATCAATCCTGCTTATCCTGTCCACAATCAAGGAGTCCGGTCAGTATTTCTCTGATATAACTCCGAAATCCTGCTCCAAATCATATAAACATACACTATAGCGATACATAAATCTCCCATCCAAGCTCAGCTCCTCTCCCTCCATCACATTCTGCTCTCAGATAGGGCAGTATAAATCCCAATAGGTTCCTTGTAAGTTGGCAGCTGGGACTTAGTTTTTCACCGCTTATTTGCATGGGGCCCAGGGGCCACAAATCCCCAAAAAGGGCCCTAAACACGGCAACCCCCGCTAGGGCCCTTTGAGTTTCCCAAGCGGGAAAGCGGGATTAGGCCCACCCCCGGGGAACCCCCGCGCCCCCCGGCCGGCAAACCCCCGGGGGGAAAAGGAAAATAAACTTAAAACGGCCCCGGGCGCCCAACTTTTTTGGGCCCTCGTTCTGTAAAAAGAAGCTTTTCAGCAATCTCATTATCCGCACTGACAGGACTACACTGAAAGGCGACACCGATGTGTATAGATAACCTAGCTTTTCACCATTCACAATAGGAGAGGTCACAGCTCACCTTCTCCTCCTCCCTGCACACTGACTTCTTCCCAGGTCAGAGTATGCCTGCAAAACTGTGCTATAGAAGTCAATGGGTCTGTTCCTGTTCAGACTCCTATGCCCATGAAGTTGCTGTGAAGCATCTCTCTGAATACGGTTGAAAGAAGCTCAGACTAGATGGCTGCCCACATAATAACATACAGAAAAGAAAAAAAAAACTGCTTAGAAAAGAATAAGTATCTTGTTTTAGTTAAAAAAACAAAAAAAACAAGTGGTGACAGATTCCCTTTAAGAATGGACGGTCTACTAATATATTCCACCCTTTGTCAGACACCATTATAATGATGTAATCAATGTTACTCATTTTGTCAGTGGTCTTTATGCTATGGCTGACTGGTGTATGTGTATATACACAATGTACAGTATGAGGTTTGTTTTATTATTTCAGCAAAGCTTTTAATACCATTGGGGTTAGAGCTGTCATTTCCTCACTTCTTTACAATATTACTTCTTCTTCTATGGTAGTTCAGGTTGTAATTGCATCTTTTATGGAAAATATGCAGTAGAGTCGTTACAACACCATATTATTTTTAGTGCTAAGGGCACATTCACTCGTTTAGCTCTGAATTTTGTTGTCTTTAGCAGTTTACTGCAAAAGCCAGATGTCACTTTAGAGAACACAATTAAAAAAAAAGTGCAGTATCTAGGACGTTCAACATTTTATTCAGTCTAAAGTCTGATTCCCAGCGTTTTTGTATTTTTCCACCCAAAACGGAAAATGCAGCAGGAAAAAACATGGAGAAAAATAAGTTCATGTTTTTGACATGGAGTAATCAGGGGAAAAGTTTTATTGAATGAGTATAGGGAACATTTCCAAAATATACTACAAAGAATTAGTTTAAAAAAGGGTTTCTAAAACGAAGGGTATATTCACATGACCTATTTGTGGGGCATACTTCTCACTTAACCGCGCCGCAATGCGTCCGAAGTACGCCCCACAAATACGATAAAATCATAGCACTCGCATGTATTCCCTGGTGCACAGTGTGCGCCTGTAAAAAGAAGTGACATGTACCAGGAAATACTACACTGAATAGGAGGTCAGGCCATAGTGCTGTTCAACGTTCTTTCTCCAGCAGGCGTATTGCAGCACCCGCTGTACCAGTTTTCTGCTTTTTTACTCATGGCTATAGTATTTGTTCTTGTCCAATGTCAGGTACTTAACCTCTTAGGAACACAGCCCGTTTTGACCTTCCTAAAAGCCCCCCCGCCATTTTTGAAATCTGACATGTGTCACTATGTGTAAATACCTTTTTGATACTTTTAACTATCCATGTGACTCAGACTGTTTACTTGTGACACATTGTGCTTTAAAAAAAAATTGTGTCCATACAATCCTTGTTTATTTGTGAAAAATATCAAAATGTCACGAAAAGTTAGAAAAAGGTGGCATTTTGAAAAGTTCAAAAATTTGTGTGGGTGAGACAGATAGTTATTCCACACAGAATAGTTTATAACTAGCATCTACCATATCTCTACTGCAGGATGGCATCATTTTTTTAAAAAAAAAAAATGACATTATGGGGCTTTGAAATTTAGCGATTCTTCACATTTTCAAGAAAATTTGCAACTTTTTTTTAGTCCAGTTCTGACGTGGCTTTGAGGGGCCTGTATGTTAAATACATCTAAGAAACTACATTTAGGAAGTTTATTGTTAGAAGGAAAGAGGAATGTAGTTACCTGAATTTGTTCTGGGGTCCATTGATCCAAGTTGACAGATTTAACTCTTGATATATGAACCCCAAGATTTCTATGAATTCCAGCACATCTGATGCAAATAAAAACGCCTAAGTTCCAGGAAGCCCATCTTGGACCTAAAAAGAAAATACATTCAACATTTTAGATTACGCAATTGACAAAATGTTGTACAAGTTTGTCGACAAATTAATTGTTCATATAATACTTTTGTAATGGATTAAGATTTGCCAAAGTTTAAATTAATTCATGATGACATGACCTGTCAACATACTTGGTTTTACAAAGCGTGGGTACTTGCTGTAATAGCAGTACTCATCACTTGAAGTAACCGAGGGTGGCTGTTACTCAGACTAGCTTATGGTTCATTTTTTGCCGTCATGTCTTTCGTTGCAATCCTAAGGCTATGTTCACACTGCTTATTTGTGGGGCGTAATTACGCCGTGTGGACGAGGGCGGGGCGTGAGCCGGCACCTCGCCGGCCCATAGACTTTCATTACAGGTGGCGCGCATACGCCACTAGTAATTCACATGTCACTTCTCTCCATGCTCAGCGAATCCGTCGTGGGGGGGAGGTGAGACGTAATCCATAGTTCTCTATGAGAACTGTGGATTACCGTAATGACTGGGACGTATTCAGCCTGTAATTTGCGTACTCCGGCGCGTAATTACGGACTGAAATAGGTCCAATTTTAAGCCGTGTGAACATGGTCTAACAAGCCAAGAGTAAAGAGTCTTCTCAGCTGTACTACCATGTAACTACAGAGACTTTAATCCTAACCCAATGAGCAAAAACCTATTTTTCTTGGCTGCTCTGCAATAAAGAGAGAGAGGATCACTATGCAAAGAACTAGCTGTTGACAGAGCATACGTGTCCCCCTGCACTCCACCACATAGGTGGCCGTACAAACTGCTATAACACCAGCTGGCACCAGACTTTATAAGTAAACTGTAACTCCTTATTGGATCTTTTTAATTACTTTTAATGCAAAATGTGTTAAGTTTGGCACTGTATTTAAAGTGTCATATTATCACTGTAAGAAAATTTTAGGATGGGGAGGGGGGGGGGGCAGGACACAATGCAAACAAAATTTAAACTTAAAAAAAAAAACAAAAAACCTTGATGCTTATGGCTCTTTTTTCATGGTTGGGATGTGTTTTTAAAAACACTTGTGTTTTTGATGTTGGTTTATAAGTTCTTGTTTTTCTATAATTAACTCTGATCTAATGTGGATTTTACATAGGTGTTCCAAATGCATGCAGTTTTTTTCTTTTTCAATAAAGGGTGCATTTTTGGTACCTTTATTTTTTCATTTTTTTTTTTTTTTTTTTTTTTAAGATATCTCAAAACACAAAAAAGAAAAATGCAATGTGTTAACCTGGCTCTTCGAGGTTATTTGCCAAAAATTGCTAGAGAGAGGTAGGGAGGGGTAGCTACAGAGCAATATAGACTAAATGCAAGGTAGATTTTTTTTTCCCCCACTGCAGATCGACACAAATTCAATGATTTTGCAAGAAATTCCACAAGAAATAAAAAATGTCGGCTCATATAAAAGGGTCAGCTCACCCAGAATTGTCTGTACAACTTTCAAGTGGCAGGTGCAGTCTTAACCCTTTAACTCCCAGGCCTGAAAAGTAGTTCATAACCACAACTTTTTAGTTTTTGCCTCCTTGCGTTTCAACAGTTGTAACTTTATTTTTTCAATGACGCAGTTGTATGAGGCCTCGTTTTATTCAAGACAAGTTGTACTTTATGGGGGAATAGTTTACGTTCACTTATAAATTATTGCAGAATTTTTTTTTATTTAAAAAATCATTTGTTTTTTTTACATTTTTTTACACCGTTCACATTTCACACTTAACTTGTTAGATTAATTCTACAGGTTATTACGGTCGTGTGGATACCTAAAATATGTAGGTTTTTTTGTGTGTGTGTAATTTATGCACAATTTTTTTTTTATTAAATATTTATTTTTATTTTATTCTTTATTTTTTGTATTTTTTTTTACACTTGTGTGTATTAACTTTTTTTGTAAATCCCATGAAGGGAGAACGGTTTTACATTTTTTTTATTTTTTTTTTTACATTTAGATTATAATGTATTAGCATATATGAATATGCTAATACATTACGGTGTCTGACACAGGCAGTGATTAGGACAGCACACAGTGTGTCCTAGTCACTGGCTTAGTACACAGAGCTCTGGGGCCACTCTATGTCCCCAGGGCTGACTGTGCAGCCATTCCCCGGGCTCTGTCGGGTCACCGGGTGTTCCGATCACCCGACAGAGCAGGGGAAGCCCTATGATTGTACTGCGGTAACGCACCACCGCAATCAAAGGGTTAAAGCACCGGGATGCTGAGGTTTCCTCCGCTCCCAGGTGCTAGCAGGAGAAGCGCTGGGATCGGGGCTGTACTCCACAGTTGCGGCGCCGGGCGCCAAAAGACGTCGCTGCAGACGAACGACCCACACCAGCCGACGCCAAAAATCGGTGGGCGGTCGTTAAGGGGTTAAGCAAAACTTGCAGGGCAATATCCAAAATAGTAGGTAAATACAGCATCCCCACCAACTTGAAGATAAGAACTTGGTTAAAATAAAAAAAAAAAGGATCACAACATGATCTAAATATAGTCGTAGGAAAAACTGACGTATTGAAATGCATGATATTTAGATCATGTCTTTTTTTAAAGGATGCTACAATACAATCAGGTTTGTAGCTTCAAGTTGGTGTGGACGCTGGATTTACCTACTTTTTCAAAGTAGATCTCACCTCTATATTAAATCCGCATAGAAAAAAAAACACAAAGTATTTTCATTTTTCCATGGAGAAAATATTTGCTATAAGTAGGTGGCATTTAAAAAAAAAAAAAAAAAAAAAGCTTTGTGCTGTAACATAAAAAGTAGAATTCACAAGTGAGTAAGAATTTGAGAGAAGGCAGACCTGCCATTAATTTCAGTTAACCTCAAAATTAAACCTCCGCTGTTCGTATGACCAATATTTTCATTGTATTGTGGTAGGCGTATATAAAACGGTTCCTTATGAAGATCCCAAAATCAGACTGGAGTTACATCTCTTACCCTAATAAGGACAGGCAAAGGTAACAAGGCCTTTATTTTTGGTTTGCAAGTTATAAACTGGATTTCATTAACTTTTAATCATCAAATGTAGCCTTTCCGCCTAATTTGCATTCTACCCTTAAGGAATATCCTTAACTGTAATGACACTGTGAATGCCATATACAGGTACAGTCAATTGCTTTAATCAACTACTAGCTCAAAGTAATATGCACAGACTGGCTGAAGTTAAAGTATAAAAATGATCCCTTTAAAAGTATACTGCAGTGAGCTGCAGTCCTTAACGTCTAGCTGTTGGCTAACTCTTAAAGTAATAGGTATCAATTTTATAAATGGAATGAAATTCCTTTGTGATGACACTTCCAGGAACAAAAGGATTTCATATGGAGAAATACTGGGAGCACCGCTGGTCCCTTCCACAGAATGTTATTCCCACCAAAAGGACTTTTTACCCATCGACAGGATAGATGACATATGTATAAAATCACTGGGG
Organism: Phyllomedusa bahiana; assembly: GCA_025379985.1. Classification (NCBI taxonomy): domain Eukaryota; kingdom Metazoa; phylum Chordata; class Amphibia; order Anura; family Hylidae; genus Phyllomedusa; species Phyllomedusa bahiana. The sequence continues at coordinate 113,465 of JAODAL010002685.1, read as the reverse complement.
TCCCACTGCTGAGCCTACTAGCAGCAACAGAATGAGGAGTCTACATGGTACAGCAGACGCATATCTGCCATGTGCAATGGGCCAACAAGGACAGGCAAACACACCGCTCCACTGATTTTGGGCAGCCCTAAATAAATAGATGGACCAGCACTGTGAATGAGGATACACTGCTCCATTTATAACTTATCACTTCAATGTTGCAGTGATGGAAATATGTATAACACCCGCTCTCATGATCATGGAAGAGAGGGGCCCTCCAAAGTGGAGGAGCCCATAGGATAATATATTTATTGCCAATCCAGTGGAAAGATGGTATTTTTGTGGTATAACCCCTTTCAGATTGACATGGCTAGTACAGCGGAGCAAAGCTGGATGGCTAACTTACTAGAGGGACTTAAAGGGGTGTTATCGTTTCATTAAATGGTCTTCAGAATAAGGGGACAGTGAAAACAAGTAACTTTGAAATTTGATGTCATTAGCAAAGCTGTCTTGTTCTCACAGTATTCCTTCTGTTTACACTGATATCCAGTCCTGGTCAGATCCCTCCTCATTGCATTTCACTAGCTGAGAGCTCATTTACTTTCTGTTCTGCCCCCGGTTCGGCCGTATTCACGGAGCTTGCATTCCTGCCTCTCACTCAAAGTAAGGGATCAGCACATTTTCACTCTGCACAGCCAGAACAAACAGAATAACACTGCAGGGCTTCTACAATCAGAAAACAGCACAGTTTCTCGGTGCCTAACTCTCCTGCATATAAGGGAGATCTGTGCCGTTCATAGAAAGCTGAATTCAACTGTAATAAATCTCCAGCTGTGAGAGGAGAAGAGAACAGTGCTCAGTCTAAATCAGTGTTTCTCAACTCCAGTCCTCAAGACCCACCAACAGGTCAAGTTTTCAGGATTTCCTCAGTATAGCACAGGTGATATAATTATTGTCTGTGCATTCTGTGGAAGATCCTGAAAAATGACCTGTTGGAGCGTCTTGAGGACTGGAGTTGAGAAACACTGGTCTAGATTGAATGCAGCCTGTGGTATGTATACAGCTCTTACAAAATAAGACTAATAGGGAAACACACAGTGACATGTGGACTCAGAGATGGGGGTAGTCTGGGGAGCCAGCATGAACAGTGAAGGGGGGGGGGATTATGTCACCCAGCTGGGAGGGAAAGAAAACGCCTCTGCATTTCTAGAGTTGAGAAGCTGAGAGCAGTGTGAATCAGCCGAACTAAAGAAGCGATACATCCCTTTTAAGACACAAACCACTGCCTATGCCAACAATGGCTCACAGAGGTGGGTTTCTTTCTGATGCTCTCAGTGTGGTGGGTACCTAGAGGTAGACCTCATTTTAGGACATCCTACTGAAAACCCAATTAATTGGGTTTGTCCTTCAGCACATTTTAGCATAGATTTTCTTGTTCTCATTTTGGTATATCTTGTATTACAGTTTTTTTATTTTAATCCCGCTGTATTATAGCACCTTGTGTTCCAAAGTATTGTTACACCTAGATCTGGTGTAAATCCACTGAAAATCTGCACACATTTCGCACAAGTTTTGCTGTACATTTGACACCAGTTTTAACATTTACAATGAAAAACCTGCAGCAAGTCTGCAAATTGTTACGTGTTACAATCTAGGCAAATTGGATCTGCGACATGTGCATAGGTCACTATATTTACTATTTTGCCATAGGCAAACTTAAACTCTATCAGTTCTCTATCTATTAAACACTAAAACGTAACTTTTATTATATCTAACTCTTAACCTCTATACACACTATTTAAAAACCTGATTTCTATCCTCATCATTTAACCCTTTTTAAAGGGAGATTATGGAGTATGGAGATTATGTGCATAGGTCCGACCCACTTCAGATCCAGCAGAACGGTCCTGGATTTTAGCCCCTGTCCCAGAAAGCCTTGCCATTTGTATCTGTGTCCTCAGGAAACAGACATTGTTAAACACAATGGTGGAGCAAAAAGCTTTCTGTTCCTTGCTTCATCACCATTCTATGACACCTGCTATGGATGGCACAACTCAGGCAGGTAAACTCATCTCCACTTATCATTCCAGTCCTCAATGGGGTCCCATTCAGGAATCATGTAAGCTACAGGCCTGAGGTAGCCAAGAAGATACCTAGACAGAGTTGCATGGTGCACCAGACTAGACCTGATGGGTTGTGTATGGACAGGGTTGGGGAGGAGGCCAATTAGAGGCAAGATTTAACTAAAATTTGACTGGTGTGTGGTAGGGGCTACTCCTCTTACCAATGGGGTACATTCACACGGTGTATTGTGGCATATACAGGTACATACTCCTATATGCCTTCATTAGTGCTGGCAAAAGTGCATACTTTCAACATGAGCAGCTCTCTGCCTCGTATCCCTCTCTCCATCTCTCGCATCACAAGCGTCCAAAAGAAATCTCAGGTCACTTATTTTTACAGGAGTACATTACACGCCCAGAAATATGATTGGAAAATCCAGATCGTTTGAACGACGATGGTGATTTTACTAGTAACATTTTTCAATGTATTTGCCACAATTACATCATGTGAATGTACTCTTTATGTACAAAGTAGCTATACACTGATTCAGCTCACAAAGTTTAAGGATTTTGATAATCAACAGATTTAAAAGCACTGCTGCTCGTCATTTATAGCTGGTGTGAAAAGGCACAAGGTGCTGTCGTGGATGGCCGAAAATGCTCACCGAGGTGGCTAGCCCTGATTAAATAAAGCCAGTAATATCTGGTCAGTAATAGTAGATTACGAACACATTGTGTAGGTAGTATGGCTGCTTGCAAGCGGTCAATCCGTGCTGGTTCTTTACTGGAGCAGTCAGAGCTGGATGGGGGTGACTGCTCCCAGGTATCCAGGCCAGGTCTTGCCTGGCCTGTTTAAGCCCGGAGACTTGGCAGTTCTGGGGTGTGGTTTGCTACTTGCTGTGTGGAGCAACAGAGGAGCGGAGGATAGGCTCTCACCCCACAAGGCTTGAGGGAAGCCTGGACTGTACGGTGGGAGTCCAGACCACGTTAGAGAAGGTATCCTCTGTGTATAGCTAGTTGCCAAATAGCCCGTGTTTTTGCTAATATTTTGTTTCTGTACCTTTATTCTGTGGTGGAAGAATAAAACTGGCTGAGTCCAGTGTTGGACAATGTGTGGTCTGTGTGACATATGTGCCATAATCGTTTAACAAAGACGTCAATCTGTGAGCCGAGCGACCCCCGAGACAGTCCAACATGGTGGCTAGATGAGACCAAGTCTGAAACTGGATAGACACTTAAAAGGGAATTCCATACACACACATACATATAGAGTTCTCTACAGAACACAGTGTCAGACTATTAGTGAAAACTGCAGGATAAGGATTTTTTTTTTTTTTTTTTTTAACTATTAATAATGAAAAAACAAAAATTCTAAAAATTGTGTTTAGCATAAAAACAGTTTAGCAATACGCAATTTTTTTTTTTTGAGGACATATTTACTTTAAAGCTGTTGCAATATTTTATACAGCTTCCCCTGATGCAAACTATTCAGGCATAAATGACCTTGTTTTATGAAGTAGAACTATAATTTTCAAACAGCTGCATTTAGAAACCTAAAAAGGTCACCAACTGGAAAACATTCACAGTGGTAAAAATTCTATAGAGTAAAGCAGAGAAGACGACCAAAACAAACAAACATCAAGACTATCTGCTCAATAAATAATGATCCACAGGGATTTTTCTCCTTGCACTAGGTTAAGACTAGAAAACAAAGCACATCTACTCATTTTTTATCTTCTTTTGAAGTTGGGATTACTTCAGCTATAGTTTCTCTTCTACAACATATCAGCTTTTTTCAGCTTTCCATTTATATAATAGCCCCATCCCATTTAAAAAAAATAAAATAAAAAACCACAGCTTGATATGGAAGCAGAGCGGTTTTCCATACTGTAGGTCTTTTTAGCTCTCGTCCAGCCACCAGATAGGACAGTCTGGGGAGGGGAGGTGTCAGCTGTTTAGATCACCGTCCCTTGGTAGGACGGATTATGTCACACCAATATGTCACTCGGACCACAAGATAGATTTTTAAACTGACCTTAGCCAGCTTTGTCTAACATATGACAGTCATACTGCTCCAGTAAGAGCCGGCCCCGATCAGCTGCTTGCGCGCAGCTGTACTATAAACTACAGAAGTGTCAGAAACCTAGGGTTACCAGCACAAAACTGACGGCTCCTCCATCACCTCGGTGACATGTACCTTGCAGGTCTCCTGCTATAACCAAGCTACTGGCAGAGACATGTGACCTGAACACTGCCACAATACTGCACAAAGAAAAGAAACAGGAAATCCTTGTTCTTTACTCTTTTGGAATACACTCCCATAGGAGGCTGGGGGTTATGCCACATTCTCATTTCATACTTCCTGCATCCAGCTCTGTGTGCTCAGAAGGGGGCGTGTGTGATTTGTTTGAATTGCATATCATGTGACCCAGCAGGATGACATCACCAGGCTTTTCCTCTCTCTAGTCAAAGAAAGGTCTGTTTATGTAAAGCATTGTGAGTAGCTGAGAGGTAAAGGTTTTTGCCTCCAGACAAGGGTCCTCGGTTCAAATCCCTCCAGGAACCAAACCTGTGTTTTGTTTTTTCTTTATCAATGCACATAGCTCATTGGGGTTTCTTTTTTATTTATTTGCACTGTTTGACTAACTACTGAGGAGTATAGCTGACGGGAGTAGAATGACAGCACCTGGGGTTTGAACACTCAGTAGCTGCCTGAGAAGAGAGGTGATGTCTGAGCATGTCTGACCAGGACTGAGGAGCTCTCGGCCCTGGTCGTATCCCCTGGAGATGAGCTGTAAACACTGAATCACTAAAGGAGCAGCTAAAACAAAAATGGTGCATAATTTTTAACAATAATGAAAGGTGAAAATGTCTGTTATTTCATTTGCAAGCTTCTCACGGCAATTTTACTTCGTGGCAAAACCCCTTTAAGACTTTTTTTTTCCTTCAGCCAAAGAGCCCATTTACACTTTCGGTACAGATCAAATCTGTATGTGTAATAAAGCCTTTATTTTTTAAACACAAAGTTGCCTCTACATTGTATCTAGTTATTGTTGAGTACCATGTCCTGTGAAGTCCCTTATTCAACTGTGCATATTCTATATATTTTTTGTTTTGATGCTTAACATGGCCCACTTTTCAGAAACACATCTGAGGGAAATTGGGGTGGTGGGGGGGGGGGGGGGACACAGAATATGCAAGCTATGCAAACACATGGAATGTGTTTCTAAATATAAACCTCTGACTGCTATGGGCTAAAAACTAGTATCCATATCATTGTGATGGAGCATGCTGCGTATTAAAAAAACCTGTAGCACACGGGAAAAAAAAAATGAAATGTAAATAAAATCATTTGAGCATATTACAACCTTAAAATAAACTATTAAAAATTGAAAAAAATTGTAATATGCATGTGTGAAGTGCATAGGCTCTTCTGAACAATGGTTATCAATTATGATCTGTTTGATATATTCATAATATGTCCCCTGCCCTGTCATTTACATATAATAGACACAACATGCTGTGGCATTGTAGCTGACATCTCATCACAAATATGCCCCAGGATTCTCCTCATTAAAGGGAATGTGTCATCAGAAAATCATCTATTGTTTAAATAAGATTTTTACGTTAAGCAATTTTTTTCCCCCATGTCACTACCTATATTTAAGAAAAAATTCTGAGATTTGGCAGTTCAAGTGGTCACAAAGCCCAATGGTGGACTGACCCTTCCAGTTCTGTGGAGATCTTTTTTGAATGGTCTCCGTATCATCACAGGCAGGGACAATAATCCACCATTCACAAGAGGAGATGGACACAGGTCAATTCTCTCCCCCTCCCTACACAATGACTTCTTTTCAGGTCACAGAGCAGGTCTAGAAAACCCTCCCATAGAAGTCAACTCCTGTTTACAGACTGCTATGTTCATGTAGCTATAGTAAAGCATGTCTACATGCAGCTCAAGCAAAATGACTTCCTTCATAATCATATACAAACAGGATTCATTCTACAAATCAACAAATTATAAAAGCCGCTCCACCGTGTGAGCATAGGGGCTGAAATATAAAAGACTCGCCCTTAACCAACTTGGTTCCAGCACTAAGTTCTGGTCCCATCCCTTCCAGTCAATGAGGTCATGTTCACATGCAACCGCAGCCCCCTTCTGTTTGAAGGGCATGTGAACGCTGAGGCCTGTGATTGATGCAGGGTCACATGCCAATGATCATGACATGACTGGCAGGCACCTACAACTGTAGCAAGGTGGAAAGGTGGGTCTTACTTTTTTCTATTCTTTTAACCCTCTTGCTGATCTGTTAATTTTTTTTTCTTTTATAAATAAAAAAATCCATTTAAAAACGTAAAATTATAACCCTTAACTCCATAGGGATTTTTGTTTACATCACATTTTTTTTCCCTCCCCTCTTACCAAAAGCAATAATTTTCATTTTTTCATTTAACTTTATTTTTTTTCTGCAACAAATAACTTTTTTTCCCCTCTATGTACCCGAGTAATGGTTCGATTTTTGCAGACTTAAGTGTAGTTTTTATTGGTACCATTTCTGGATACATGCGACTTTTAGACACTTTTTATTCCAATGTTTTAGTGTGCAAAATGACCAAAGAAACTCCAATCTGTGTTGCGAATTCTTCATTTGCGACCATTAACTGTATGGGATAAATGATGTTCTATTGTAATAGATGCGCCTTTTACCAATGTAGCTCTATTTGTTATGTGCAACTCAACTATAACCCCTTCACGTTTGCTTTTCCCTCCTCGCCTTCCCAGAGTCATAACTTTTATTTTTTCATCTACATAGACATATGAGGGCTTTTATTTTGCTGGACAAGATGTACTTTCTAATGAGGTTATTCATTGTACCATAAAATATACTGGGAAACCACAAAAAAAGTGGGGAAAAATGTGGAAAAAAAAAAACATACTTGCACCATGTTTGCGGGAGTTTTGTTTTTACAGCGTTCAATCGTTGGTAAGAATGTGTTCTCTGTATTTTTCAGGTTGATACGCATCAGGCAATACCAAACATGGAGGGTTTCTGTTATGTTTTGGTACCGTAAAAAAAAAATCCCAACATTTTCTGCCTTTGAAATTTGCACTTTGGCGCCATTTTGTACAAACAAAAACTTTTGTACTAACACCTTCGGACTTGAGTGAGGGTGAATTTCCTGTGGTCTGAAGTGTACTAGCAGTTTGGAACACATACGACGGATTAAATTTATTTTTATGGGATGTGAAATGACAAAAAAAAAACAAAAAAATGCAACTTTGGCATTTCACACTGCGGGTAAATTATGTTATATTTTAATAGATTGGACTTTGTCGGACGCGGCAATACCAAATATGTGTAACTTAATATGTTTTTTTAATTTTATTTGTAAAATGGCAAAAAAGGGGGGCGATTTGAACTTAATATTTTCTTCCATTTTTTTTTTTTTTTTTTTTTTACAACTTTAAACTTTGAGTCCACCTATGGCAGAGGTTCCCAACCCTAGTCCTCAAGGCCCACCAACAGGTCATGTTTTCTGGCTTTCCTTAGCATTGCACAGGTGATATCATTACTGTCAGTGCATTCTGCACAGGTGAAGTCATATTGTCAGTGCATTCTGTGGGAGATCCTGAAAACATGACCTGTTGGTGTGCCTTGATGACTGGAGTTGGGGAACACTGCCCTATGGTAATACACCACTAGGGGGCACTACCATTTATACAGCCTAATGCATTGTAGTACAAAGATGGCGGTCTTACTACTTCCTGCCTGGGGCTGAAAGTAGTAAAATCGAAAACATGACAGCAATGGGAGCCTTCACAAGGCTTCCAGCTCCTATGTAAAGCATTCAGGGCCACGCGATTTGGCCGCGTGGATCCCGATTGCAGTGAGGAACGGTGTGCGGCAGTTTCTCCTTGATTTAGGCACAGCAGTCATCTTTGCTGTGGCATCTCAGGGGTTAAACAGAGCAGGATGGAGGCGGCACCCTCCCGCGCTGTAACTGGCGAGTGTTAGCTGCAATTAGCAGCTAACACCCAGCGCCAATCCCATTACAAAGCCCTATACCGGTATCAGGATGTACTCATCCGTTCAATGTTGGTCAAGGGTTAAGTATTTCATTTGTAAAAATCGCAAAAAAAGGTTTATTTTTTGACTGGTACTTGTAGTCGCACTGAGTACTTGAACACTAGGGGGCGCAATCGGCTGTACACTGTTCTGCAATAATATATTGTAAGAGCGTTTTAATATGGCTCTCCTATTAAACCTACCATGACAACAGATTGGCATCCCACAATCTAATTCCAGGGGGAGGTGTGAGATGGCGTCCGGCTTTAAATTTAGATGCAACTCACCCTTACAATACAATTTTCTGGCATAGTTTTCAAACAGATTGTTAACTGACAGCACAATTTTGCTGCTAGAATTTCTGTTTACCTGTAAAGCTGTTCTGCCGTTGGCGTGTTTTTCGGCCACCACATGTGGCCATACCCTTTAAAGTATTTATCATTAGCACCGAATAGTTTCCCCAGCGTTATATTTTAATATCCTGCAGCAAAGTCCTATATTGCAAATGGATTGCCCTAGCACATGTTCTATCCAAGACGGAACGATACAAAAGAAAAGAAATTAACTCTGTAAGGGGTGGAGATTGGGAAGTGAAGCTGACAACAGCTGGACTGCTTCCTCCACATCGTGCACACCTTGTTGGTTGGTTCTTTGAAATGTTCTATTGTACTTCAAAGAAAATCCCATGTGGCCTTCAATCCGCAGATGCAGCGATGGGTTTTAAAATGCTTTCGGAAGGTTGATGGAGAGAAAGGCTCAAGTGGGCAGGTTATTTGAAAACTTTCTAAAACAAAATACCTCAAGCAAATTCATAAAAGCATCTTATAAGTGCACTTACTCTACAGAACATTATGCTCTCGTTATTAAAGATAGATCAGAAAACATTCCCAAAACAGATTAGCTTCGAAAAAGCTTTTTGATCAAGGTTTAAATGTCTAGGTAACCAGTGGTGAATAAGTACCATTCATAACATGTAAAAGTAGTCCTAAGGCTCTATTAGCACAGGGTGTATGGTTATGTCAGAAGGATATGTTTAGTTTGATTTGGGAGGGGTATGCTCCACAGCTTTACGGAGTTTTCTTAAAAGGCTGTTTCACAGTCATAGGCAGCCTTAGCAGTAATTAGCCTCTCTATAACTAGCCGACATGGGTAGAGGAGATTTACTCTGTAGTAAACAAAGCTATGGAGCTCCAAGAAGTGAAAACAAGTGTAAACAATCTAATCTTGTTAGAGAAAGGACTCTGGTGACATCACTTCCTGCTCGGTCTAAACAGGAAGGAAGATATGGAGGTAACCTAGAGACACTTGTGTGCACTCACAGCAGATAAAATCTCTTATCTTCCGCCGAGTTCAACATCAAAAAAGCAATGTATTTATTAAAAGCGTACATTTACCTTTTCCTACATGTTGAAAGCTAATCATTGTAGTGAGAAACCCCTTTAAAAGGGTGTTCCCACCATAGACATAAATTGCATTTGCTATTGCTATGTCAGAGTCTAATAGGAGCAGGCTCCAGGGAACTTAGGAACAGGCCCCCAAACATTTCGGCTTAGAAGGGAGAGCAGGTCATACTTGTACACTACTCTCTACGGGAGATTAAAAGTGCAGCGGAACACACCGATCAGCTATACTCAGAACTCCTATGCTCCGTAGTTTATTCTTGTATGGTGCTTGTTGGAACAAATATTCAGACAGATGTTTTCAGTTTTCCACCAAATATATAAGCAGAATTCATCTGTTCCACTAGAATCAAGCAACAGCATTGTCTTCAATACACAAAAAAAATAATTTCGACGCAAAAAAAAAAAAAAAAAAATCAGACCCATTTGAATAGGCATTCAGTCATGTACACTACTGAGCAAAAGTTTTAGGCTGTTGGGGAAAAAAAAAAGCAGCCATTGATACCTTAAACCAGGGAGGCATCAGATAGTCTCCAAATTGATTCTTCAGCAGGACAACCACCCCAAACATACTGCCAAAGTCCCTAAAACTATCCTCACGTAACCATTGACTCCTGAAAGTGACAATATGGCCCCCACAGAGCTCCAAACCAACATCAAGCCTGCCTAGGATTACATGCGACCAAAGCATTAGAGCAAGCTTACCATACACAGAAGTCCAGGTGTTTGAACAACCTATTGTAAACATTATTCTAAACTGTGTGTAAGTATACCTAGAAGATTTGATGCCATTTTGAGGTGAAAAGGTGGCCACTCAAAATATTAATTTGATTTCTATTTTGCTCATTTACCTTTTCAAATAAAATAATCTATTAACACTTATTTTTTAACTCACTCCTACTTTGAGCACCTTTTTTCCTCAAACCTGCCTAAATTTTTTGCACAGTATGAATTTTATAAAAAATAATCTCTAAAGCGCTGAAAGCTTATAAAATAGCAGGGGACTATTTCAAGAGGAACTGTGACATCCCCTGCCATTATAGTAAACTTGTGTTTCCAGTGAAATAACTCTGGAGCATCTTCTCTTGCAGCCGTTTCTCTGCTATTCCTTCTAGAAAATTTTTATTGAATCTGTCAGCTGGGTGTTGCCAATTAGTGGTGTGTCCCTGAACAGTCTGTCACTGTCTGATCAGTGCAGTCAGTCAATGTGTGCAGGGATAGATCCTTCTGAAAACTGGACTGGTAAGTAGTTTAGGTTCCAGCAGGATACATATACTATCTGGTTCCTATGTTTCAGTTCATCCTACTCTAAAAAGTAAGTACAGACGGTCCCCGACTTACATACGTCCCCTAGATACAAACGGAGACTTATGGGGCGTGGCTAACATTCAAACATGAGTCACGCCCATAATAAACCAATGCCACTACGCCACAGCTGGCACATGAGATACAGAAAGGGCGTTAGGTAAAATCTTCTAAAAAAAAAAAAAAAAAAAAAGGGCACAGACAGCAAAACAAATGTAAAAACCCTTCCCTGCACTATCCAAAATTAAAAAAAATTCTTTTTGATGCTTGGAGTTACATTTAATGAATTACCTTTTCGACTTTACATTAACATTTCAACTTATACAAAACCTACATTCCTAATAAGTTTGTACCAGGGGACTGCCTGTGTCTCTTGACTTTCATCGCCAGGCCAATCTTGTTTTTGGTTAGACCTAACGAGAAGATTCATTTCATGGGTCTTTGCCATTAGGGTATGTTCACACGGCGTAATTGCGGCATTTCACTGCATATTTGCGTTTTAATATGGCTGAAGTGCACGCCGAAATTACGGTAATTCATCGTTCTCATAAAGAACTATGAATTACGTCTAGCCCCCCCGGGCATACAATACGATTGTATTGTATGCCAGTGGAGAGAAGTGATAGGTCTTACTCGCCGCCGATAATGCAGGCGGATGGCACCCCAATACGCCGTGTGAACATACCCTTAATAGCCATGCAAAAATCTTTCAACAGGTGGGGAAAAAACAAACACTGAAAATAAAGGTAGTGACAAATCGTAGTTTTAGAAATAAAATAAATTGAACATAAATCGGTTGAAAAATGTAAAAAGATATTGTTCCGGAATGCTCCTTAGAATCAGTACAGGAATCAAGTCAGGCAAAATGCATTAAAATTTCATTAACAGGAAATAAAAAAAAAAACTATTTAAGTTCTATGTACATGGCTTCCTGTCTGACTATGTGAAGTACTACAGACTGACTCATGAGGGTACCTATATTCCACTGATATCCAAATTTGCATGGACCACACCTGTTCCAAGACACCGACTTAGTGGAAAGTCAAAATTCAAAGAAATCATCTCACTGAAGAGACACGGCTGGTACATTGAGAATTAGGGCTTGCCCCCAGGGCACAGGTTTTCAGGCGGTTTTACAGATGTTTTTCATATTTGAAAACTGTCTGTAAAGTGACTGTCAACCTTTTATATTGATTTAAATATAAAATCCGTGCATCAGTCCCCACTGCATGGATTTTCTGCCTGACTGTTTTTGACACCGCCAGTGTTCCTAAAATCTTAGCGCATGTTCATTCTTCCAACCGAACAGGTGGTTGTGAAGGGGGACGGCCTGAATAGGCAAACTGCGGACAAAAGCCGTCACCCTATGTGCCAAAAAAAAAAAGACAAAATACCGGTCGGATTTTGTCTTTGGTGAAGAGCATTGCCTGTAAGGGTGCTTTCTCTAGTGCCATCTATAGGTAGCTATCCTGTAAGTCAATGTCTGCCTCACTAAACCGCTCCCTTCTGTAATCATGGCATTTTACACAATAATTTTATTGACATGAATTGTTCATCTTTGAAGGCTGTTCACGATTTTAAAAAAAAAAAAAAAAATCGTTGGTCAAAATAGTAATCACAAAACCCCTTAATTCAACCAGTGAAGCCACCAGCCAGTGTCACCTGTACTCTCCACCAATGACATCCTGTTTATCGGTCACATGACAATGCAGCCACTATGTACGAATGTCATGGTACTACCGATACCAGTGATTTGCAGCAGTATCATGTGATTGATGAAGGGGAGGTCAAAGGCGGGGAGCAACGCAGTAGCATGGATGCGGTTTCACAGAGGAGTTCTAATCTTTTTCTATTTTCTGCCTCCTGTTCAGCAGTTTGTTTTGTTTTTTAAATCATGGACAACCCCTTCAATCATAGACATGTACATTGGTTCTTTTTCTTCTTATAAACAGGTTTATTGTCTAGGACCCAGCAGAACATAAAGCCTTGATTTTTGCCATTTTCCTACTCCATCCTCAATACGAAAAGCCTGCTTTTCAACTGAATGTTATGTAAAATATAATTACTGCAAACAGCACTGCAATGTAAGCACCCAACCATCTGTGTACAATAGAATCTACAACACGTACACAGTGGAGGGCTGAAGACAGGAGCTGGCTTTATTATTAAGGCTACAAAAATAAACCCCATTGTAGGTGGCAGGGGTCAGATAGTAGACAGCAACGCGCTGCCAGCCAGCTGACCAGGTCTAAACGCAATGAGGATCACCACTAATGAGAACAGGCCAAGAACAAGTTTCCTAAGGAAAATAATGAGTTGAAGGTCAACCAATCTTACATAGGGTAACATGCCTTATGAAGCAACAGCATTGTCATCATAGTAAGGGGGTGTTCACATAGCATTTTTTTTTAGATGATCCTTTTTTCGGACCCAAACACACATCTAACAATGTGCAATGTGATTACAGGCAGTCACCGACTTACAACTGTCCCCTAGTTACAACCGGAGACTGATGGGGCATGCTGGCACTTGTAGTTCCACAGCAAAGAGCTGTAGAACTACAAGTTCTAGCATTCCACAGTAGCACATGAGGTGAAAATACTTCTTTATATAGGGGCTTGTTACAGCCACAAACAAATGTGAAAATCCTTTCCCAGCAACTTTCCAAAAACTCAAGAAACCTTTTGTGCGGAGTTACTTTTAATATAATATACCTGTCCTACTTACATACAAATTTAACCTTAAAGGGGTTTTGCACAATGTAATGTTGAGCCCCCCCCCCCCCCCCCCCCTTGGGTGGGATCCTCCAAATGGGTATTTAATCACTTTTCTAAATATATGTGGTTACAAAAATTGCAGCTGAGAGAAGCTACAGTGCTGCCTTTCCTGCCCTTTTACTTAAAAGCTTTATTAGACTACGGACCTGACAAGAGCTGCATGGCGGGGCTGCTTGCACAGAGCACCTACTTATCTGATAAAGAGGGAGCATGAAGAAGCTTTCAAGGCACCGTGGTAGAAATATGTCTAGTACCTTTGTTACAGAATCCATAGTGTAGTTTGATTATTTTGAAGTGAACATTTCAACAATCCTTATGCAGCTCTGTGCTCTGGCTGCGTCTCTCGCTCTCTCAGCTCATCGTGGCTTGTTTGCATTTGCTTCTTAACAGATAAGGCAGGTCCTGGCAAAACCCCTTTAAGAACAAACCTACAGTCCCTATCCTATTCGTAACCCGGGGACTGCCTGTACATTAGTTTCAATGTAAAACCCCCCTCAGCATTCAGACATCATCTGAAAGCTATGCGTGTTTTACATGCGTCTTTCTGATGAGTCTTTCAGATCCATTCTAAGAATTGTCATGTCGATTCCTGATCCATTTTATCAGACACCCTATTTAAAACTATAGGGTGCATTTCTGCGGCACAGAAAATGCATCCAAACACACAGCACACTGGGTACCTCTTTGGAAACGTTTTACGCACAGCTTTTCAATCAGTTTTCCAGCTTCAACAACGGATTGAAAAACGCTGTGTGAACATACCCTAAAGTGTGTTTCACAATAAGGGCAGGTGCATTTGGGACAGAAAAGCTGCAGGCGTTACTGATTTATACAGGTAAAACCCACAGTGGACTACAAATGAGATTCAATACATACTAGTGCATCTCAAAAACTTAGAATATCACTGATGTCAATAATATAAGTCAAATAGAGAAACCTATATATTGTGTAGAATCATTACAGTATGAATTACAAGGTTTAATATGACGTATGTAAGTCCTATCACAAATAGAGATAGTCCTGGAGAACCCCTTTCCTTTTCAGGGGTATTCTCATTTGTGGAGTTGCGCTAGTATGACGCAGACCGAAGTCATTCCATCCCAATTTCTTTTGACTTGCATATTCGTCACTTTCTTGACATCATTCATCAGTGCCATAAAAACAAAAACAGGGGTATACGCCTGACTTCTCCTCGGCCAAGTCAATCGTGACTGTGTATGGGTTGAAACGGACGGAAGGACTGATAGGTTTCAGCTGAGTCTGAGTATACCAGTGTTTGTCTAATTTTATGACACTGATGAATGATGTCAAAACAGTAATGAATATGCAAGTAAAAAGGAATTGAAATGGAGCGATTTCGGGCTGCGTTATAGATTTGGAATCACTACATAGAGCTTGGGAGGAGGCTCTTATTCCGGACCATGGGTTGTGGGTGCTCAGCGAAAATGAGGATATAGTTGGAAGAACCTAGAAGTTCAGAAGCAAACGAGACTTCCATGTGCTGACCTTTGCTAGCTGCGGGACATTTGTATTCAACATAGAATACAAAGAATAAGGTCTAAACACTTGAACAACGGCTTAAAGGGGTTGTCTCACCACGCTGTTTCAGAGCCAAAAGTGGCTTTCATTCAGGCATCCTGTCACTGCCTGATGAGGCTGTGGGTGATTAGCATATCAGCTCCAGTATTCAAAAGATCTGCTAATTACTCTAGATAAACATCTCCTGTTCTCATGTCAAAGTGACACTGCAGAGATACAGTAAACAAAAGAAATTAGTCTCCTTTGTTTGTAAGAAGAGATAACAGTCAAGCACTCCAGCTGCCTGCAGTTCTGTGGCCAGGCCTGTGTGAGGTAAAGATAGGATAGGACTGCCCGATTTTGAGAATCACGTTTGAAAGTAGTGGGCAGCTTAAACATCTTTTGATCAAAATATGTGAAAATGAGAGTCTCAAAGTTTTTTCATGCATGATAGATAGCATAAATACTTCTTGAGGGATTTCCACGTAATGTATAGGACCTGTGTGATGACATCATCCCTACTATCGGATAAGACAAAACAGCAGGAGAGAGCAGGGCAGAGCAGTTCTGTAACCTAGAGAAACATGAGTGCACTCTGAGCTGATAAAATCCCTTATCTCAACATAGAAAAATAATCAAAGCAATATATTTGTGGAAAAAAAGGATCTCTTCATTTACTATTCCTGGCATGTTGAAAACTAATCCTTGTAGTGAGACAACCCCTTTAAGTCCAGAAAAAGGCACTAGCGGGTTCAACTTCATTCACAGCATTCTTGGTCACTTCATTATAAACATTATATATTCCAACTGTTCGTCATGGAACTAGTTAGCCTTGTTATTTTCATTTGCCACCCACCAAAACCTGACCATTTAAAAAAAAAATAATCACACCTTTGGAAACAGTCTTGGATAAAGCGGTATCCCAACTCCCCTTTAACTAGGTATGGTGCAGAAGCTTGGGGAAATAAAATACCATACTCCTCTCTCTATTTACATTAGATATGGTGATGTGTCACCCAGTCCTCTTCACTGGTCCCGCGGGGGAGGGGCGGATTACCGTAATGACTGGGGCGCATTTCGCCCCGTATTAAGCGCAGTACGCCGCCAAATACGTCCCAATTTAAGCTGTGTGAACATAGCCTAAGGGCATGTTCACACGATGGGTTCGGCCGCGGCTTTCGCCGTGGTTCCACCGGCCAAACCTCGTCCGACCTTCGCGTCTCCCAACGCGGGTTTGCAGCGCCGGGCCCGCTGGGGTGGTCTTCGGAGCCGGGGTGGGGGTGGATTGGGGTGCGGTTTGCCCCTATGCAAATTAATAGGCAGGGGGCAAAGCGCGCCGCGGCCGCCGCGCTGAGAACTCCCTGTCAAGAATTGACAGGAGAGTTCAACACACGTGGCAAGGCCGCGGCCACAAAGTCGCGGCCAAACCCGTGACGGATGTTTATTAACGCGGTTTCCTATGGGAAATGTTAATAAACTGGGCGCGATTTGGCCGCGGTTTTGGCCGCAGACACCGAGTCGGAACCCACGGCCAACAAACGGAGCCCAAGCCACGTGTGTTCCGTGCACATGCCCTAAAGAGAGGAAAGAGAAACACCCCCCCCCTCCCCACCACCAAAAAAAACTATAGAAGATCCCCACAACAGAGCGCCAAGAAAAGATTCTGCAGTTGTTACATTACGGGGAATACATTAAGTTACTAAAACACGTATGTCAGGAGAAGCCAATACGTCATTACTTTTTCTACACAGCAAACCCTTGTAACCACTTTCCATGTTACTACAGAAGAAGAAAAACTAGAAGAAAACAAGCAGACATAGTCATTTCTGGAAGGCTATTAAATGACAAAAGCGATTTTTCTAGTGCAGTGCTGCTGTAGCCAGGATTTAGAGGCAGAGAAATGCCCTGCTGGTACAATCTGCTATTGTGCCCGCCATCCCCAGGTGCATCGCTCTGACTAAACGTCTATTCATACTGCAGTCTGGGCATGCGACAAGATAAAGAGCATTCTGGTTTATGCATTCTAGTTTTCTGAACTCAGTTTGACATTAATGGACAAGAAATATTATGGACAAAAATCCTCTAACTTCATGGGGTCACAAAAGCAGTCTCTGAGGCCTAGGTATGCTGTGAAGTACAAATGAGTAGCTACTTTAGGGTAGGTCCACACTGCAATTGTAAAGTACTGATTGGATTCTATGACCGAATGGACGGTATTTTACAATCTGTTTTCGTCGGTCACTTTTTGTGGGTGGATTTTCCGGTCCGATTTTGCATTTGGCTGGCCCATATAACATTCAACAGTACATTTTCTCTACAAATCCGGGGAAAGAATGTAAATATTCCAAGTTTTTAAAATCCAACCTCAAAATGTGAGCTGTGTAGACTACAGATTTTCTACTGAGGTCTATGGTTAACTGTCGGATTTTCAATGGTTTCAAAATCCATAATTCATGTGAAAATCTGAAACCATGCAGTGCAGAGGAGACATTAGGGTATGTTCACACGGCTGATTTTGATGCGGTTTATAGAGCATCTTTTTGCCTAAAACCGCATCAAAAATGCCTCCAAAAATGCCTCCTATGTAAAACAACGTTGTAGTTCACACGTACTGTTTTTACGCACTTCTTTGGACGCTGTTTTGGCCACTGAAGAAGTGTTGTGTCCACTCTTGAAGCGTTTTCAAGAATCAATGGAGAGCTTCAAAGCCTCTGTGCGGTTGATCAGCGCAGGTTTTGCCCTGGCTATTAATTTACACTGGTGTTTCAGAAACAAAACCGTGTTGGAAAACCTTCTCGAAAACCTGATCAAATCCTAGTCAAAGCTTCGTCTGAAGTGTCCTGCATAGAAGCACTTTTCAGAAAAGGTTTAGACACCGATTTGGATGCTGAAAATTCAGCGTCCAAATCAGACATTTGAACATACCCTATAGGGAGCTTCGGATCACAACAGCAGTAGGACAAAATAAACTTCGGTTCTCGGTATTGTTTGGACCGGTTACTTTGTCCTGTTTTGCGCCCATCCCACGCGATGAGCGGGAGGAAAGAAAGAAGGAAAAGCCCTCCCCCTTCACATTGAGAAGCACAGATTCCGTCCGAAAACCGGACGGAAGATTGTGCTTGCTAAATGTTTTGCCGCCGGAAAACCCGTGCAGTGGGGACAGCTGCCTGCCCGGGTTTTCCCAGTAGAGCACAATTGTGATTCATTTGTCGGCCTGTTTTCAAGCGGTCTGAAAACCCTTGCCATGGGGACATTGCCTTAGGGGCAAACTGTGACTGACCTGCTTTTGTTTTCTTTTTTTACTATTTATTTTCTTCATTGGCATAGCTGAATGAGACCTTGATTTACGCAAAAGAACAAATTACTGGTGTAGTAGTATGGGGTGGGGGGGTGTGGTACATCCAACTAGAAAACATCCAGGTTCAATTTTTTTTGTGCACAAGTTATAGAAATCTTTTCAGGTATTTTTGTGTTTATTTTATACCATTCACATTTCATAGTGAATAAAATTTCAGATTACTTCTGTCCCAACCTCTCACACACCTGGGACGGTCTGCATGCGCCTCCTTCCAGGGCCATGCTGGTTCCGGCTTTTAAGGCTATGTTCACACGGTGTATTTGCAGAGCGTAATTATCGCCCGCATTACGCCGTGTGACCGGGGGCGGGGCCAGGCTGCGGGGGAGATGAGCAGGGGGCCGGCACTTCGCGGCCAATTGAATTGAATTGCTAGCGGCAGGTATTAGCGTGCTAGACGGGAGGAGACGTAATCCATAGTTCTTCTGTGAAACTGTGAATTACCGTTAATGAATGGGCGTTTCGGCCAGTAATTGGCGGCACTTCGGCGCCGTAATTACGGGACCGAAATGGCCCATTTTAAGCCGTGTGAACATGCCTTAACACTGGAACGGGCCAGATACCGGTAGAGAAACTGAACAGAGCCCATTGCCAGTTTGGTAGTCAAGCCTAACTGGATGCCACTTAAGCTAGCGGAACTTAGCTACCCATACACCAGGTCACTGCTCTGCTCCCGGTACCAGTTGCCCATTTCCCCCTGCCTGTGGGTGTTACAAACACGGAAGTGACAGCTATGCGTGTGGGATGCTTCGTATTTAAAAATAAGACATTGGGGTGTGCCTGTGACGTTATGGTTATTATTATATTCTCCTTATGAAATTCCGACTCCACTGTAACTGCTTATCTCCTTTGATGCTTTGTCTCTAGGGCCAGGACACTGGCAAAGGTGTTAACTAAATTGAGAAACCTTTGAGGTTCAGACTCCCTGCTGAGTTTGTTTCTTATGGATGGAGCATTTGTTTGAGTGGTTCCTCAATGACATGTGTTGAGCAGTGGGGGAGCTTATAATAATGGAGTGAATTTGTGAAAAGCTGGGGGAGTGACTTTCGGCATATTCCTCACAACTCCATGTTTTAATTGTGTAGGTATTTATGAAATAGAGGTGTTCGTTTGTATGTAATATAAGCACCATCAAATATTTTTTATACTAATCACTTTTAGGGGAGGGAACAACTTTTCTTATTAGTTTATAATTTTTTAATCCCATTAAAGGACCACCAAAAACTAAGTGACAGCATTAGAATCTCTTATGATTTGTGCTGTTCTAGGTTGCTGTTTGGGGATCAAACATTTTTAGGTTCCCAGGACTGTCTGAGGGGTCCCTAATCTCAGACCATAACACCTTAAAAGGGAACCTGTTACACTGAACCTGCCATTTCAGCAGACTGATCTATAGTTTTGTAGGAAAAGATTCAGTAGACTTTGTATTTCTGCTTATCCTGGTTTAAGGGGTCTAGTAGGCAGTGTGATCAGTGATTGACAACCTCTCTTGTATGAGTGAACATACAGAAATTACTGTCAGTCACTGGTACCACCACCTACTGGCCACCTGAACTAAAATGAGGCAGACATTTAAATGAATACATTACAAGTTCTACTGAATCTTTTCCCACAAAACCATATAGTAATCTGCCCAGCTCCCCCTGCTCTATAACATGCTGCCAGCAGATTAGATAGCATATTTACTGTGACAGCTTCCCTTTCATTGCCAGAAGGGGACAATAATCTGACCCTGGCTGTAGCAGAGGAGGATTCTCTAAGAGCAGAAGTACCAGTTTAAGCAGGAAAGCATAATCAGCTGCTACCCTTCACCACAGTGATACCAAGATGCTGCAAACCAAAAACCTGCAGAGCCCCCTGTTGGGGGCAGTCACTGAAAGGATAAAAATTAATTCTAAGAACCAGCGGTGCCTTCGCTCATATGGGTTTGCCAAAAACAGCATAAAACTCACATTTTGATGTGGAAACCATATTGGTAGTACCCAAGGTGGGGAATAGAAGCATATACACAGCATAGAACGCTAACAATCCGTGCCACAAATCCTATTTTTTCTTTTTCCCAGTCTCCATTCCTTCTGTAGAGAAATCACTGGGAAAAGCTGTGCAGCCTCAGCAAATAGCTAATCCACCACCAAGTACAGATTGCTGAAAGAAGAAAAAACACACCCCACAACACATGCATACATACACTGTATTTGTGTATATTTACACTAAATGTTTATACAATATTTTTAAAAACACGACTACCCTCAAAAAGGAACATATTGTGGCAGATGTCAAAACCCCTTTTCCCCCGGGGGGGCCCCATCAGCCCCCGGCGTACCTTAAAGGGCCGACAAATTTTGAACTGGTACTGGAACTTCTCCTTAAAATGTTCATTTGTACAATATTTCTGTTATATGGGCTGTGGGGGTCGGCAAGCTGAAGCCCCGACTGCCCCCTCCTAATTTCCCCAAAACCCGACTCCCCCCATACGGCAATGTTTTTAAATGTGCTTTACTGTGTTAAAAAAGGGAACATCAGGGTTTAAACTTATGATAAAAATCAAGTATTTAGGTAGAAACAGAAAAGCAAAAAAGGGGAACAATGTTTTGTCTTTTGAACAAAATGTTTTGGTAGATTAAGAAAAAACTGTATTTGTATCCCAATTTCAGTCTGCCCCCAAAATTGGGAATGTGAGGAGAGACCGGGGTCAGATTTTGGTCAAGATGCTTTTAATCGATCCAGGCCCGAAAGGGTTAGGCAGAGCTGAAAACCAAAGGGGGATTTCCCAAAATACTAACAAAATTTAATAAAAAATTAAACACTTTGATTTTTTAGGAGAAAACAGTAACAATGCAGTAACAGGAAAGAATCTGCAGAACAAAAACAGATGCTTAAATACTCGCAAGTCACATTTATGTATAAGATATGTAAAATGACTGTATATAAAATTACAGTAGCCTCATTTTACAAAACTGTATGGAGGTGAGATATGGGGCCTGAAAGTCACAAGTTCAAAAACTTGTTACCCTTTTGCTTGTCAGTGTAAAATATATTTATTGGATATGACTTTAGAACACAAAAAAATTGTAAATATGCAAAACACTACAAAGGAACTTTGTTGGAGTCTCTGAATTTTTCTAGAATGTATTGGGGCCTTCATCGATCCTGCATACATGACCTTACATTTATCTCATTATTTCCAGGCTAGAGAACGGCCTCTCTACACTAACTTGGGTTGGGGCAAAGCGGTGACAAAAGGGGAACATCTCTAACAATGTCGGGTATTAAAGGAATTGCTCGCCACAGTCAGGTTGATGAATGGGTTGAACTCTTCTACTTCTTTTAAAGCAGGTTTAAACATTTTGCTGAAACGTTTGCATGGGAGCAGAATCTTTTTCCCTGGGGCAGGCTTTGCCTGCTCCATGTCATCACTTACACTCCTCATGTGATAGGCTGATGATATGGGAGCGTAGCACTGGCCCACCCAATCCTCTTGCTCTTTGCATCGAACTAACTGGACCAAATTACTATATATTTTGGGAGTCGGTGTCTGTCCCTTTTATGACGAATCAGATTCCTGCAAAATAGCCACTGACTCTGACTCCACAGCCCTGGTTATAATAGCCCTTTGAGGGCAAAAAGAAGAATATATTGCCCCCCCCCCACAAAGGGAGATACATAAGACCCCTTGTAGGTGGGTAAGTGGGTATAAAGCCCCCTGTAAATGCCCCCGTTTTTTTCCCCCATGTTGAAATTGTACCCGGGCGCGGGGGGAAAATAAATCTTGCCCCACATAGCCCCCAGTACCCAGGAAAATATGCCCCCACATAGCCCCCCAGTAGCCAGGAAATAGCCCCACTGCCCCCCAGTCCCGGGTAAAATGCCCCCCATAGCCCCCCGTAGCAGGTTTTCCCCCAAAAGCCCCCCAGAACCAGGAGATGCCCCAAAAAAGCCCCCCGGGTAGAAGGAAAAAAAATCCCCCCCACCCCTCAGTAAAAAAGGATGCCCCACACCCCCCCCAGTAGGGGGAAAAATGCCCACATACCCCCCCCGTAGAAAAGGAGATGCCCCACATAGCCCCCCAGTACCAAGGAGATGCCCCACATGCCCCCCAGTAGCCGGGGGGTTAAAAAAAGGGGGCCCCACATAACCCCCCCAGTACCCAGGGAGTTGCCCCATAACCCCCAGTAGCCGGAGAGCCCCCCCCCCCCATATACCCCACAAAACCCCCCAGGGGGGGAAGCCCAATAGCCCCCAGTACCCGGGGGAGTGCCCCATATAGCCCCCAAGCCAGGGAATGCCCCTATAGCCCCCTAGCGCGGGCGGGGTCCCCGGGGAGTGGTGTAACGGGGTTAACGTCATCCGCCGCTTATGCGGTCACGAGCCCCAAAGGGGATCTCCGGGGCTGGCAGGGCTGCCGACGGGGAGACAAGCTTTGGGGGGGCGGAGGAAAGGGTACCCGCCCCTGGAGCGATGATGTAATTTTCCCGAGCGTGACATACAAAGGGGAGGAAGGGAAAAAACCCCCTGCTTTCTCACTGACCAGCACTGCACCGAGTGTGCAGCTGCTGTGATGTGCGTGGAAAAAATGACCGAGATGGGGGGGGGGCCCGCGGGGGGGAAAAAAAAAAAGGCCTGGGGGGGGCTTGTTTGGAATCGTTTTGCTAGAGGATGCCAGCATTTCAATGATTGGCTTGGGTGCAACCACTGTGACCCCGACTGGTTCTGAAAATAAAGGGGTCACGGTACTACGTCCCCACAGTTTTTCCCAGTACAGCAGCTTTCAGGCCACCCACTATGCAGCATTATCCCTACCAGGAGATCAGGACACCCAGCTAGCAAAGTGATGGCATATCCTAGCACTACGCCATGAGCTTTTAGGAGGAAAACAACGGAGACCCAAATGCTCACACAACACTGAGGTGTACAGCAGTTTGTATAGTTTTCTGTACATAAGAAACCTTGCAGCTTTGTTCATAACTCCTCTCTCTTCTTACCATTTAACAAATAAAGAAAAGGGGGAAAAAAATTAAATTAGAGCAATCGCAAAAGTTTTCCCTGACCACACTGATTAAAAGCTCAAGTCCAGGCCGCGGCCTGCTCCTCTGCTAAAGGAAAAAGGGGTTTCCAACATCACGCGGGAGAACCTGCACAAAGTCAGCAAAGCCCCCTTTTTCATTTATTCTCATTTATTAAGCCAGAGCCTGACAAATGACTTCAGAGTTTAGAAGCCGGTCAGGCCAGGAGGCAGCTTAGCGTTAGATTTTTTTATGATTTTTTAGCAGCGAGGCAATAATCAAACAGTTTAAAGTTAAGAGCCAGGAACAAATGTTTAGAGGAGTCGGCTGTCTGGTTCTATGGAGACTTTAAGCCTTGGTAAAATACAAACTTCTTGATAACATTCGACTTAAAGGGACCGCCACGGAAAGGGGAAAATTTTTTGGTTTTTTAAAAATATGTTTTTTTGGAATTTCAGAAATTTGTTTTACCCAGCTTTAAAAAACACTACAAAATACCCCGTTTCTTCAAAAAAAAGACCGTTTTTTCATATAATTTTGTCCTAAAAAAAAAAACCCGCTAGGTCTTATTTTCAGGGGATGTCTTATTTTTCCATGAACAAGAATTCACATTTATTGTTGAACAAAAAAAAATGTAGATGACAGTTATATCCGCCCATGTAGGTAGATTGGTATTTTTGCCCCCTGCAGCCAGGTAATATGCCCCACATAGCCCCCCAGTAACCAGGTAGAAGCCCCACAAATAGCCCCCCCCCCGTAGCCAGGAGAGGCCCCACATCCCCCCCCCCCCCCGAGTAGCCCGGGAGAGGCCCCACCCCTAACCCCCCCCCCCGTAGCCCGTTTGAGGCCCACATAGCCCCCCCCCCCCCCAGTAGCCGGTAGACCCCACATCCCCCCCCCATGCCAGGAGGGCCCCCACATAACCCCCCCCCCCCTAGAGGTAGAGGCCCACATTTCCCCCCCCCCAGTAGCCAGGTAGAGGCCCCACAAAGCCCCCCCCAGTAGCCAGGTAAAGGGGGCCCCCCTGCCCCCCAGTAAAAGCCAGGTAGAGGGCCCCAAAGCCCCCCAGTAGCCCCTAGAGGGCCCCACATAGCCCCCGTAGCCAAAAAGATGCCCCCATAGCCCCCCCAGTGCCAAAAAGAATCCCCACATAGCCCCCCCGTAGCCAAAGAGTTGCCCCACATAGCCCCCATCTTTAGTCCTGTCTCACAAAATCAGCTAACCCCAAAAAAGGTTTTCAGTCGGGTTTTCAGACTTTTTTCCCCGGGTTTTTAAAACCATCGTAAAGCGACCGTCAACTTTTACATTTTTTTTAAATAGGGAAACCTGCAGCCCACACTTATTTTGCGGATGTTTTTTGACACCCGCCAAACATAACAAAAACCTAGAACATGTTCATTCTTCCGCCTGGTTTTCACGTAGAACATGCGAGTGTGAATGGGGATGGCTTAAATCCCAAAAAAAGCCGCCCCCCCACGTGCCCAAAAAATCCCCCTAGTATAGTTTTTGTCTGCCCTGTGAAGACCCCAACCTATGGGTGAGACAAACTCCAATATAGCAGATGACAATTGCCAAATTTGGAATTTGGAAAGGGGTTTTTCACTGTTGGGGGAAGTACAAAATTTCCACCCTCTTTTACAGTACGGAGCCCCTTCCATGGGTTTCAGACCTAGGTGTGTAAAGATCATCCAACAGATTGTCGTTTTTTCCAGGTGATTTTTCCCCAAAACCCGGGCTTTGTATTGTATTCTATTGGTACACACAGAGTGCATTGGTTACCCCTCTTTAGGGTTTCTATCTATTCTTCATATGGCGAACGGCACAAATTGACCCTTACTTTTTTGGTCACTCCTATGTCCCAGATAGAAATCGTGGCGGCGCTCATGCCTCTTGTTTGAATGACTGATTTGGTACTATGTAAGATCACAATGTGGTCCAAGTACCATCTGTATTATAAAGTGCTACAGAATATGTTGGTGCCATATCAATATTAGAACTACAAAAGCTCCAGCCCAAACAATCAAGACGTTATAGTTGGGGCTCACATAGTATGAACTCCACCTTATCCTGGTCCCAGCACTAATAACTGGGAAATTGATAATGTGTGTTATTTAACTTGGCTTCAAGGTGTAGATACAGGCTAAACATTTCCCATAAAAATATAATTATTATTTTGGGGGCGGGTTTCGTCATTGCCTGTGTCTCGTTTACCAAGTCAATGCCTGGAAAAGAAACACTTCAGTTAACATCTAATATTAGGCCATTTCCTATCATTAACTTTATATTGATCAACGTAGCCTTATTTGTACACGTCAAATTGGCACTTAACCCCTCAAGGACACAGGCCCGAATGTCAGAATCCCCTCCTTCCCACTGTGCAGCAATACATTACATGCATTCTGCATGTCCGTACAATTATGGCAATGCCATATTCATAGTGGTTATTTTTCCTTTTTGGACAAATTTTAATTATTTAACCAACAATACCAAACACACACACACACACACACACACACACACTACATATTTGCTTATAAAAAGTTATGGCTCAGAATATGGTGGTATGAAAAATATATATTTTCATGCCACCATATTCTGAGAGCCATGACTTTTTATAAGCAAATCTGCAGTTGTGCCTTTCTGGAATACATACAGCTTTCTGGATTACTCCCAACCCACTCTCACTCCCATTGTTTGAACAAAACCAGCAGTTCTGGGTGGCAGGATCAACACAAAAAAAAAAACTTTGGAATTAGTTTAATTTTAAATGGGGGCCGTTTTCGGACTAATTGCCCACACATACCCTAATTTTCGGCGAAATACGGACCTTTTAAAACCTGTAAAAGGCCTTATTGTTCTGTCACCGGACCTGGTTTTTGTGCCATATTTCTCTGGTGTCGTTTTGGGGGTACATATGACTTGATTGGTTTATATTCTGGTTCTTGTGAGGTGAGGATTTTTTTTTATTTTTTTTTAATACAGCATCGACTATGCAGGGCAAAAAAAAAAAAATTTTATTGTACAGGTGTAAACTTTTTACACCTTATTTTTTCACATCCTAATCTGTCCTACAATGGGACTTGCAGACGAGATCAACAGCTTACCCAATACACTGCACTACTTCTGTCATGCAGCACATCACTGCTTGCCCATCAGTATACTACTCTAAGGCAGTTCCCACACACTGCCTCAGGCTCACATAGCAGGCAGACCTTGGGGCCTCTGTCAGGCTCCTGGCTGCCATAGCAATACTATCAAATAGAATGGTGCTGATGAGCTGATAGAGAGGGAAGACACACTCCCTCATCTAACCACATAGATCTTGCAACAGCTATTGATCACAGCATGCAGGGGACGGTGGGGGGAGGGTTAAATAGCAGGGTGTATGTTACAAAGTGAAGCTCCGATCCTTAGCCCCAACCACCCAATTTATGTAAATGCACAAAGTATTCTCAAAACTTGACGTCCAATCACAATGCAGAATGGGGCTAATAGAGCAACAACATGCATGTGCCAAAAAAGGAGGAGGATTACAGCTTGACCGATTTGGACAACGTCTGTGTGACAGGTCCTATTACCATCTGCTGTTATGAGGGAAAAGGGTACAAAACGAAATGAAGCAAGACAGAGCTCCTCTGGAGGTCTCAACACATGCGTACAGAAGGAGAGCTCAGGCATAAGATCCCCCTGTAGTCATCAACAACAGCATGGCTATGCTTTCTGCCGATATAGTGCAGCACAGGCGGATATTACATGTGGAGGCTTACGCAGGTTGTAATGGATGTGCCATTTATGGGTTGTCTGCCATATTGATTCCGTCACCCCCCTGGGACAACTGCAGCCTGCATTGCCTAGAATGCTCGGACTATTCAGAGACAGAGTGGCAGAGTTATCCCATTTAAAGGGCGCACGTGACAGATCTGTGATCTAGTTCTGTTCTCAAACTCTGCAGAAGCTCAGAAGATGGAGCTTCCGCCTGCAGGTCATGACAAGCAGGAGAGAAAGATTAAAGCTGTATCTTCTAGATATACACTGGAGATCCTGCACACAGCACAGACCGACAGTTAGTACTTGTCCCCACGGCACGGGTTTTCACCCGGTTTTTCAGATGCTTTTCGGTTTTGAAAACCGCCTGTAAACCGGGTAACAACTTTTAAAATGGTCCTTAATGGAAAACCCACGCAGCAGTCCCCACTGCACGGATTGTCCGCCCGGCGGTTTTACAGACCACCGGCGGTCCGATAAACACAGAACATGTTCATTCTTCCGTCCGGTTTTCGGCCAGAACATGAAAATGTCTATGCGAGGGGGGAGGGCTTTTCTCTGCAAACCGCGGGGAAAAGCCGCACCCCTGTGGCCCTGTGAATGGCCGCAAAACAGTGCAAATACCAGTCGGAATTTTCAACCGCTATTTGCACTGTGCCGTGTGAACGGCCCCCAAGTCAGGGCACTATTGCTTCCTCCAGTGTAACTGCAGCGATACAAGTCCCTACCATAAGAGAATATTTTTTAATATCACTGCTCACCAGACTATCTAGAGAAGGCAGAAATGGCTCTACTCAGAGGAGACTAACCTCCTGTCCACACATAAAAGCTGGTGGTCAGACTAGGGATCACAGGACACTTCTGCTTAACAGGGTTTAAATTTATGGCTGTAACCGAGCAGTGATAAAATACATTACACTGCTAGAATATTGCTGGCAACTCACCATTCCATTTTGCAAAGAAAAAAAAAAGAATGCTTCTTTAAAAGAGAACCTGTCACATAGGTTATGCCCCCCTTGCGGAGGACAGCACAAACTAGTGACAGACCTGCTGTTCCCAGCGCTGTGCCCCTTATTCTGTAAGATGCAGCAGTTTTAGAGCACTTACCCCTCAAATCTTATTCATGAGCAGGTGTTAGCCCCGCCCACTGATAGATATTCACATGTTTCTACCTATTCAAAGTAATAGGTTTATCAGTTGAGGTGGGTGGGGCTAGCCTCAGATGGGCGGGGATGGAAAAAACTGGCTCTTCATGACTCTTCTGGCTGTAAACTGCAGATTTGAGCATTGAATACTCTAAAACTGCAGCATCTTACAGAACAAGGGACACAGCGCTGGAAACAGCAGGTCTGACACTACCTTGTTCTGTCCTCAGCAAGGGGGGGCACATAGTATGTGACAGGTTCCCTTTAAATATAGAGCCACTAGCCATGCAAGTAGATGGTTATTCAGTAAATAGCCAAATTTCTTTTCGGTCATAAAGTAAAACATCTAGCATGCTCTGAATGCCCTTTAACCACTGTGAAAATGACCAACTTTTATTAACTTTGCCCATTACAGAAGAGTTTATTGTATTAGCTGACTGCATAGAGATAGGAAAGCGCCTCATCAGTGACAATCTCCCTGCCTCCTACATGCTGCACGCTAATAAAAGATATACAGCTGCCGCAGTCTAATAGATTCATTTATAAATCTCTCCTCCCATCTCTCCTCAATTAGATATGCTTTTCATATAACTTATCTCCTCGCACTGGTCCCTGTATGGCAGAGCTCAGACACTTTCATACAAATTACACCATCTGTTTTCTGCTTAGATTATGATAAAAAGCTCATTAATATCTAAAGATTATTTCACTGAATTACAACCGCATTAAGAACCATGTATAGCTGTCCTGTCATGTTACCCAACACGTATAAAATCATTGCTCATTGGCATTCCAAGCATGAGGTAGTAACCGTGCACATGTACTGGGGAAAGCAGCACAATGTGGCACATGAAGGCTGGCACACTCTGGGTACTTTGGTCAGGTGGTTTATGCCTCCCTATCTGAGCTCTGTGACTCATAGGTCTACAGGATTTGGAGTAGGATTTCGGAGTAAAAAGCAGAGGAAATACTGACAAGACTCCTTTAGAGAGAGTGGAAGTCCTTCTTACCCCAGCTACAGACAGTGACAGACAGCTTTCCCTGTATCTGTACAGAGCACACGGTCAATCACTGTGGGCAAGCTCAGCAGGACTTTTAGGCTGCGTTC
This sequence comes from Phyllomedusa bahiana, assembly GCA_025379985.1. Classification (NCBI taxonomy): domain Eukaryota; kingdom Metazoa; phylum Chordata; class Amphibia; order Anura; family Hylidae; genus Phyllomedusa; species Phyllomedusa bahiana. Next base: position 83,979 of record JAODAL010002685.1, on the reverse strand, counting down.
ACACGGCACAGGACAAAAACCGGTCGGTTTGCCGGCCGGTATTTGTCCTGTATTGCGGCCGTCCGCGATGAGCGGAGAACAGCCCTCCCCCCTCCCATGGAGATGCACATGTTCTGTCCGGAAACCGGACGGAATTGTTGCAAGTTCATGTTTTGTTCCCGGTCCGCCGGCGACAAAAACCGCCGGGTGGAAAAACCCGTGCGGGGGGGGGACTGCTGCACGGGTTTTCCATAGGCACAATTGTGCTCATTTTCGGCCCGGTTTTTAAAGGCGGTTGAAAAACCAAAACGGCAAAAACCCGTCCTTTTGGGGGACATGCCCTTAGGGTGCTTTGACCGAGCACTTTCACTTGCAGTTCTGCACTGCAGTTATTACTAGCACATTTCTTTTGGTAATCTTAATGGTTTGAAAAGGGGTTATAATCAGCAAGAGCTAAAGAGAACCCGTCAGGTGATTTATGGTACCTTTCTTGCAACAGAACGTGATTGAGGGAGTGGAGCTAAACTCTGTGATATATGGACTGATCCTATTTGGAGCAGGATTTCTGAGTAAGCAAAGTATTGAGTGAACTCCTAAGAGGTCATTTAAACTGTATGTTTTGGGCCGTATTTTACAGACCTACATGCTGAAATATGGGCCAAACCATGTAATATCTTGATGTCGGATAACTGTATAATATGCAGCGTAGATCACATACTGCGCATTTTACAATTGCAAGTTAGCAAATGGTAGATCGGAGGCACAGGTGAACCTTGGCAACCGCGCCTCCTTTTCGCAGGTGACATTACACTAATGCATTCACATCTATAGAGACAACAGAAGTCCTACTTACCCCACCAACATATGGTGACTGACAACTTCCCTGTATCAGTGTGTATACAGAGCTAATGGTCAGTCATTGCACGGTGTGGTCAGCAGGACTAAGCTTCTCTCCCTCTATCATATAACCCTATATATCACAGCGCTCAGATCCTCTCCTATCATATAACCCTATATATCACAGAGCTCAGCTTCTCTCCCTCTATCATATAACCCTATATATCACAGAGACTCAGCCCTCTTCCTTATCATATAAAACCCCTTTTACACAGAGCTCAGTTCTTCCTATATCATAAAACCTAAAATATCACAACTCAGCTTCTCTTTATCATATAAACCCCATATATCCAGAGCTCCCCTTCTCTCCTCTATAATATAACCCTATATATCACAGATCTCAGCTTCTCTCCCTCTATCATATAACCCTATATATCATAGAGCTCAGCTTCTCTCCTATATCATATCCTAACAAGTAATTGGTCTCCTTTCTTTGGGCTCTGTAGCTCTTTGCACTCTTAGATATCTCCTGCTCTTATATCAGTGCTATTAGAAGAGCTCTGAATATAGAGCTGATATGCTAAGCACTGCTATCGAACCACACACAGCCTGACCAGGAAGAGACAGGATGCATGAATCTCCCTTTGGCTCAGTGAATGAATCCCCAGTGAAACAGCGAGGTGTGACAACCCCTTTAAAGCCATCTAGGACAGGTTTCTATACATGTAACCCCAATCACATGGACAGTGAGCAGTTTAGGTCTGGTTCACACCTGCACCATTAATTACATTTTTCTGCTCAATCACATAAATAGAAAAACAAATGGTGTTAGGTCTGTTTCATGACCGATGCCAACCATGTCTGACTGACAATAGGGTTCTTCAGGTTTCAGTCAGGGTGTGTCATTAACAGAAAAAAAATAGCAATGCATGTGTTGCTATTTTGTGTGTCATTTCTTTTACAAAATCTATGAACACTCCTAACAGAACCTTTGACACCTAGGAAGCAGGCCTTAGTGTGTGACTAAAGGGCAGCTCCACAGCTACTAAAATGGCTGCAGTAACCGGGCTGCTTCCTTCATCCAGCTGCAACAGGGGGAAAGAGTAAAGCCGTGCCACAGGAGGAAGACACAGAACACAACGGTTCTCAGGACAAGTTTCATCTTTCATCAGAGCTTAAGGGAGAGGTTACATCTTTTTCACACTGTTAACTGCATCATAATTTTAGCAATGTCAATGACTATTTAATGAAGATGAATTCCTATTTCTAGGATCAGAAGAGAAGAAAATACAAGACCAAAGTGGTTATCATGATGGATCAGTTTACAGTAATATCCTGAACTTTAGAGGAAGGTTCCGATAGAAAGATTAATACATTCACTAATAACCCCCGATTACCTTAAACCAGGGCTAGAGTATAAAGCGGCCAAATCACTTAGGGCGCGTCCCCCACGGCACAGGACAAATACCGGTCGCTTTATCCGACCTGTATTTGTCCGTTTTTTTGTGCTGTGCACACGGCCGTGAGGGGGCGGGGGAGCGGCATTGCTCCGCGACGGAAGAATGAACAAGTGTAATGTATTTCAGGCCGCAGGCGGTCTGAAAAACCGCCAGGCGGAAAACCTGTGCAGTGGGGACTGTTGCATGGATTTTTCATAATGGCCCGTGTAAAAGTTAGCGGCCGGTTTTTCAGACTGTTTGCAAAACCCCAAACAGTCTGAAAAAACAGCCGCAAACCGGGGCCGTGGGGACATGGCCTTACAGGACAACCCCACCCTGCTATTTCTCTCTGTGTGTGGGACCACCATAACTCCTAGTCAGCAGGTCCGCTGTCTTGGGGTTATACTAGATTCTGATTTATTCTTCACTTCCTATATCCAATCCCTTGCCCGCCCCTGTCACCTGGACCTCGAGAACATCTCCAGAATCCGTCCTTTTCTCACTGTTTAAACAACTCAAACTCTCTTTGTTGCTCTTATTCTTTCTCGTCTTGACTTCTGCAACTCCCTCCTAGTTGGTCTTCCTCACTGTAAACTCTTCCCTCTCTAATCTGTCCTGAATGCAGCAGCCAGGCTTGTCTTTCTTTCCAGCCACTATACTGATGTCTCTACCCTGTGCCAGTCACTGCACTGGTTGCCATTCAGTACACAATACAAAAGAAACTAATTACTCTCACCCATAAGGCTCTCCACAGCGCTGCACCCCCCCCCCCCCCAACATCTGCTCCCTCATCTCTGTCTACCACCCTGCCCGCTCTCTCCGCTCTGCTACTGATCTAAGATTACACACCTCAATCATCCAACCCTCCCCTGCCCCGTCTCCAAGATTTTGCACCAGTTCTCTGGAACATGTTATCCCATGTGATCAGGCACACTCACAACCCTCACAGTTTTAAGGGCGCTCTGAAAACTCATCTTCTCAACCCCCCAAATTTTGTCACACATTTGTCACTTCCTGCACTTTGGCACCCACGGGCACTTGTCTGTATATAGATGTATGGTTGGGATGGCAGGTTTATCCACTTTTTTATGTATAATACCCCATATTTATGTAACATGGTTGGACTATTGTAAACCAAGCACTTCTCACCCTTTGTTTCACCCATACACCTTAATAGATTGTAAGCTCTTGCGAGCAGGACCCTCACACCTCGTGTCTGATTTGTACATAGCTTTTTATAATGTAATGTCTGGTTTATTTGTACTTATACCCTCTATATTGTAAAGTGCTGCGGAATAAGTTGGCGCTATATAAAGATTATTTTTATTACTACAGTAAAACAATTGCTCCTGAGTCTCTGCCCGCACGACGAGTATTACAAGCCATAATCCATGCGGATTCAGACTTCAAATACTCATCTAAAACCGAATGAAAACCATTCCCATTGACTTCAATAGAAAAGAGCATGTTATAATTCATACAACATTTATTTTCAGCGGTCAGTTCAAAATGGACAAACTGGGGAAAAAAAACACAACTTGGAACATTCTCCGGTCAAACAGAGCCTTATCTTGTAAATAGCAGACATTTTTCTAGTGATAAAAACAACTCAAAGTACTTTATGTTGTAAGCCCCTGCTATTTAGAAAGCAAACTTGTGAAAATCTCAGTTTTTACAAAGGGAAAATGTTTACAACGAAAACTTTGGAAAAAATTTTCAGGGACTTTGGGTTGAAAAATGGTAACTTTTTGATCTTGATGATAGCAGTGAACTTTAGCAAATTTGATTGGGGGAATTGGCATTCCCCTAATCGGGGTCATGCACATGTCCGTCTGCAAAAATTAACTTGCCAAAGAATCTAAAAGTCAAATATAATTGAGATTAGAAGGAAGAAAAAAAAAAAAAAAAAAAACTACTGCGAATTGCGGGATCATACACTACAGCATGCATCAGCTGCAGCCACATGAATTTTTTAAGGCGCACAACGTAAAAGCAAGGATAGCCATTTTGTTAAAGGGGGAACAAGCAGTGCATTTCGTGTGGGGAAAAAAAAACAGTTTTTAATGGTTTTTTTTACCCCAAAAAAAAAAAACCAAAAAAATAAATCTTTTGTTCACAGGTTATTATGCTGAATTTTCAGCGCCCAAAACAGCATCAAAAACTCGCCTGAAACACGCTTCATTAGAAAAGGTATTAGACGCGTTTCTCGGCGCGTTTTTGGGTGAGGTATTCACCCATACAAATAGCCAGATCAAAAAAATGACCCCTATTCCTGAGAAACTAACCCAATAGAACCAAAAGAGGCACAGTACACACCAGTGAGACAGGCAGCGCAAAAAAAAGCATCCAAAAAATGGGTTTCATTCAAAACACCAGGATGCAAAGAACCCATCGGGAAAAAACCTTTCCCTTTCATACAAAAGTCCTTTGATCCCAATTACCTCCCCTTGGTGATGGTCTAACCACTTCAATCACATTAAACCTCAAAATCCCCATCATGAAACTCGTGGAATGAGTGCTAGGGGGTATCTTTTATGTTTTAAAAATCGGACGCTGTTCCCTTCGCTTTCTAAGTTGTCTCTTCCGTTTTCCAATTAATCCTTCGGGATGGACAAGTACACAAAAACACCACACCCTCCTTCTTAAGTTGGCAAAGTCTTGATGCTGTATTCCTTACCATCCCCCGCACTACAAAAAGTTTTCGTTTGTTTGACAACAATAATATTGGGTTAGTTTCTCAGGAATAGGGGTCATTTTTTTGTATCTTGACCTTTTTCGGTTTTGACTCCTTAATGCATCAGTCTGGGGGGGTTTGCCTAATTATTGGTCATCCTTAAACCAATTTGGGACCCTTCAGTTATATGTACCCCTGGTTTGACCATACTTATTTGTCCCAAATGCTTTATTCATTCTAGGAGCTAGTTTTTGTCTAATTATTTAGTACTTCTATTTAGGATCATGAATATGTACATACTAAGCTAATATGGGAATAATATCTTTGTGTGTGCGGATTGGATTGCATCTTATCTCACCTAGTTATTGATATTGTGGATCCGCTGCTGTATTTTAATAGCTACTTCTGTTCATAGTATAGTAGCGATATTAGGGTTTTTCCACGCATGCGCGGACTATCGGTGGAGCGCATTGCGTTACACTGGCTCACTTGCGGCGGAGGTGATGCGGTGGGCGCATGCGCAATCCACGGCTACTCGTTTGAGCGCGCCTTTCAGTATAGAAAGTACTCCTGGATTAGGTGAGTGGCGTGATTGGTATATTCTGTTTTGGGACGCTATTTAAGGGCTACCACTCGTATTAGTGGATGCCCTCATCATCAGCAGGAGCCAGACCGTGAGTGGGAACGCCAGGTTGTATTTATCTGTTTACATCTATTTCCTGGGTATCCCTTAATGTTTGTGCATCACTTTTTGTCCCTGGGAACCCTAAATAATTGAAAGGGGGAGACGCGTCGGGTTTGTTGTATTGTGATGTGGTTTAATGTTTTATCTTAAAATTGGGACAGGGCATATCTGAGGGCGCATATTGTGGAGCCGCCCTTTTCGGGGCGATGTCTCCACTTCATTAGTCACTTTTAAGGGACTTTTGTGGCATTTTTTCTATTGGATGACTATTCTCAATAGTCCTTCATCGTGAGTTATTTGCATTATCCTATATGCCGCTTTACCCTCGGGTAGGTTTACCTGTTCCAGGTGTTTGTTTTCTGTTTTTGTTTGTGTGGGGTACTTAATGGGATTTTAATGCATATCTATTAAAAGGTATATCTTAATTGGGAAAAGTTTTTGCTGTGATTTCTTTTCATCTTTTTAATCTGAATGTGGTTTGTAAAAACTCTAGAAACAAACCTGCAGAAAGTTGTGCAGCAGATGTACATGGTGTGAACATACAGCCGGATTACAGCGGCGCGCAGAGTAGATGCCGACCGCCCGGACTGAAGTCAACAGGCGGTCAGCATCAGGTATAGCTGGGGTCGCGGACCGGCAGGACATGCACCGCCGCGGTTGGGGACCCCCTGCTGTACAGCACCTCAGTGGGCGCTGACTGTTAGTGTAGTAGGAGCCAGACTCCACTACATGGAGTGGTTGGCACGGCATTGTTCTCGCTTGACCCTCACTAGTGACTGCAGGGGCAAAAGAAGGATCTTCAAACAAGGGGATTCCAACTAAGGTCTTCTTTACGTAATGTTTTCTGGTTTTGTCGCAATGATCTGTCAAGATACCTTTTTCACAGTATCCCTATAACACTGCAGTAGAAACTCAGGAATCTAAAGTTAGGAAAAAAACAACCCTTTTCTTGGATTTTTCCCTTTGCCAATTTCCCAATAGCGGATATAGGAGCCCCAGTTACAGGTGGAATACAGCTCCCAGCAATGATTGCAGAGCTGATCTGTGTCTGACAGCCAGATCTCAACTCCTGCAGATTCACGATTTACTTGTCTCACATGCCCAGCTCCTCTCACACATATGTACTGCTGCACAGACTTCACACTTGTTGTGGCCCCTCACTGACCTCCATGCTCCTGTCTTCATAGACCGCCATCCTTTCCTCTGTTACGACATACATGGCTCCTCCTCGTTTGTGGTTTTGGTAACTATAGTTAAGGACCGGTGGTGACACCGTAACGATACCACAAAGGTCCTGTTCGCAAAGTGACAACTGGGCTGCCATTTATGAAAATACTGAACAATGTCTGACACCCCCCCCCCCCCCCCCCCCTTTCACCCCCACCCACTTCTCAGTTGTGAACCCCAGGTCCTGGTCATTCAAAAGTTTTTTTGTCACCCTGGGGCGGGAATTCTTTTTATAAACTGACCCAAGACAATGTAAGGCAGGGGTGCAGAACATGCCCCCACTGTCTACCTTTATGGCCTCCACCGTCAAGACACAACCTGGCTTTGTTTCTATCTTCATGCTTCAGAAAGCAATATTCATCTTCTGACGGCTGCTTCAGCTAGGCACGGTTAGGGTGCCCTGAGGGTGCAGAAACTATTTTAAGCAACCTAAATGTGCAATCAAGTAAAAATTGTTTTTGTATTAGCTCTAAATTTATTTCTGACACAATCATGTCATAACCACAAGATATATCACAAAAATGTCAGATCGGTTCCAGACTAAAGAGGAGGGGAGGAGCTGGAGGTGACCATACATGCATGTTCTCTCGAGTTATAGTTGTGAAACAGCCACTTCTGTAATCCCCAAAATCTGCAATGAAAATAGGCACCTCCCGTTCTCTTTCTAGAGTACCCCATTCGATCTCGGATCCATTTAAAGGGAACCAAGACCTCTCGTATTTTGGGGGATTGACAAAAAGGTCTCGGAGGGGGGAAAACAATATGCCAATGTGGCCCTTGGACCAGAAATGTTGTGCATTATTGATGTAAGGCGTTTATAAGAAATTTAATTGGATCAATTGTATTTAATCATATGGGCCGTGCACACATTATTTATACCACTGTTTGATACTAGTATTGCTTGAAAAAGGCCAAGAGGCACTAACCATCACTGCTGTAAATACACCGATCAGTAGGCGTGCTGCCCATTACTTGTGTTCTCAATATATTTGAAAAAGTTTCCCGGTTCCCTCACTGGGACATAATATTTCTCCTTTACTGGATGCTGCTTTTTCTTGATAGGCATACAAACGTAAAGGCTGCAGACGAGATAAGGATCTATTACCTTTGAGTATGGCTAAAACCTTATAATTACAGGCAGCATCATGCGCTCCAATGTCATGACATCCAAAACAAGGAGTAAAGTGGAAAGTAATAAGACTTCTAACTATTTTCTGCATTACTATTAAAAGAGTAAACAGGAAAATGAACAAGGCAGTGTTTGAATGGAGCTTCTATTTCAATTAATGCATCTTAGACTTCCACCTAGTGGAGGAAATCCAGTTACAGCTGCAACAGAGAACTCTACGAGCACTTGATACAGCATACATGAGCTGCACATCATATATAGGTTCCGTTCAGATCCTCCATTTAGGATTCTGTCAAACTATGGAAAAATAGTGAAGCATGCTGGGCTTTCTTCTTCTTCAAAATCATAGACACCATCACAGAAAAACAATTGACCCCATTATAGGCAATGGTGTCCATCATGTCGATAGATATAGCGTGTGTGCGCATATATATATTATAATAATATTATGTATAATTAAAAGTTTTATTATATATATTTATAGTAATGATATTTATATATAAATTAATAAAATAAAATTGTATGTATCATCTGTTGTATGTTTTATGTATGTGTTATTATACGTTCATACGTACATGTATGTACAGTACAGACCAAAAGTTTGGACACCTCATTTCAAGAGTTTTCTGTATTTTCATGACTATAAAAATTGTAGATTCACACTGAAGGCATCAAAACTATGAATTAACACATGTGGAATTATGTATTTAACAAAAAAGTGTGAAACTGAGAATATGTCTTATATTCTAGGTTCTTCAAAGTAGCCACCTTGTGCTTTGATTACTGCTTTGCCCACTCTTGGTATTCTCTTGATGAGCTTCAAGAGGTAGTCCCCACCTGAAATGGTTTTCACTTCACAGGTGTGCCCTGTCAGGTTTAATAAGTGGGATTTCTTATGGCAAGAAAAAAAGCAGCTAAGTAAAGAAAGACGAGTGGCCATCATTACTTTAAGAAATGAAGGTCAGTCAGTCTGAAAAATTGGGGAAACTTTGAAAGTGTCGCCAAGTGCAGTGGCAAAAACCATCAAGCGCTACAAAGAAACTGGCCCACATGAGGAGCGCCCCAGGAAAGGAAGACCAAGAGTCACCTCTGCTGCGGAGGAGAAGCTCATCCAAGTCACCAGCCTCAGAAATCGCAGGTTAACAGCAGCTCAGATTAGAGACCAGGTCAATGCCACCCAGAGTTCTAGCAGCAGACAGATCTCTACAACAACTGTTAAGAGGAGACAGTGTGCAGCAGCCTTCATGGTAAAATAGGAAACCACTGCTAAGGACAGGCAACAAGCAGAAGAGACTTGTTTGGGCTAAAGAAACACAAGGAATGGACATTAGACCAGTGGAAATCTGTGCTTTGGTCTGATGAGTCAAAATTTGAGATATTTGGTTCCAACCTCCGTGTCTTTGTGCGGCGCAGAAAAGGTGATCGAATGGACTCTACATGTCTGGTTCCCAACCGTGAAGCATGGAGGAGGAGATGTGATGGTGTGGGGGGCTTTGCTGGTGACACTGTTGGGGATTTATTACAAATTGAAGGAATACTGAACCAGCATGGTTACCACAGCTTCTTGCAGCGGCTGCTATTCCATCTGGTTTGCGTTTAGTTGGACCATCATTTATTTTTTAACAGGACAATGACCCCAAACACACCTCCAGACTGTGTAAGGGCTATTTGACCAAGAAGGAGAGTGATGGGGTGCTGCACCAAATGACCTGGTCTCCACAGTCAACAGACATGAACCCAATGGAGATTGTTTGGGGTGAGCTGGACCGCAGAGTTAAGGCAAAAGGGCCAACAAGTGCTAAGCATCTCTGGGAACTCCTTCAAGACTGTTGGAAAACCATTTCAGGTGACTACCTTTGAAGCTCATCAAGAGATGCCAAGAGTGTGCAAAGCAGTATATCAAAAGCAAAGGGGCTACTTTGTGAGACCTAGAATATAAGACATTCTCAGTTTCACACTTTGTTAAATACATAATTCCACATGTGTTAATTCATAGTTTTGATGCCTTCAGTGTAAATCTACAATTCTTATAGTCATGAAAACACAGAGAACTCTTGAAATGAGAAGGTGTGTCCAAACTTGTGTCTGTATGTGTGTGTATGTATATATATATATATACACACACACACATATATATACACACTTTTTTTTTTTTAAAGTAATTCACCACAGGAGCTGTTTTTAATGGTTTTCTATACCTGATTATAGGGGCTCAGCTGCTTTTAACAACATTTAGAGATATGCTTTACTGCAGCTACATAAGATCCTGTGAGCAGGAGCAGACTCATTGATTTCTTCCTGGATCTGTATGCTACATGCCAATTTTGCTGCAGATTCCTTGCAGATCTCCCTTCTGCTACATGACATTGATGAAGTCTACAACAGAATGACGATGCTACAGATTTCTGCTCGGGAAAGCATAGGCATTTACATGGAATCTTATATATTGTCTTTATAGTCTACTTCACTCAAACAATACCACAACTTTCCACAAGAGGGCGGATGTGAACCATAAACTGCACAATCATGTTGAAGATACAAACTAAACATCACGGATTCCGTATCCAATACAATAGAACAGCACAAAAAGAATGCAATGTACTAATGTGAAAATGATAGACACTGACATGAACAGCACAGACATGAGAGCCACCCAGCTGCTTAATACTGGCTTTATGGTAGACACTAAAACAAACCACATACAAGGCCCACAAGCCAAATGGCTACATCATTTTATATGGTCCGCGAGAGCTTAAACACAGCAAGTAAGGATGGACAAGGGCCAGACACGAGGGTTGGCCTTCCACTTTCCCCGGAAGACATAGCCAGCATTTGGCACCCACTGTGTGGTGCTGCCAGCTCTGCCATCATGAAATTTTAGCTGCGAGGTACAACTCCACCCTGTCCTGTTTATTTTTATATTAAAGCGCCATTCGTTCCAGGTTGCTGTACGTTCGAGGAGGGAGGTCACATACATAACATAGGTCAATCAAGTACAATGGTGACTTTAAATGACTGACAATTGGTACAGAAGGAGAGCGGATCCTGTCCGAAGGTTTAGTAGCTCATAGGCGGTGGCACAGCTCCGAGAGCCCTGCCCAGGCACTCTAGCTGTCTAAGGCAACAAGTTCAGTACTAAAGAGGTGGAGGGGGCTAGCTATTATGCAACCTTATACCAAAAGGACATGCGTGTCCCACTGATAAAAAAAAGATAAAGTTGATTAAATTTCTATCAAAATAAGAAGACACTTCCCCTACTCTATCCCTAACCAAAAACAACAAAGACACACATGTCCTTTTGGTATTTAGTTAAATTAGTCTAAGTCACCTCTTCTGTAACATTTGGGTTGCCAATACCCGGATTTAAAAATTGGTTCTGTGAATTTTTGGTCTGTGATCTTTTGGTTGGTTGTTTTCCTATTTTCTAATCCCAGCACTAGTGGTCTATTATCTGGTCCTCTGAATATTGATAGATGGACGTCTGATGTGGAGGTGGTATTCTTTGATAAAGAGCTAATTCCGAGCAATTAGTCCATTACCCCTGAACTCTATTTTCAAGGACCTCTCTGATAAGTGTAAAGCCAATATTTAATCCTTTTGGAAGATTAAAGCACTTGAAAAATATATCAAACATAAAATTGTACCCAATGTATTCTATTAAACATAAAATCTCAGTGTCCTATACTTTTAAAGGCTTGGGAGAAGGAAGTAACCTCTGGTTCCATCAGGTTTATGGTCCTGTGCTGCTAACTACCGACCAGTCTCTAACCTGCCCTTCATCTCTAAACTCCTGGAACGCTTGGTCTACTCTTGCCTAATCCGCTATCTCTCTGCTAACTCTCTTCTTGACCCTCGGCAATCAGGTTTCCGCACCTTACACTTCACAGAAACTGCCTTAAAGTCTCAAATGACCTCCTAACAGCAAAATCTCAGGGTTACTACTCTTTGCTGCTTCTCTTGGATCTCTCAGCAGCGTTTGACACTGTTGATCACCAACTTCTCCTCAGCATGCTCAGTGCCATTAGCCTCCAGGACACTACTCTCTCTTGGTTCTCATCTTACCTGTCTGATCGCTCCTTCAGTGTCTCTTTTTCGGATCTACCTCCACTTCTCTACCTCTTGATGTTGTAGTTCCTCAGGGATCAGTTCTAGGTCCCCTCCTCTTTTCACTGTACACAGCCCCGATTGGACAAACCATCAGCAGATTTGGCTTCCAGTATCATCTCTATGCTGATACTCAACTGTACATCTCCTCCCGTGACATCACTTCAGCTCTGCTATAAACACCAGTGACGGTCTCTCCTCTGTCTATGACATGTCCTCTCTCCATCTGAAACTAAACCTCACTAAGACTGAACTTCTTGTCTTTCCGCCATCTACCAACCAACCCCACCCTGCTATTTCTGTTTGTGGCACCACCATAACGCCCAGACAGCAGGCCTGCTGTCTGGGGGTTATATTAGATTCTGATCTGACCTTCACCCGATATATCCAATCCCTTGCCCGCTCCTGTCACTTGCACCTCAAGAACATCTCCAGAATCTGTTCATTTCTCACCGTGGAAACAAACTCAAACTCTCATTACTGCTCTTAGTCGTTCTCGTCATGACTACTGTAACTCCGTGCTTATCGGTCTCCCTCTCTGCAAACTCTCCCCTCTTCAATCTGTCCTGAATGCAGCAGCCAGGCTCATCTTTCTCTCCAGCCGCTATACTAATGCCTCTACCCTGTGTCCGTCACTGTACTGGTTGCCCATTCAGTACAGGGTACAGTATAAACTTAGCATTCTCACTCATAAAGCTCTCCACAGTGTTGCACCCCATACCTCGCCTCCCTCGTCTCTGTCTACCACCCGACCCGCTCTCTCCGCTCTGCTACTGATATCAGGTTACACTCATCAATCATCCGAACCTCCCATGCCCGTCTCCAAGATTTCACATGTGCAGCACCAGTTCTCTGGAATATGCTACCGCGGGTGATCGGGCACACTCACAACCCTCAGTTTTAAGAGGGCCCTGAGAACATATCTTCTCAGCCTGGTCTACCAAGATCCCTAACTGCTATCACACACATTTGTCACTCCCTACACTAGGGCACTCACAGGCACTTATCTGTATATAGATGTACTGTCAGGGTGGCAGGTTCATCCATTTTTCATGTAAACCACCCCCTATTTATGAAACATGGCCAGACCATCGTAAACTTGGCCCTTCTTACCGTATGTTTCACCCATACACCCTAATAGATTGTAAGCTCTCACGAGCAGGGCCCTCACACCTTGTGTCTCAACTGTAAGTACTTTTAATGTGTAATGTCTGTATGTTTACCCTTGAATTTGTAAAGTGCTGCGGAATATGTTGGCGCTATATAAAGATTATTATTATTATTAGTGGAGGAGAAAATCATTTTTGAAAAAATGTCTATTAAATTAAGGGAAACTGCGACTCGAGTCTTAAAACTAAAGAGTGAACCTGAATTTAACACTAAGGAAATTGATATTAAAAAGTCCACTTTTTATCTGAAGCAAAGAAAACATCAGTAATTTGTCCGCGAGTTAGTAGAGTTCAAGGAAAATCGTGCTTATATGTTTGCTAATAGAAATCAAGCACTGAACATAGAATCGGATTGGTCTTCCTCAGAAACAGACTGGAGAAAACCTCTGTATAGATCTCCATACCACACTTGTAATGGAACATGGGGTATGAAACATCCAAACCGTTAAACAGTACCAGACAAGGACCTGGATACTCCAAATCATCCTTGGGTTCTTTTTTTTTCTTCAGTAAATATGAACCAAACCCCAGTAACAAATCCTCCTTCTCAATCTTTTTTAGAGGAAATACGGGATCAGCCGTTGAACAGCCACACTAATGGCTGATGATAAATTGGGTTCAGCACCTTTGATCATTTAAGGGGTTTTCTCACCACAGGCTTTCATGGTCATCTTAAGCTTTCTCTCTTACAGCTACAAATCCAGGGGCGTGTGTCTCCTCCCAGCAGGTGTGTCTTCCCTCACTGAAGACTGGTGATATCATCATACCACCTTCCTGCTCCCTTCTGAGTCATCATCATTCTGTGTGAGCAGTGGGTGAGAGAGGATGTCACCGCTCTGCGACCTCCTGCAATAGTCAGTTCTCATTGCTGGAGAGACGTCACCTCCCTCCACAAGCACCTTGTAACCAGTACGGTTTTGGTGTAAACAGTAATACATACAGCCCCATAATATTACAGAAAGTGACATCTGGTCATTGTGTCTTGCACAGTGTATTATGTGTATGTTATATGGCTGGAGGGAGTGAATTTAGCATTGCCCAATTCCTTCACATCCGAGTTGTCCCTCAGCAGAGCAGCCTTCAGTTTGACAGAGCTCGGGGTGGGGAGTAAGCACGGGGGGAGGTGGATGTCCACTATGGATTCGCCCTGCCACCTTCAATCACTGACAAAAACGGGGTGGAAGTTTTAAGGAATTCCAGCGGTGTAACAAACAGTCCTGGGAAAAATCCCTTCAGTGTGAACTGCTGCACGGATTTTCTATTTAAATCAATTTAAAAGGTTGACAGTTTTTTTCTAACCGAAAAACAGTATGTAAAACAGACTGAAAAACTTGCCGTGGGCACAAGCTCTAACAATGCAGTGTGTTGGGCATGGACTTTGAGGTTAATGATACTCTGCTTACACTCTTACAGGAATCGGAAAGGGATCCATTAAAATAGGGGTCCCCAACCGCTGGGCCACGAACCAGCACCGGGACTTGGCGCATGCTCTGCCGGTCCATGGGCCCGGGCTACACATGATGCCGACAGCCCATTGACTTTAGTCTGGGCGGTCGTCAACTATTGCTTACAAGGGCCGCGCAGAGTTAGCAGCTGCACACAGACTGTATAGAGCTGCTGTGTTAAGGAGAAAGTAGGGGCGGTTCATTACTGTCCCTGCTTTCCCAATGATTGTAGATATGGCGCTCATTGAGCGCCATATCTACACATCAGCGACACAGGGGAATGTGATGCAGTGAAGTCGTCACACCCCTTATGCCGCTGGGTCTCGCCGGACACCGGCTCCTAGAGGCAGCATCTCTGCAGGGGATCGGGAAAGGGGAGTATCTTTTTTTAAATTCTTTGTATTAGTCTGGATATTTACCTACAAGGGGCATATGTGTATCTGCTGGCTACAGGGGGCATATATGGAAAAACCCCTTTAAGAGTACCAAGCCCACCTACACCAGAGGACAATTTTGATACCTTCTTTAAAAGTTATTGATTCTATTAAGCAAATTGACGGTTGCAAATGTGATTCTTCTTTCTATAATCTCACCAGGGATGAAAGCCAGGCTCTTTGCTCATTCAGAAATGACCGTACAATTACAGTAAAACCTGCAAATAAAAGGAGGTAATCTCGCCATTATGGACCAGCTGATCTATAAAGAGATGGGTTTAAAGATTCTTAATGAACCAACTAGTTACAGGGTTTGGGAAGTGGACCCTACAATGATCTTCTCTGAAAAACTTAAATCTATTCTCTCTACAGAACTTTTGAAAGGTCTCTTAAGAGAAACAAAAAAAATCAATTCTTGTTGACATCACCTCAACTGGCTACATTTTATGGACTAAACAAAAGTCCATAAGGGTTTATCTCCCTTAAAATGTTGTCCTACTGTGTCTGGTACGATTAATCTGACAGAATGCTGGTATTTTTCAGATCAGATTCTGCGACCTTTGCCACTTCACTTCCCTCGTATCTACTCAACACCACTGATCTTTAAAACTAAACTTGAGGGTATCGCTCTTGAGGAGAACTGTTGGTTTTGTAGTATCGACGTTGAGGTGTTAGGCCTCGTTCACACAGCTTATTTCGCCTCGGATTGGAGCCGTACTGCGCACCGGATTTGCGCTTCAGTACGGCTCCAATCCGTCCCTGTCATTACGGTAATCCACAGTTCTCATAGAGAACTGTGGATTCCGTCGCTCCTACCAGCTCGGCGAATCCGCCGGGCGGGGAGAAAGTGACATGCACATTATTTACGGCGTGTACGCGCCGTAAATAATGCATTGTCTATGGGGCCAGCGAGCAGCTCCCCCGCCGCGCGCCCCTTATTCAATCCGCAACTGTGGGCGAAATCCGGCACACAATTACGGCTTGAATAAGCCGTGTGAACACGGCCTTACATAGTTTTCTACTGCATCCTTGTGGTTTGATTGCCGTGCCCTTCTTTCTAAGTACTGGAAGTAGGTTAATGCCCTATAATGAATTGGTTTTGGATTGACTTGATTTTGTGCTCTATTTCACCTTCAGTGGTAAGTTCTTCCACCAGCTCAGGGGCACTGCTACTTATGCAAATTTGCCCCCATGCTGGTGGGAGAACACCGTTTTTTTTTTTATGTGTGTGCACAGTTCCATCACCATATCCAATTCTGGGGTATATACATTGATGATATTTTGGTTATTTGGACTGGAAGTAAGGACACTTTCATCTGATTCGATGACAAGCTACAATGTCTACATTTTACCTATGAAATGCATTCCGACCGTCTTTGTTTCTTCGATGTTTTACTTTGCAAGAACGAGTCTGGGTGTCTGGATTCCTCAGTTTACAGAAAACCCACTGCAGGAAATAACCTGTTGAGGTGGGACAGCTAACACCCTGTCCCTTTAAAACGAGGCATCCCTAAAGGGCGATTTCTGTATCTTCGCAGAAACTGTTCCTCTATTGATGAATTTTACAAACAAGCATGGGAGCTCAAATCGCTCAAGAGGTTATCCCCAAAAAATCCTTCATTCTGCTTTCAAATTTGCCCTAGGTCAAGATCAGACCACTATAAACCCTAAACATAGTGATCATAACGGTGATGATATTGTCAGGATAATCAGTACATATGATTCTGCATCTTACTAGATCCGCAAGATTCTCACTAGATTTTGGCCTATTCTTAAGAATGACCCCACAATCTCTAGATTTCTCCCTCTCTCCATTTATTATATACATAAGGGGGAGATATATCATTTGGTCCATAGCCATTATGTGCCTCCGAAACAAGAAGGTGGGGTTACTGGAATGTAAATGTGTGGGAATTGCAAAGCGTGCGACTTTATCAAGGTTGCAAAATAGTTCTCAAGTACAACTGGTTCTGGCTATCGGGTTAGGAGTTTTGCCAATTGTTCCACAACATTTTTTATCATCTATGGCCTCTTGTAGCTGTCCACTACTATATGTAGGTAAAACCAAACACAAACTTCGCCAACGGGTTCTTGAACACGTGGGTGACATACATCATAATCGCGACACAGCAATAGCGAGGCACACGCAGCAAACACATACAAATCCCTTTGACATTAAATTAAGGACAATAGAGGTATTACAACAAACTATTAGAAAGGAGGACTATGATAAATGTTAAATTCAGTAAGTAGCTATGTGGATCTACAGGCTAAGAACGGTCAATCATTTTGGCCTAAATGAAGATTTCTCCTTTATTTAAAGTGTTGTCTTATTTTGTATCTTGGTTATCAGGTTCTCTCTCTCCCTATTATCATATATTTATATTTTTTAATAATATCCATATCTCTACTTACCTGTGTTACTACTTCAGCCATGTTATGATAAATGTATCCTAGAGTTTTTCCTGCATTGTTTGCTTGCATGATTACACATGATAGATTACTTTATCGAGTAATGTTTTCCCTCTTCTATTTGGGAATGGTCTGAGATCAGAGGACTTGGGTGGTTACTTAGTTGCTGCTACAGAAGCGTATCTTATCCCTTTACATGGGTAACTTGCCTTCATACCTTGAGGTTTTTTAGATTGCTTCTGCACATGCACGAGATTTACTTCTAGGTCGCACGGCTTTAGTATTTGCCGTACCTCTGATGTATCAGGCTTTACCCTTCGCGCTTGCACTTTTTGGTTTGACACTTGCCATGCGCAGGATTTCCTCTATAATCGCGTGGTGACAGCATCACCATCTTTATGGAACACTATGCTAAGGTTATCCGTGGTAGGCGTCCATATTATTGGTGCTCGTAGGGATGTCAAGTTCATGGCTCCATTCTACTGGCTGAGGCGGAGTCACAGCTCCCATGTAGGTAGGTACAAACTTTTTGGCAAGTATTAATTCATTTGGGCATTCTATCTATGACAAAATCCAAAAAAGGCGCTTGGGACATCTGAGCGTTGGGGGGTTTAGTTATCATCCATCCGCCCTTAAACATCTGGGTATCGTGAGTAGTATTTCATTTCTGTCCATATTTATTTGGTTGTTGGACTTTTGTCCTTTGTACATTCCCTGATGAGCCTGCATCATCATAGGTGAAACGTGTTGGAAATAAACATCAAAACAGTGTATAGTTGTGGTCTAAGAATTCTCTACTATCAATTGTATTATCACAGTTAGGGTTTATCCAGGGTACCCTAAGGAGGGATAGGTTCCTGAGCGGGGTCACCCTATTCAGCAGACTGCCTCCTTATTTTAACAGAGATTTAATCAAGTTAATCTATTTTATCAGTAGTGGGACACGTCCTTTTGGTATTTTGTTAAATTAGTGTAAATCCTCTCTTGTGTAACATTTGGGGTTCCGAATACCCCGATTTCAAAATTGGTTCTGTGAATTTTGTATTGAGCAACCTTAACCACACCCTCAGTGGTCTTGAGGGATCTGTTTTAACAGGTCAGGTGGACCTACACACTATTAGACATTGCTGATGTTATGGTTGATCAGTTTATATACATGGCAATGACAAACTTTAAACCAGAGCACCCCGTACAGTGTCCTTGTTTAAAGTCAGTCAATCACACAGCGCCTATTTTTTCCCCACTCCAATGGTTAATGAGCGCTACAGAAACCGCAGACAATTGATAAGTAAGCAGACAGCAGACTGCTCTTAAATAATTAATCCCCAAGGGTTCTGGTAACATTTGCAAATTCCTGGTCTTGCGGCCTCCGCTATGCATATTACTTATGTTAAAGATCAGTATTCTGCAATTGCTTAACAATGTCACCTTCACAAGACACACTTCAGAGGAGATTTGAAGAAAGCATAGCACATTCCCAGGAACCAATTTGTTGGCACAGAAAAGGACCAAACAGTTATTTCGTACAATCTTTAGGGTACATAGCACATCTGTGCTTCCTACACCACCTGAAAAAGATTTCTTTTGTCGAAATGTAGGCCGTTACTAGACAGAGGAGATGCCTCGAAATGAGAGAATTTACAGACTAAGAGATGAAAGGGTTGGGTGAGGGGAGAAAGGACAAGATCTTCTTGCTTGGCAAGGATAGAATAGGTCAGTTTTGTCTATTAAACAATGTGATGGGAATGGAGAGAGATTTGGGAGCTTTTTGGGTGTAAAGATTATAAGGCATTAAATTACACTACTTAAAACAGATGGGCAAAGAGTAGAAACTCTAAAAAAAGAGTAGGGAACCGTAACAGTTCTGACTACACGAGGAACATGAAAAAATAATCAATCCCCTATTAAATATAAGAAGATCAAAGGCTGGAATATACAAAAAGATGTGTAATACCATGGCAGAGAGAACAGCACTAGATAGAGAGAACATCCAAATACAACACAGCTGTCCATAAACCAGCAGTACAATCTTAGAGGAGAAAACAGTCCTTCTTTTAGCAACTTCCTTCCCATCAGTACATCTGTTTCTGCTTTACTGGGAGTACAGGTTACAGCTGCCCATGTATGTTACTGAGAGGGAGGAAGAGAGAGATAGACATAGATGGTGCTGACTGTATGGCAAGTGTTTTCTCTTACCTCGGTGCTGGACTCACAGCCACACTGTTCCTTACTGCTGTCTAATGTCCTTCATGCTGCTGCTTGTGTGGGAGTCTCCTGCTAAAAGTAAATTGTACTTCCCCTATACTCTGGAATTCACTGCCCCAACACGTCAGACTCTTCCCCCACACTCACTACCATCAAAAGAAACCTGAAAACCTATCTCTTCAGGATTGCCTATAACCCCACAATAACCCTGCTGCTACTACTCCACCCCACAAACATGTCTGGCCCTCACCTTCTGTCTTTTTTCTCCCTACTTGTAGATTGTAAGCCTTCACAGGCAGAGCCCTCTCTCCCTCTGTACCAGTTATTTATTGTCACCTTTGTACTTGTCTGACCTATGTTATGTATGTAACCTCCCGTTGAATGTGCAGCATCTTGGAACGAAGGGGCTCTAAAATAAAAGGTCATTCATTCGTTTTAACCGCAACCCAGGTCCTGCCACCAAACTAAGTACAAATTAGTACTCTTTTTCCCACTCATTTGGGATTTTTGTTAATATTTCATAACCAATAGTATATTGGCTATTCAGAGCTCTTATGATATAGTCCACATAAATACATTGTTAGACACTGTTTATTAGTACTATCACCTCCCAGGTATTTGGCTATTACATTCAGGGCTGTGGAGTCGGAGTCATCATAAAATGGACTGACTCCCAAAATATATAATTAGTTGGTCCAGTTAGTTCAAGGCAGTGACAAGAGCAAGAGGAATTGGGTCTTGCCAATGCAACTGCATCTATATCTTCAGCCTTATCACATGAGGAGTGTAATTGATGACATGGAGCAGGCAAAGTGCTGCCCCAGGGGAAAAGATTCCGCTCCAATACAAACAGATTTCAGCAAAATTTTTCACCTGCTTTCAAAGAAGTAGAAGAGTTCAACCATTCATCAAACTGACTGTGGCTGAGGCAATTCCTTTATACCCTGACATTGTTAGAGATGTTGCCCCTGTGGTCACCGCTTTGCCCCAACCCAAGTTAGTGTAGAGAGGCCGTTCTCTAGCCTGGAAATAATGAGATCAGATGTGGTGTCATGTATGCAGGATCTGATGGAGGCAATACTATTTCTCAGAACAAATTCAGAGACTCAACAAATGTTCTTGTAGTGTTTTGCATATTTATCATTTTTTGTGTTCTAAAGTCACATCCAATAAATATATTTTATACTGACAAGCAAAATGGTAACAATGTTTTGAACTTGTGACTTTCAGGCTCCATATCTCACCATCCACTACAGCTTTGTACATGAGGCTACTGTAATTATATATAAAGTCATCTTACCGATCTTATACATAAATTTGACTTCAAATGTTAATTTGTATTATATTGTTAGCATTTGGGAAATCCACCTTTGGTTTTCAATACTGCCTGAATCCTTCTGGGCTCTGGATCAGATTCAAGAATATTTTGACCAAAATCTGATCCCAGGTCTCTTCTACAAATTCCCAATGTCGGTGCAGACTGGACTTTGATACAAATACAGCTTTTTCTTCAACTCTACCCACAAGTGTTCAAAAGATCAAAACATTGTTACCATTTAGCTTGTCAGTGTCGGTTCTACCTAAATAGCTTGATTATTGTATCATAAGGTGATAAACAGCCTGATGTTACCATTTTACTACAGTAAAGTTATCACTTAAACATGCGCCAAGTATGAGGGAGTCAGGAGTTGGAGGTTTGGGAAAAACCAAACCCCAAAAAGGCTCCAGGATGCCCAAGAAAGACCAGCAAGCGCCAGGACCGTCTCTTAAAAGTGTTTCAGCTTCGGAATCGGGCTACCAGCAGTGCAGGGCTTGCTCAGGAATGGCAGCAGGCAGGTGTGAGTGCATCTGCACGCACTGTGAGGCAGAGACTCATGGAGCAAGGCCTGGTGTCAAGGAGGGCAGCAAAGAAGCCACTTCTCTCCAGAAAAAACATCAGGGACAGACTGATATTCTGCCAAAGGTACAGGGAGTGGACTGCTGAGGACTGGGGTAAAGTCATTTTTCAGATGAATCCCCTTTTCCCAATGTTTGGAACATCTGGAAAACAGCTTGTTCGGAGAAGACAAGGTTAGCGATACCACCAGTCTTGTCTCATGCCAACTGTAAAGCATCCAGAAACCATTCATGTGTGGGGGTTTCTTCTCAGCCAAGGGAATCGCTCTTTAACAGTCTTGCCTATAAAACACATCCATGAATAAAGAATGGTACCAGAATGTCCTCCAAGAGCAACTTCTCCCAACCGTCCAAGAGCAGTTTGGTGATCAACAATGCCTTTTCCAGCATGATGGATCACCTTGCCATAAAGCAAAGGTGATAACTAAATGGCTCAGGGACCAAAACAGAGATTTTGGGTCCATGGCCTGGAAACTCCCCAGATCTTAATCCCATTGAGAACTTGTGGTCAATCATCAAGAGACGGGTGGACAAACAAAAACCAACAAATTGTGACAAAATACAAGCATTGATTGTGCAAGAATGGACTTCTATCAGTCAGAATGTGGTCCAGAAGTTGATTGAGAGCATGCCAGGGAGAATTGCAGAGGTCCTGAAGAAGAAGGGTCAACACTGCAAATATTGACTTGCTGCATTAACTCATTCTGTCAATAAAAGCTTTTGTTAATCATAATATGATTGCACTTGTATTTCTGTATGTGATAAAAACATCTGACAAACATACATAAGAACCAGAGGGCAACAGATCATGTGAAAATATAAGATTTGTGTCATTCTCAAAACTTTTGGCAATGACTGTACAGTCAGAAACGTGTCCCCTTCATTTCTATGTGGGTTTGGCAGACAAAGGTTTGAATGCATCTTACATGAAAAGTTTGGCCATCCCCAGTGATTACAACAGTAAATTTTCCGTGTGGAATACAACAAAAGAATGAACATGAACAAGTATTTTTACATTTAAAAACCATTGAAAAGAGGCGTTGTATGAATTGCAAAGCATATTTTCTATTGAGGTCAGTGAAGGTGACTGACTTGACTTTAGAGAAGTATTTTAAGTCAGAATCCACGTGGATCCGGACTTGAAATACTTGACATGTGGACAGAGCCTTACCGATTACTTTAAGGGCTCGTTCACACAGTGTCTTTGCTGCATATAGCAGAGCATACTGTGCCCGATGCTCTATGCTGGGTATTTTATGCGCTAGCCAGCGCATAAAAACACAGTCTATGGGAGAAGGCACAGAGTATCAATTCTTTCCCCTGGTGCGTAATACGCATCAGGGGAAAACGTCAGATAATTATGATAATTATAGCTCTCAATGAGAGCTATGAATTACCGTATTTTCAGGGCATACTTCAGGGGTATTGCAGCATAATTACACCCCAAAATACACCCCGCAAAGATGCCGTGTGAACAAGCCCTAATACGAAGTCTACACAGCATTTTACAAAAAATAAAAAAAAACCCTCAAACTAAATCCTAAAACCGTTCATAAAACTGAGTTTTTTGTCTAGAGCACGGCAAAAGCAGCTTTTAAAAAAAAACTATAATTTTTTTATGCATTTTGGGGCACTTATTTGGTGTGGGTTTTTTTCCCCCATCAGAAATGCAAAGCATTATAATTGCTGTGGATTTCTGCAAAAAAACATCTGGTGCTTTACATAGACTCCAATAGTCAATTTTCGGCCCTGCTCTGGCGTTTTTTGCAACATGTTTCAAAAAAACGACCAGCAGCAAACCCTAGCGGAAAAAAAAAAAAAAAAACACGTTCTGTGGAGACTACGGAATGTTTTTACTATTAGGCTATGTTCACACGGCTTAAATTGGGGGCGCATTTCACCGCGTACTGCACTCAAATACGAGTGAAATGCGCCCCAGTCATCACAGTAATCCACAGTTCTCATAGAGAACTATGGATGACGCCTCTTCCCGCTCGCACAATACGCCGGGGGGGGAGAGACGTGACATGTCAATTATTCACGGCTCTTACGCGCCGCAAGTAATGGCGGTCTATGGGGCCGGCGGGAGCTGCTGAACACCCGCCGTAATTGCAGGGCATACTGTACGCCCTACAATTAGCCGTGTGAACTTAGCCTTGAAGTCTATGGGATCTGTTTTCAGTCTTTTTTCCAGCACTTTTAAAAAAAACGACTGAAAATGTGTCATGTGGAGATAAAGTAAGCCAACTTAGAAAAGGTATGAAGTTATACTAGACAGTTCTAACAAGTGCCAGATTTATGAATACTATGTGGCGCAATGTAAGACTGACAAGTCTAACTTTACACTGTCTAAGGCCGTGTTCACACGGCTTATTCAAGCCGTAATTGCGGGACGGATCCCGCCCGCAATACGGCTTGAAAAAGGGGCGGGGGGCGCTGCTCGCCGGCCCCATAGACAATGCATTATTTACGGCGTGCATGCGCCTTAAATAATGTGCATGTCACTTTCTCCCCCCGCAGCGGATTCGCCGAGCGGGGAGGAGCAAGAACTGTGGATTACCGTAATGACAGGGACGGATTGGAGCCGTACTGAACCGCAAATCCGGCGCGGAGTACGGGGCCAATCCGCAGCCAAATAAGCCGTGTGAACATGGCCTAAGAGTTAGACGTGATTGATGAATATGCCTCATTGTTTAGGTCGCTGCTGAGAACCATCATGGATAGACACTTCCCATGTGGTAGGAACTCCCAATGATGAAAACACAAAGGATATGTTCACACGGCTGATTGACGCCGTAATTGTGGGACGGATTACGTCCGACAGCTCGACGGCCCTATAGACATTCATTATTCACGGCGCGTATCCCGCCGGGATAATTGACATGTCACTTTCTCCCCACTCGCCGTATTTCGCGAGCGGGGAGAGCAGACGGAATCCATAGTTCTCTATGAGAACTGTGCATTACGTAATGACTGGGACAGATTTCAGCTGTATTTGTGCGCAGTATGGCGCGCAATATGGACTGAAATCCGTCCCAAAATCAGCCATGTGAATATGGCCAAATAGCTACAAACTTGCAGTTGACTAAACAGTTTTTCACTTGTTTCAAGTTTTTTCTCCATAAAACACTACTCTAGTGAAAAAACAACCCTTATATGAAGTGTGTCCATGTTAAGAGGACATAAATGTTAGCATGAATTCCCAGATTTTCTCTCCCAGTCATTCTTAAAATTAACTTTTAGTATTAAGACCTTTTAATCTGTCAGACTGTCCTGGTCTCGGCAGGAGTTTACCCACAGGAGTTCTTTGTTAAAAATTCTTTCTAAAGGCCAGCTCGTAGCTCACTAGGAGCTGGACTTAGAGAATGGGGAGATCGCTGCGTTTGTGCCGTTCTCCCCGTTCTTTTCTATGGCAGCTCCGAATATTGTAGTTAAAATTACGTAAATAAAAGGATAAAACTTTTGAAGATTCTGTTTAAAGGGGGTTCTCCAGTTCTTTTTCTCCTGAAGGCCCTTTCGAAGGTCCTCATCTCTATTTCAGGACTACACCGTCCTCCACCAGCGACGTCAGGCAGGGATACGAGACTGCCATCCCGAAGATGCCAGATGAAAATGGAAAAGTGGCACAGGGTGAGGACGATGCATCACTGGAATTGAGGTGAGGGGACAGTATAACATTTTTAGGATTATTTTATGCTTTGTTTTTTTTTTTTGGTTTTTTGTTTGTTTTTTTTTTTTTAAGATCAAGAAAACACACAGGAAAACCCATTTAACCTTGCTAACCTGACATTAAAAACTAATAATTGCTGGTTTTGTGGAACTGGTGTTGGTTAAGCAGAGGACCTGACTTCCTACATTTCATTTGTGTACGGACAGATCATCTACATTAGCTGGAAAGTTACCATTATAAGTTTGTATAATGAAACAAGGCTTGTTCCAGCACTCGTGCTCCAGATGTAGTTCAAAATGAAAAAACACACTTTGAGGTAAATAAAAACAAATTAAAAATACATTGCTGCAAAATTTTATTTACCTCAATAAAGTGCGTTTTTTCATTTTGAACTACATCTGGAGCACGAGTGCTGGAACAAGCCTTGTTTCATTATACAAATTTGCATTAGGGCGTCATCAGCCGGATGTCCGTTTCCGAAGCACCGTGCGTGGAAGGATTGTTGGTTGAACCTCTCGTTACTGGAGATCACTGGTGAGCGTATATCCATTTTTTCTTTTTGTTTTACCATTATAAGGTTTGCTTTATTCTACTAATTTCAAGACATTTTAAAGTGAACAAAAAACAAACTACAAGTATAGCACCTAGGATAGAGATGTATAAAACATAACTTTTAATCTATAATGATAAAACCTAACAAAATAACCCTCAAATGTACCCTATCACAAAGACTTATTTTGTTAGGTTTTATCATTATAGATTAAAAGTTATGTTTTATACATCTCTATCCTAGGTGCTATACTTGTAGTTGTTTTTTGTTTATATTATATTGGTATACCCAGGTCTCTATTTTATTGTATCCAGGGCTCTCTACACCCCTATATCGTGTTTAAAGTAGAGTACGCGGTAGTGTTTGTTCATTTTAAAGTGAAATAAAACATTTTTCAACCAATCTTGAATGGTTTCATTTTTTCCTTACTTATTGGTCAGCAGTACAATAGGACTGTTCCCAGAAACAGGCTCCCTCCACCTTCTGCCATGGAAAATACATAAGTGGCTGTACACCTTTAGGCCATGTTCACACGGCTTAAAATGGGCCGTATTTCGGTCCGTAATTACGTGCCGAAGTGTGCCAATTACGGGCTGAAAACGGCCCAGTCATTACAGTAATCCACAGTTCTCATAGAGAACTATGGATTACGTCTCCTCTCCCTGCTCGCGAAATACGGCGCGGGGGGGAGATAAGCGACATGTGAATTACCAGCGGCGTATACGCGCCGCTGGTAATGCAAGTCAATGGGCCGGCGAAGTGCCGGCCCCCCGCTCCCTCTCCCGCCCACATGGCGTAATTGCGGGACGTACTTACGTCCCGCAGTTAAGCCCTGTGAACATAGCCTTAGGTGGTTATGTAATTAACTTGATTGGAGCACAGGTGAAACATGAGTAAACTTTTTTTTTTTTTTTTTCTTTTTAACGCATGTGTTTTTTAATTGCTTGCATTTTTGATGCAGTTGAAAAACTTGATACAACTAAAGGGCCGTGGTCTGTTGTGGCCCCTCTGACGTGATCAGAGGGTGCCGTTCGGTTGTCATGACAACCAGCAGCCACGCAAAGGCCTCTGTGCCTGCCATAACCACACACCTATTACTGAAGTATATGGGACAAATAATCGCATGTTAAAGTCCCCTGGGAAGACTTAGGGCCACATGTATGAAAACTGTCTAGGTCTCACTCACTTTGTTGCCCATAACAACCAATCAGAGCGCCCCTTTCATCTTTCCAGAGCACTACATGAAATGAAAGGGGCGCTTTGATTGGTTGCTATGGGCAACAAAGCGAGTTTTAGACCTAGACAGTTTTCATACATGTGGCCCTTAATGTTTATGGGAAAAAATAAAATTAAAAAAAGGTATTTCTGCATCCATACACATCTGATCTAATACAATGCTTAAAAAATAAAGTGAACAGGAACATACCACATCCTAGATCTCAATAAATGAAATATTCCAGTTGCAATTCTTTATTAATCACATAGAATGTGTTGAGAAGAATAAAACAGACATGATCAATGCAAATCAAAATGAATATCTCATGGAGGTCTGGATTTGGAATAACACTCAAAATGAAAGTGGAACATCACATTTGAGACTGATCCAACTTCAGTGGAAATGCCACAACACAAGGAAATAAGGCTCCGTAATGTGTGGCCTCCACACGGCTGTATAACCTCCCTACAACACCTGGGCATGCTCCTGATGAGGGATCTCCTCCCAGACCTGGATTAAAGCATCAGTCAACTCCTGGACAGTCTGTGGCATTGGTGGACATGATGTCCTTGATGTGCTCGATTGGATTCAGGTCTGGGAAACGAGCAAGGCAACCATCAATGCCTTCATCATTCTCCACAGCGTCTCCAGACTGACACATGTGCTCAGTGTGAACCTGTTCCCATCCGTGAGGAGCACAGGGCACCAATGTCGAATCTGCCAAACTTGATGTTCTCTGGAAAATGCCAATCACCCTGCACGGTGTTGGGTTGTAAGCACAGCACTGACTTGTGGAAGTTGAGCCCTCAAACTACCCTCATGGAGTTTGTTTCTGACAGTTTGATCAGACACATGGATATTAGTGGCCTGCTGGAGGTCATTTTGCAGGGCTCTGGCACTGCTCCTGCTGTTCCTTCTTGCACAAAAGAGGAGGTAGTGATCCTGCTGCTGGGTTGTTGCCATCCTACGACTCCTGGTGTACCGGCCTGTCTCCTGGTATCTGTTCCATGCACTAGACACTGGACTGACAAACACAGCTAACTTTCCTGCCACAGCTCACATCGATATGCCATTGTGAATGCGCTGCACTGAGCAACTTCTGTGTGTTGTAGACACCACCTCATGCTACCTCTAGGGGTGAGAACAATGACAAAATGCAGAAGTCACCAACACAATAGCCAAAAAGACGCCAACAAAGAAATGGCCTGTGCTTACCACCTACAGAACCACAACTACATAGGGGTTGTCTTGCTAATTGCCCATTATTTCTACCTGTTGTCTGTTCCATTTGCACAACAGCAAGAGAAAGGGATTCATAATCCATGTTGATCCATAAGGGTGCTTTCACATGGTGCGTTTTTGGTGTATTTTTATTTATATTTTTTTTTTAACAGAAATGCACAGAAATAAAGGCAGTGTCATGCTGAGCTTTTCAGCACAAAAAAATAAACGCACTCTAAGTTGATTTCTTAGAAATGTGATTGCGTTGTTTAAGTGCTCCCTTTATTTTTTGAGCAGTGTATAAAACAGTATTTGTCCTATATCATGAGCACCATATCAAAAAAAAAAAATGCTGGAATGGTGGATTTTTGGTCCTCCTGCCTCTTAGAAGGGGAGGGGGAGGTGATCAAAGTCACAGACTGATTTGATAACAAAAACAAGTAGTTGAGCTCAGACATGATGCAAAGTTATGATTTTTGTTTGTTTTTATTTTAAAGTAGTAAAACCTAATGAAAACTAGATACATTTGGCATCAGAGTTGTACTAACTTCCAGAATAAAGATATTAATTTAAACTTAACAGTGAGCTTCATAAAAACGAAAGCGCCACATAAATGGCACAACCGCATTTTCTTCCAACTCAAAGAATTTTTGGGATTTCCAGATGCATTGTATGGTACAATCAAAGGTACCATCAAAAAGGGCACATTGTCCTGCAAAGAACAAGCCCTCATACGTATATGTAGGTGGGTGGGTGGGAGTTATGGCTCTTGGAAGCCAGAGTGGAAAAAACAAAAATGTGAAAACACTTGAGTGCTAAAGGGTTAAGCTTAATCTTTGTTTAAGCAACATGGGCAACAGTAATCACATACTGGTTTATGTTATTAGAGTCACAAATGTTTGAGGTCTTTATTTTGTATTTGAGGTCTGAAAACAGAATAGAGAGAAGTAGTAACAAACATGCACATTTACCAAAGACAATTCTCTAGTCATCACAACCTTGGATTCCAGGAAGAATTACACTGTTTACACAATATAACAAAGTAACTACTGAAGGAGGTAAGATACATAAACCCTGTAACAGACTGTGCTTTTAGCAGGGAAGGTTATGTGGGGCCAACAGGGTAATCCATAGCCAAGAAGAGCTCAGCCATGAAACCAATTACTGGCCAGTACATACAGAGACCTCCGAGATCAATGTATGTGACATCACTGCTGGTAGATCACGCACCTATAGTGTACAAAGCTTAGCCTAAGAGAGTAACCCTCATTCACTAAATGTGAATGCACCGGAAAAAGGGTGGGAAAAGTACCAAAAATTGGCGCATTTGTGTCGCCCCATGGACATTTATTATGATCTTATGACACTTTCAGCACACTGCTTGATAGTGAGGCATGGCTCACCTATAAGTGGGTATGGCTTCTCAGGAAGTGGGCATGGTCATGACGCAACACATGGTGCCAAAATCTGCGGCACAATTCTGGCATAGAAAGCAAAGAGAAAAAAAACGACTAAAATGTTAGACAAGCCTAAAGCTGCACCAATTTATTAACCAGCCTGAGCCACTATGATAAACCTGGTGTATTTTTAGACCGCCTGTCAAAGTTCACAGTCTAACTTTTAGGGTCTGTCCACACGGCATGGTTTATTGGTCGGTTTTTCAGACAGTTGCGGATTTCGAAAGTCTGAAAACAGACAAGAAACCATCCCCATAGACTTCAATAGAAAATCCATTCAGCAGTCCCCACTGAACGGAGAGACAGGGCTGTGGAGTCGGAGCCCATTTTGGTGGAGTCAGCTCTGACCCGCAAAATATATAATAAATTGGTCCAGTTAGTTCAATGCAGTGCCAAGAGCAAGAGGAATTAGGGCCGGCCAGTGCTGCTGCTCCCATATCTTCAGCCTCATCACATGAGGAGTGTAACTGATGACATGGAGCAGGCAAAGCGTTGCCGCAGCGAAAAACATTCTGCTCCCATAGCAAACAGAGTTCTGCAGATTCTTGTCATATAACTGCATTGTTACTGTTTTGCTCCTGATGGTGGGACAAGCTTTACTACAAATTATAACCTTTTCAGATCCGACTACTATATAGAAGGACTTGTTTTATCTGTATAAGATACTGGCTACATTTTCTTTTCCATAAAGTTAAGATCTGAGATTACAATCGTTTCATCCTGAAACAACATTATTTTGTAACTTGAGTGACCAGTGTATTACAATAAAGTTGACAAGTGATTGTATTCCCCCTACTGGTTAAGCACAGTAGCAGGGCAAAAAACAAAAATCTAATTTTAAATATTTACCATTTTAAACCTCTTTATATATGTATTTTTTTTAACAAGATTCCCACACCCATTATAATAGCAATATTTAGCCTGAACAGTAGATGCCCATTTTTGTTCTTTATTTACGAGAAAAAAAACACAAAAAAACTACATCTCGCAGTGTTTGGAAATTTCCCCTCTCCATCTCCACTCAAAGCAGACAGAGTACAAAGTAGGAAAGGGGTTCGGCTGAAGTCTGTTCTGGTAATAGAGTGGGTCCCAGCGGAGAGGGGCATGCCCGTCAGACATTTATAGCATATCCTATGGATATGCCACATAGGTAAAAACAAGGCAATAGAAAAACCTTCACTTCAGCCCTTTCAGGACTTTGCACACAATTTAGCAGTTAAATGGCTCTGGCATGTGTCAGTAAGAAGAAACATACCCCGACTGTCATGAACCAGGATGGAGGATATTCAGCCTTGGGAAGCAGCTCCTCCAACAAGCGCTTAAATAACAAACATGGCCCGCTTCTCAAACTAGGAGACCGGCATTACACACATTACATTTCTTGGCTGTGAAAAGACAAACTTTACAGCAGAACAGCTCCTCACACAACCGTCTCCAAGACTTCTCTTGTGCTTCCCCCATACTCTCAAACTCACTGCCCATACACATCAGACTCTCCTTGTAAGTCATTCATCATTGTCAGGAAACCAGCCCTTGCCCACTTGAGGGTCCACGGCCTGACTTTGGGTGTACTGTGACCTTGCGCTCCCCCTAGGGATGCACAAGGTCCGCCAGATACGGTTTCATAGTTAACCCCGGTCCACACGGGCACAGGAAGACCCAGGAAGTGCGAGAGGATACCCCACAACCCTGAACGGCGGAGAGAGATCCGTTTACCCCCATTGGTTAAATAGAGCTCAGTCAGCCCAGTAGACTGCCACCAGTTCCTCTTTCGCTATAATACCGTTCAGTTACAGACTTACATCAAGGCCAGGAACCAGCGTTTATACGGGAGCTATATTTTAGAGAACGAGCAAAATGGACCCACGGGATTGATGATCAAGACAACAAACCAGCTCCAGATTAAAGTTCATACATTTAATTCACCTTGGAGGGCGCACTAGACAAACAACATATACATAGGGACAATACTATACAGATATTGGTCAGAGGTGCAAATATGGATGTGGTTACAAAAAGGCAGCAGATGTGTCCATTTACCTTAGGTTAGCCTTGTGCTGGTCTACACCGGGGTGAATGTGGCCTGCTGGCTCTGGACGCTCAGCGTAACCCCTCTCCAATAGAAACTACACTGCGCAAAGCCGTGTTTAAACTTAGAACACTACTGGGACAGCCCAGGTCACACCCCCTGTCACACCCACTCAAGCCCCGGGACGGCCTGCACACGGCTCCCTCTTGGAGGGCATTGGCACAGAACTGAGCCAGTGATACCATCAGAACCGGATGGGCCTAAGCTACGACCTGGTATCAAACATGGCTGTCCTACGTGGTTTCTGATGCCAGCCTTGGGTGACTACCTTCCCGTGCACCCTAAAAACAAGGGCGTGACAGCTACACGTGTGTGAAGTTTCATATTTAAAAATATGCAACCGGGTTGGACCTGTGATCAACTGTTCTCCCATAAATCCTTATGAAATATCGGTGCCTGTCAGACTGGCATGACCCTTTGCTCCTGGGGTCTGAGAGCCAGGTGCTAGCAAATTTAAATGAGGATCCTTTGATGCCGTCAGCCTCGTGCTGAGCTAGCTCCTCTCTGGCCTTTGTTAGCCAGGTCTGTCTGTCTTCTGCCTAATCGACTGCTTCCTGTGACAGGACTGGAGCTTGGGTGATTTCTGCAATCTGAGTGACTTGAAGTTGGAGGGTGGGGGGGGGGGGGATGACTCATTTTTGTGACAATTTTCCTCACAGTTATCATTGTACCTGTTTGACATATGTTACGTATATAAGTCCCCTTTGAATATACAGCGCCATGGAATCAATGGCGCTTTAAAATAAATAACTGACAGCTGAACATGCTGCCCTATGTGAATACAGCAGACTCCTAACTAGGCGCACCTTGTATTCTTTCATCAGATAAAAAAAAGCACAGTAGTGTGGCCCGGAAGCTGTAAAGTGCTGCCAATACATAGGCCATCAGTCAGCTGACAGATCTGCTTTAAGGCACAGGAACATTCCCTTGTGTAACAGTCCCTTGTGGAAATCCTACTTTTCTCTCAGAGCCAAGAACACTGCCTAACGAAAGGAGGAGCGTTACTGACTCAGGGAAGACAACCCGACAAACCAGTTCTGGTAACCAGGCTCCCCCAGGTGATGTACATTCCAAACACCACACTTTGAAAAGATGACGGATGATCTATTGGTCATGTACCAGTATCAAATGATGAATGCAATCCCACAACATTGACAAGACATTTTATAGAGCCAGGCTGGGAAGAACCCACCGCAAACCTACAAGATACCACTGCCAAATCTGCAGATCACATTTCACCCACCGCACTGCAGCCTATGGCTTTTACACCTAAGAGCATACTGCAGAACTTCTAATCCACAGCTCGGATAACTGGCGGGATTTTTCTAGTACATGTAAATAGGCATTATATTGTAAATCGCTTTGCCCTGCAAGTTGGCAGCAAATCCACCACATGCAGTAAAAATAAGGTGTTACTGCTATTCTGCAAGTTGATACCAATGCAATGATTCAAAAGAGTACAGTATATATTTTTAAGATCTAGCAAACCTGCACAATAAAAACATCTCTTGCATTAAAACTTTACATTCTGTGCTGCTTCATTCCAAAAAGCAACCACAAACGTTAAATATAGAGATATTTTAAGACTTCCATTGTCGCAGTGTTATGGGAGCCTGTCTTTTTATATTTGCAGAACAAGCTGAAGTCTTTATTTGCACTATTTTGGGATAATTAATCGATAGTTGCTAAATCTTCCTGCAGTAGAAAGCTATAGCCACCCAGGGCAAACCGCACACGGCATAGATCGAAGGAGTAACCTCGGATTTCTTTGCACAGTATTTATCATATTTCAGGATGCTCATCAGCCGAGTAACCTGCACACACTGAATAGGCAAACTGGACTTAATCCTGTATACCACAAAAAGCATGGGAAAAAATATATTTTTTACAATAGGACCCAATGGGAAACATATCCTACTGTGAGTTAAAGAGGTTGTCTCGCTACAAAGATTAGCTTTCAACATGTAGGGAATACTTAATGAAGACGTTTCCAAATATACTGCGTTCATTATTTTTTGTTAAGGAGCTACAAGTTATTTTATCACCTTCTGTGCTCTCTCTGGTTCCCCAAGTGACCGACCTGTGTACTTCTCCCCCCTGCTGTTTGTTCTGATAGCAGGGAGTGATGTCATCACACAGGTCGCAGCAGCAAAGAACTCCAGACAGTGAGAGCTTGTTTGTTATCTGATCTTTCAGACAAAAGACCGTAATTACTGCTGTTTACTTTACCTCAGAAGCTTCCCTGGTCCTGACAGCATGAGATTTATCTAATTAGCAGAGGTCTGAATACATGGAGCTCATATGCTAATTACAGACAGCTTGACCAGGAAGTGACAGAGCAAAGCAGCATTATTTCATTCATGCATCCTATGAAACTTTGAGATGAGACAACCCCATTAATGTCATTAGGGTAGCCTCTCCCATAGCTATTCCCACAGTATATCATGTGAAAGGGCCTCAATCTCATGGCCGCACAGTTGCTGAGCTGTACTTTGAAAGTGATATCCTTGCCCGCATTGTGGTAGCCAGCAGTCAATGGTACATAAAGCTGGCAGAAAGATCAAATCCACTCCGAGCCGCAGCAAGGGAAATTCGGTTTTCGGCTGGATTTTCACTTTGGGCCTCATTTGTCAAAACTAACAGCAAGGGTATGTTTCCATCGGGCATAATTGCGGCCCGCAATTACGGTAATTCATAACTCTCAGAGAGCTATGAAATACGGTCGCCTCCCTCAGCGTACAATGTACACTTATTGTATGCCGGGGAAAGAGAGATGACATGTCACTTCTTCACGCGTCACTGATAATGAAGGAAAATGGGCCGGGGGCTGGCCAGCGCGTCCTTCTAAAACACCCGGTGTATTGCAGTGCGTACAGTACGCACCATAATACACCGTGTGAACATACCCTAAAGGTATGTTCATGCGGCTTATTTGGACGCTGTTTTCGTAGAGTTTCCGTGCCCATTTCATTTGATTCCTTTGTAAAACAGCGTTTTAGTTCTCACAACAGTGTTTTTCCACGCTTCTTTGGAAGCTGTTTTGGGCGCTGAAAAAGAAGTGCCATGTCAATTCTTGCAGTGTGTTTTTAGTCTCGTTTCTCTGCTTTTTTTTTTTTTTTTTTTTTTAAACTAGTTTCCGGTGCATTTGTCGAAAACTGTCAATCAGCCGTGTGAACATACCCTAAGGCCAAATTGCGTCTAGTTTATTAACATGGTTTCCTATGGGAAACTGCGTTAATATTCACACTATGCGGGTTTGGCCGCGGCTACGGGGCCAAACCCGCGCGCTTGAAGAACTCTCCCGTCAATTCCTGACAGGGAGTGCTCTGCGCGGCGGCCGCGCTATGCTACCGTGGGTGGTGCACGGCTGGGACGCGGTTTGCCCCCTATTAATTTGCATGGGGGCAAACCCTCGGCGCAAGCCATGCCCCAAACCACACCCTCCCGCCCCGAGACCACGCCCACCACCCACGCCGCAAACCCGCATCGGGGGGACGCGAGTTTGTGGCGCGGCTCGATGAGGTTTTGGCCGCGGCCAAAACCGCCGTGCAAACAGGGCCTAAGGCCGTGTTCACACGGCTTATTCCCGACGGATTTGTGCGCCGTATTAAGCGCACAAATCCGCCGTGAATAAGGGGCGGGACGGGGGCGGGGCCGGAGCGCGGCGGGGGCGCCGCTCCCGGCCCCCTAGACAATGCATTGTTTACGGCGCGTCCGTGCCGTAAATAATGTGCATGTCACTTTCTCCCCCCGCGGCGGATTTGCCGAGCGGGGAGGAGCGACGGATTCCACTGTTCTCAATGAGAGCAGTGGATTACCGTAATTGCTGCCGCGGATTGGCGCCGTACTGCAGCGCACAGCCGGCGCGCAGTACGGCGCCAATCCGCGGCAGAATAAGCCGTGTGAACAGGGCCTAAGTGTCTCTGCTGCTCATAGCAACTAATCAGAGCTCAGCTTTCATTTCTTATGCTGCTCTGGTAAAATGAAAGCCGAGCTCTGATTGGTTGCTATGGGCAACAAAGACAGTCTGTTAGTTCTGATAGATGAGGCCCAATGTATTTTATACCCTGTAATTCACGGCTGAAATCTGAAGAACAATCCCAGATATCTGCCATGTGTTTAGCTTTTCTTGACGCAGATTAGACCTATCCAATGGGGCTGATCTAAGTACTGGCTCCAGTTACATTTTCTGCAGAAAACCGCTCAATAATAGACAGGATCATACTTTTTTTTTTTTTTTTTAATATAGACATCAAGGTGCGTTAAAAGTGCATTTTACACACCAAAATAGGCTTTAAAAAACAACATGTAAACACATCATAAAACAGGAAAAGTGCTCTTTTGTCTGTCCATTCTCTGCTCAGGCTAATTAGTGGGAACCTAAAGGGACCTGTCGCCACTAAAAGGGTGTTCCCACCTTAGACTTTGAAGGCATATACTACCAATGTGCATTCAAAATCTGATAGAAGTGGGACCTACCTTTAGGACAGGCTCAGAACGGGATAGCTGCACACAGCGCTATTATTCTCTATGGGAGTTCTGAGAACAGATGAGCACCATGTTCAGCTGTATTGGAACTTCCACAGAACAGAATATAGTGTGGAAGCTCCATCAGCACTATAATCTGAGCCGAGACCTCAGGGGCCCAATCTTGAGAGCGCCCTGTACCTATCGGACCTTGATGGCACATCCTGTCTAAGTCCAAGATTGGGACACCCCTATAATTCAGAATTCTGAACTAGGGCAAGTTTCCTACCCAATACACCAAACCTGGACATAAAGAAACGACAAGGTTGGAAGAGGTTTCTAGGTGCATTAACCGTCTGGTGCCTACGACTATATATCAGATATGGCCGTGTGGAAAGAGCCAACAAAGATGGAGCGGCTGCAGTAACATAACTCAGTTACTGTGCAATGTTCAGATAATCAGCTGGAATACCATTCTTCCATCATAGAACCATTTCCATAGGAGCGGTACAACACAGAGCAGGCTACAGCTGCTGCTGACAAGGGACATTAGCAGTTTCCTGCAAATCGAGTCTGACATGTACACACAGCCATAAGGCCAATTTACTTCATGGCTGCTTCATGACCCCGTAGAGGAAGCCAGGATAGAACTGGGATCATAAAGCAGCAGACATGGAGACCAGCTCACACTTTATATAGCATAGAACAAGTGGAAAGTCACTGCTCCCACGTTCAGCCCCTTTATAGACACATTTACACTACAGCCAACGTTATAAAGCTTTGTCACCATACACCAGTCCGTGGCGGATTTTCTGAGGTTAAAAGGGGAAAATAACCATCATGCAATGTGCCCATATACCAACGTGATTGGTCCTCCCCGCTAGCCATTGCTTATTAGGCTGCAGCAGTAATATGCCCATATACCAACGTGATCACTGCCGCACCGCTCCTCCCTGCTGGTCATGGCTTATTAGGCCGCAGCAGTGATATGCCCATATACCAACGTGATCACTGCCGCACCGCTCCTACCTGCTGGTCATGGCTTATTAGGCAGCAGCAGTGATATGCCCATATACCAACGTGATCACTGCCGCACCGCTCCTTCCTGCTGGTCATGGCTTATTAGGCTGCAGCAGTGATATGCCCATATACCAACGTGATCACTGCCGCACCGCTCCTTCCTGCTGGTCATGGCTTATTAGGCCGCAGCAGTGATATGCCCATATACCAACGTGATCACTGCCGCACCGCTCCTTCCTGCTGGACATGGCTTATTAGGCTGCAGCAGTGATATGCCCATATACCAACGTGATCACTGCCGCACCGCTCCTTCCTGCTGGTCATGGCTTATTAGGCTGCAGCAGTGATATGCCCATATACCAACGTGCTCCCTGCCACACTGGTCCTCGCTTAATAGGCTGCAGCGGTGATGTGTCCATATACGAGATTGCTGCTGCAACAGTCCTTCCTGCTGGTCATGGCTTATTAGGCTGCAGGGGTAACATGCCCATAAACTAACGTGATTGCAACCACAGATCCTTCCCGCTGGTCATGGCTTATTAGGCTGTAGCAGTGATGTGACTATATATATCAATGCGATTGCTGCCCACTGGTCATTGCTTGATAGGCTAAAGCGGTGACATATGGCAACACGATTGTGGCCGCATTGGTTCTTCCTACCAGTCATTGCCTAGTAGATTGCATGGGTGGCATGCCAGTATACCAACATGATTGCTGCCACACCAATCCTCCCTGCTGGTCATTGCTTTTAAGCTGCAGCAGTGACGTGCCCATGTACCAACGTGATTGCTGCCACATCAGTCCCTCCTGTTGGTCATTGCTTTCTAAGCTGCAGCCCACATACCCAGTGATTGTTACCACACCGGTCCTTCGCATCATTCATTGCTTATTACAGTATGTTCACACAGCTTATTTTGCCGGGTATTTACGTGCGCATTTCACCGCGTATTGAGCTTTATACGTGGCAAAATGCGCCCCGCAATTACAGCAATTCATAGCTCTCATAGAGAACTATGAATTACACGTCGTCTCCCTGGGCGTACAATATGATTGCATTGTACACCCAGGGAGAGAAGTGACATGTCAATTGTTCGCGATGCTTGTGCGCCGCTGACAATGCATGTCAATGGGGCTGGCTCCCTCCTCCCCCCTGTGCTTTGGGCGTACGCACCGATCAGCGCGTGCTTCCAGACCACCGGCATAGTGAGGTGCGTACTGTACACGCCCCGATACACTGTGTGAACATACCCTTAGGCTGACACAGGGACATGTCTGTATACAGCCTCAGAGGTAATGCTTAGGCTCTGTCTCCACTGCTCACATTTTCAGTCGCTTTTTCAGCATTTTTCGTTTTCTAAAACAGCTGAAAAAACGGCTGAAAACAGGTCCCATAGACTTTTATAGTAAAATTGTTCTGTAGTCTCCACAGAGCGTGTGTTTTGCTGCTGGTCGTTTTTTAAAACATGTTGCAAAAAAATTACAGAGCAGAGCAGAAAATTTACTTTTGGAGTCTATGTAAAGCACCGGATGGTTGTTAGCGCTTTTTTGACAATTTTTTTTGCTGGAAAAAAAGCCAAAAAACAGACCTTTTTATAGCTGCTTTAGACAGGCAGTGCACAAAAAACTCAGTTGTATGAACGTTTTTAGGATTTGGTTTACAGAGACTTTTTTGTCCAAAGCTGTGTAGACCTAATCTTACCTGATGTGTTTTTAGGCATGTTTGTTGTGAAGAAATACACAGCAAATAATGCTGTGCATTTCCATACAGAAAACACTCCGTGTGAAAGCACCCTTACATGTATGGCACAAGGCTACTGATACCAATCATTAGCTTCAGTGGTCATGATACCTGGGCACATCCAAGTAAACACCAGAAAGCACTGCAGCTCCAGCAGCTTTACGAGTCGAGTAATGGACATTTTGATATTTCATTGCATTTCTATTTATCCAACTTTCTGCCCATCTAGTTCCCAAGACATGAACCCCACAAGACTTCTGAAGTGGCACCAAGGCAATAGCAGGGTCATCACTTGT
This sequence comes from Phyllomedusa bahiana, assembly GCA_025379985.1. Classification (NCBI taxonomy): domain Eukaryota; kingdom Metazoa; phylum Chordata; class Amphibia; order Anura; family Hylidae; genus Phyllomedusa; species Phyllomedusa bahiana. Next base: position 44,620 of record JAODAL010002685.1, on the reverse strand, counting down.
GGTAGGTACCGTCCACTGCATACTGAGAACAGCCCAAGAGACCTGCCATTTTGGAGACACCATGACCTGGTTATACAAACATCACAATCGGGCCCTTGTCGAAGTGGATAGGAACCAGATTCTAACACATTGGGCCTCATTTATCAAAACGGTCTTACGAGTAGGACTGTCTGTTGCCCATAACAACCAATCAGAGCTCAGCTTTCATTTCATATAGTGCTTTGGAAAAATAAAAGCCAAGTTCTGACTGGTTGCTATGGGCATCAGACAGTCCTACTCTTAAGACAGTTTTGATAAATGAGACCCATTGACTTTAAAAATACTGATCAGCTGCTGAATAAGCAGCTCCACCTCTTGATAGATGCCACTGTCATAAGATCAAAGCTCTTCACCAGTCAGTGGCTTGGATGTAAAGGCGGATGGTGTATGTGTTACATGGGCAACCACTCATCTGAATGAATACATACATCTCTGTGTGCACCTATCTGCAGCTTCCCCCTGTGACATCAGCAGTCCGTCGTATGGCTGATCACTCTGCGGGATCTAGCCCTTTCATCTGGATGATCAGGTCTGAAGTGTTCAACTGATGTACACTTTCCCAGCTGAAACCCGATATTCTAGTGATAGCATACAGCTGAAGGCTTTGACTGTACTAGAACTTCACACACAGGAGCGGAAACAGCTGGTGTCACCGAGACTGTGGGCAAAACTAGACTAGAACATGGGCAGAAACATGCAATACCACTATGGGCCTCATGTATGAAAACTGTCTAGGTCTAAAATTCACTTTGTTGCCCATAACAACCAATCAGAGCTCCCCTCTCATTTCAAATACAGTCATGGCCAAAAGTTGAGAATGACACAAATCTTATATTTTCCCATGATCTGTTGCCCTCTGGTTTTTATGTATGTTTGTCAGATGTTTTTGTCACATACAGAAATACAAGTGCAATCATATTATGATTAACAAAAGCTTTTATTGACAGAATGAGTTAATGCAGCAAGTCAATATTTGCAGTGTTGACCCTTCTTCTTCAGGACCTCTGCAATTCTCCCTGGCATGCTCTCCATCAACTTCTGGACCAAATCCTGACTGATAGCAGTCCATTCTTGCACAATCAATGCTTGCATTTTGTCACAATTTGTTGGTTTTTGTTTGTCCACCCGTCTCTTGATGATTGACCACAAGTTCTCAATGGGATTAAGATTTGGGGAGTTTCCAGGCCATGGACCCAAAATCTCTATGTTTTGTTCCCTGAGCCATTTAGTTATCACCTTTGCTTTATGGCAAGGTGCTCCATCATGCTGGAAAAGGCATTGTTGATCACCAAACTGCTCTTGGACGGTTGGGAGAAGTTGCTCTTGGAGGACATTCTGGTACCATTCTTTATTCATGGATGTGTTTTTAGGCAAAACTGTTAGAGAGCCGATTCCCTTGACTGAGAAGCAACCCCACACATGAATGGTTTCTGGATGCTTTACAGTTGGCATGAGACAAGACTGGTGGTATCGCTCACCATGTCTTCTCCGAACAAGCTGTTTTCCAGATGTTCCAAACATTCGGGAAGGGGATTCATCAGAGAAAATGACCTTACCCCAGTCCTCAGCAGTCCACTCCCTGTACCTTTGGCAGAATATCAGTCTGTCCCTGATGTTTTTTCTGGAGAGAAGTGGCTTCAGTGCTGCCCTCCTTGACACCAGGCCTTGCTCCATGAGTCTCCGCTTCATAGTGCATGCAGATGCACTCACACCTGCCTGCTGCCATTCCTGAGCAAGCTCTGCACTGCTGGTAGCCCGATTCCGAAGCTGAAACACTTTTAAGAGACGGTCCTGGCGCTTGCTGGTCTTTCTTGGGCGCCCTGGAGCCTTTTTGGCAACAATGGAACCTCTCTCCTTGAATTCCTTGATGATGCGATAGATTGTTGACTGAGGTGCAATCTTTCTAGCTGCGATACTCTTCCCTGTTAGGCCAGTTTTGTGCAGTGCAATGATGACTGCATGTGTTTCTTTAGAGATAACCATGGTTAACAGAAGAGAAACAATGATGCCAAGCACCAGCCTCCTTTTAAAGTGTCCAGTGGTGTGATTCTTACTTAATCATGACAGATTGATCTCCAGCCCTGTCCTCATCAACACCCACACCTGTGTTAATGGAGCAATCACTGAAACAATGTTAGCTGGTCCTTTTAAGGCAGGCCTGCAATGAAGTGGAAATGTGTTTTGGGGGAAAAAGTTCATTTTCTAGGCAACTATTGACTTTGCAATTAATTGCTGTTAAGCTGATCACTCTTTATAACATTCTGGAGTATATGCAAATTGCCATTATAACACCTGATGCAGTAGACTTTGTAAAAATTAACATTTGTATCATTCTCAAAACTTTTGGCCATGACTGTAGTGCTCAGGGAAAATGAGAGGGGCGCTCTGATTGGTTGCTATGACCAGCAAAGTGAGTTTTAGACCTAGACAGTTTCCATACATATGGCCCTATATTCTGGGAGAATAGCTAGAAATGGATCCACGGAGGAAAAGTAGAAGATTTCCAATTCCCTGTGAAGTCAAGCCACAGAAACCAGCCAAACCAGATTTGGAAACCTAGCTAGAAACCACAGGAAATGGACTTCTGAATAGTTTTTATATATGAAGCGTATTGAACCCTCTCTACCAAAATCAAGTATAAAAGTGAAAGCTACATTGATGACATGAAATAGTATCTGTGCCTAAATACTCGTGTTCCCTGTGAAATAATTCTGCAGCATCTTCTCTTATTACTCTAGGTAGCGTTGTTCCTATGTTATTCCTCCCAGAAATGTATTACTGAATCTGTCAGATGGGTGTTACCAACTGGGGAGGTGACCCTGCACAGTCTGACTGTAAGCAGTGATTGGACAATGTCAGACCCTGTAGGGACACGTCCACAGATAACACCCATCTGACAGATTCAGTAATACATATCCAGGAAGAATAACAGAAAAAAAGCATTAAACCAAGTTATATTGGCATTATATTGGAAACACAAGGATTTACCAAAACAGACCTGTGAGGAGATGTCACAGGTCCTTGTTATATACATCACATACACAGCATGAAGGCCATAGCTAACATCTAAGAAATAAGCTAAGTGACCGGCTCTAGGTTCCACATGCCCTATGTGATACTGGATCTCACTGGCCTCCATGACAGACCTGAGGGTCCTCTAATGGACCACTGATCCTAATCTATATGTCCTGTGTAATGCTGGACCTCATGGCAGAACAGGGGCCCTCCTGAGGAGCTCTAATGGACCACTGATTCTAATCTATATGTCCTGTGTAATGCTGGACCTCATGGTAGAACAGGGGCCCTCCTGAGGAGCTCTAATGGACCACTGATTCTAATCTATATGTCCTGTGTAATGCTGGACCTCATGGCAGAACAGGGGCCCTCCTGAGGAGCTCTAATGGACCACTGACCCTGATCTATCAGTCTTGTAATGGACCTCTGGAGAACAGGGCCCTCCTGAGGACTCTAAGACCACTGATCAATCTATAGTTCTGTATGAGGACCTCATGGCAGAACCTGGGCCCTCCTGAGGAGCTCTAATGGACCACTGACCCTGATCTATGTGCCCCGAGTAATGTTGGACCTCATGGCAGAACCAGGGCCCTCCTGAGGACCTCTAATGACCACTGATCCTAATCTATAATATCTGTATGAGGCAGGCCCTCATGGCAGAACCAGGGCCCACCTGAGGACCTCTAATGACCACTGATCCTAATCTATAATCTCTGTATGAGGCTGGCCCTCATGGCAGAACCAGGGCCCTCCTGAGGACCTCTACTGACCACTGATCCTAATCTAAAATCTCTGTATGAGGCTGGCCCTCATGGCAGAACCAGGGCCCACCTGAGGACCTCTAATGACCACTGATCCTAATCTATAATCTCTGTATGAGGCTGGCCCTCATGGCAGAACCAGGGCCCTCCTGAGGACCTCTAATGACCACTGATCCTAATCTATAATCTCTGTATGAGGCAGGCCCTCATGGCAGAACCAGGGCCCTCCTGAGGACCTCTAATGACCACTGATCCTAATCTATAATCTCTGTATGAGGCTGGCCCTCATGGCAGAACCAGGGCCCTCCTGAGGAGCTCTAATGACCACTGACCCTAATCTATAATCTCTGTATGAGGCTGGCCCTCATGGCAGAACCAGGGCCCTCCTGAGGAGCTCTAATGACCACTGATCCTAACCTACCCGGCACCATACCACACATATGCCGCTGATGAGTGTCCCTGATAATCAGACATTGTGAGCAGGCAGCAGTGCGGCCTCATCAGTGGTCATGTGACTAATTACAAGTTCTATTCCACTCCACAGGGTTACGGCAGCCATGTCCCACCGCCCCGCTGACCTATAAACCTGGGCAGGATGGGGCTGCCGCTCCAGCCATGGGGCACCTCTCCCAGCGTACCCTTGGCCTCGCAGTCAGCGCAGTACTTGTTGTCCTCCTCCCGCAGCATGCGGGACAGTATAGCCTGGTGCTGCTCGTTCAGCTTCTGGGCCTTCTCCCTCTCAGAGCGTGTGGTCATGTCTGCGGACAGCGGTGACAAGGCGAGCTGCGGCGGTCACACAGCGGTGGTGTACAGCAGGCACACGGCAATAGGATCTGGGGCAGAGAAGAGAAGACAGCTGCCTCCGCTCACTCCTGTCTCACTAGCACACACGCCACTACCGGGAATCTACCTCTCTGACGTCACTCAGCAAATCAAGTTTCGGCCGGTGTGCTGACGTCACCAGCTCAACCCAAACCCCTCCTCATCCGGTCTAGGCCCCGCCCCCTGCTTCTTCACACCTCTAGGGGCGGGGGCGTGGTCCGGGAATCACCTGTGTGACGTGTCAGAGAGCAGCATTCAGTGCCGCATTCCTCTGTCAATTGCTTTCACATTCCCAAGTTCTTCTGCTCATGGAAGCCAATGGCGGCTTATTACTCCACACAACTAGCTGCTAGGCCAGAAGCATGCTGGGTGTTGCCATAGCAACCAGCTTTAACCCTTCCCAACAGCCAGTCATAATATTATGGCTCTAATGTTTTCCCACCTTACCTTCCCAAAGCCATAACTTTTTTATTTTTTCACCTACGTAGACAAATGAGGGCTTTTATTTTGCGGGACAAGATGTACTTTCTAATGGTGTCATTCATATTACCATAGAATAGACTGGGAAACCGCAAAAACATTCCAAGTGAGGTGATATAAAACAAAAACGTACGTGGGCCATGTTTGCAGGGTTTTTTTTTTAACGGCGCTCACCCTCCGGTATAAATGAAGTGTTTTCTGTATTCTGCAGGTTATGATTGTGACAGTACCGAATATGTAAGGTTTTCCTTATGTTTTAGGCTATGGTCACACGGCTTAAACTGGGACATATTTCACCCACATATTTTGCGCTGTACTGTGCTAAATACGGGGTGAAATACGTCCTAGTCATTACGGTAATGCACAGTTCTCATTGAGAACTATGGATTACGTCTCCTCTCCCTGCTCGCACAATACGGCGAGCGGGGAGATAAGTGACATGTCAATTACTAACGGCGAATATGCGCCGCTAGTAATGAATGTCTATGGGGCCGGCGGGCTGCCCCCCCCCCGTGCGAGCTCCCACACTCTGGCGTAATTACGCCCCGCAATTACACCGTGTGAACATAGCCTTGGTACGGTAAAAAAAAAAATGAACATTACCACCTTGTAAATTTGCGTACAGCGCCATTTTCTGTGAGTAATCACTTTTTTTGTACTTGCACCTATGGGCCAGAGTGCACGTGCCTTGTTTGTGGGCTGGCGTGTACTTTCTATTGGTGCCATCTTGGGATTGATGCGGCTTATTTGATGACTATTTATTCCAATTTTTAGGGAACGTGACTGTGAGGAAGAATTCACTTTATTGCATCCCCCATTCTGTATCTAGTCAGATCACGGCCTTCCCCCACCACAGGAAAAGCTCAATTTACATGTTAATCTAGTCAGAACACAGATGGCTCCAGCCTAGGACAAGCTCAATTTACACAGTAACGAAGCCCAGTGTAAATGCCTTCTGTAGGAAGTCGCCACAGCATGGGGTCAACCCATGAAAAGATCCTCATGAATCTAATTAGCACTGAACAAATGCTAGTCCCAGCTTCAAAGACTTCAATCAATCAAACCCAGTTGGGTCGTCTTCGATAGTTCATATCGATTCATAGGCGATCCGCTCATAACTGGTGCATGGCGGGTTCATATCGCAAAATATGGAGCTCCCCGCACGCACAGGCCCATTTCCCGGTTTCCAGGACGCATGGGGACTGAGATATCCAGAACCGGGCCTACGGTTTCCATAAGATAAGCAGGTTTGATATCCAGGCGTCGGGTAGGCCCAGACGGTTCTGATGGTACCACCGGCTCGGTTCTGTGCCAATGCCCTGCCGAGTTATAGTCCATTTTTGGTTTTGTATCAGAAACTGCATGACCTGAGTGGGAGGAGTTCATAGACCGTCCCAGGGGTGTGTAGGGGGCTGCAAGTGGGCTGCCCCTGGCAGATATAAGCCGGAGCCAGGCTTGGCTCTTGCTGTTTGATCCAAGGAGAGGGGTACCTGAGAGCAGGTCCAGTAACATCATCACGCAGCAGCCAGGCCACATCTGCCCCCCGTGCGGCCGGGCACCAAGCAACAACGGTAGCTTGACTTATTTTAACTGCCTTTTGTCTGTAATCCATAATTACTATACTCACCTCCTACTTATATTAGGTTACATCCATGCTAGTAATGGTTGGATCCCCTTTTGCCTTCAGAATGCTCAATTCATTCGTGGCATAAATTTCTACTTAAGTTGTTGCAACGACTGCACACAATTGGTACCAAGGGGCCCATAAGTGCCAAGAGAAATATTCCCCACACCATGACTACCACACCACAGCTGAACCGTTGATACAAGCAGGATGGATCATGCTTCATGTGTTGACGCCAATTTGACCCTCTCCGAATGTCGCAGCAGAAATGAGACTCATCAGACCAGGCAACATTTTTCCATCTTTACTGTCCAATTTCGATGAGCTTGGGCAATTGGAGCCACAGTTTCCTGTTCTTAGCTGCAAGGAGTGTGCCACCCGGTGTGGTCTCTGCTGCTGTAGCCCATCTGCCTCAAGTTCGCCATACTGTGCGTTCAGAGATGCTCTTCTGCCTACCTTGGTTGTAAGGGTGGCTATTTGAGTCACTGTTGCCTTTCTATCAGCTCGAACCAGTCTGCCCATTCTCCTTTGACCTCTGGCATCAACAAGGCATTTCCGCCACAGGATGCCGTCATGGATGTTTTTTTCTTTTTCGGACATTCTCTGTAAACCCTAGAGATGGTTGTGCGTGAAAATCCCAGGAGATCAGCAGTTTTGAAATCTCAGACCAGCCCTTCTGGCACCAACAACCATGCCACGTTCAAAGGCATCAAATCACTTTCTTCCCCATATGTGCTCGGTTTGAACTGCAGGAGATTGTCTTGACCATGTCTACATGCCTAAATGCACTGAGTTGCCGCCATGTGATTGGCTGATTAGAAATTAAGTGTTAACGAGCAGTTGGACAGGTGTACCTAATAAAGTGGCCGGTGAGTGTATATTTGCACCTCTCTTTTACCTGTATATTATTATACATCTTGTACATATTACCTGTCTAGTGTGCCCTCCAAGGCTAATTAAATCTATAAACTTTAATCTGAGTTGTCTGTCTTGTCAACGGCCTCACACGCCTAATTCTCGGTTACAGTATATAGCTACCCAAGGGGTTGGTTCCTGACCCTGCTATAAGTTGGTACGGACGGGTTATAATAAACGAGAGAACTGGTGGCAGATTGTTTGTCTCCTGTGCCGGTGTGGGCAGGAGTAACAGTGGAACAGTATCTGGCTGACCTTGAGCTCCCCCTAGAGGGCAGCGCAATGTCGAGATACACCCCAAGTCAGGCCGCCGTCCCTTAAGTGGGCCGGCGGACTAGGCTGTTTTCATCACAGTGACCAAAAAAAAAATCTAATTAGGCCTTTTGGATTTTTTTTTCCTTCTACGGGGTTCAACATATGGGATGAATGATGTATTTTAATAGATCGGATTTGTATGCACACGGCAATACCAATTATGTGTTACTTTTTTTTTTTTCTTACTTTTTTTTTTAATACTATTAAAAATTATTGTTTTTTTTTACTTGTACATCGAATCCCCCTGGGGTACTTGACCAATAGGGGGCTTGATCATTAGTACACCCTAATGCATCATATGAACAATGCAGAAGGGGGAACAAAGGTGGCGGTTTTACCACGTACTTCTGCTACATAGAACCTTACCAGCACCAGGACATACTCATATATCCTGTGTTGTTAAAGTGGTTTTGGGCAAAGGAGAAACCCCCGCTGAGTGTGCTGGGTCCTTGTGCATGGGGGGGCCACTGAGAATAGCAGGCTGGACCTTCTTTTCAAGGAGAAAGGAAGCAAGCCACCGTCATGTGCAGTCATTTACAGTAGCTGTAGGGTCCGACACTGGGAGACACCTGTGCCTATCTGACAATGGTGGCATATCCTATGGATAGACCATCATGTTTGTGACAGGACGACACCTTTAGGCCCGGTTCACACGGCTTATTCAAGCCGTAATTGCGGGACGGATTTTGTCCGCAATTACGGCTTGAGTAAGGGGTGGGGCGGGGGCGCTGCCCGCTGGCCACATAGACTTTCATTATCCACAGAATGAACATGTCACTTTCACCCGCCCGGCGTATTCTCCGAGCGGGGAGGAAAGACGGAATCCACAGTTCTCGATGAGAACTGTGGATTACCGTAGTGGCTGGGATGGATTTCAGCCGTATTGAGCGCAGTACGGCGCGCAATACGGCTGAAATCCGTCCCTGCAATAAGCCGGGTGAACGGCCCTTTAGTTTGTAAAACAGCTTGGAAAAAAAGGTTGGTGAGCATTGGTGGTTGCTATGGGCAACAGACCATCTTTGGGTAGGTTCACACGGCTGATTGGACACTTATTTTTCAGCGTCCAACTCAGCTTCACATACTCGTCTGAAAACTGCAGCAGTTTTCAGATGTGTTTTTGGCTAGGTTTCATAGGCATGTTTTTTGACGTGGTTTTTAATCACATTCATATTTTGTACCAGGACGGTTTTTGAGTATGGATCCATGTCAAAAAACATGCCATACTTGTGGTTGAGGTTTTGGTTCCTGTGGCCATTTTACGTCATGTTATTTTTCAGCAACGCGGTTTCACGTAGGACTCTATTAACTGGGACATTTTTTTGTTGTTCTTAACGCGGTTTGGGGCGGAATCTGTGCAAAAACACTGTCCCAAACAGCCATGTGAACATACCATAGGTGTAAGTTTACACGCCTTATCCTAAACACTGCAATATAAACACAACACGTATTTTATTCCCATCATTTTTGGTGCGCCTGAAAAGAATGGACATGTCAATTCTTTCAGGTGTATACGAGCCGTTGAATAATTAAAATATAGGAGGAAAAAATCTGCCTCAGGCGCTACATGTCGTTTTCGCATTAAAATGATGCACTAATTTCAACAATGCAATGAACGTTTTCTGTGACGCAAATACGCCGTGTGAACGTCTCCTTAGGCCGTATTCACACGGCTTATTCACGGCGGATTTGTGAGCCGGATTGCGCTCGCAAATCCGCCGTGAATAAGGGGAGGGATGGGGACGGGGCCGCTCCCCGGCCCCATAGACTTGCATTATCTACGGTGCGTACGCACCGTAAATAATGTGCATGTCACTTTCTCCCCCCGCGGCGGATTCGCCGAGCGGGGAGGAGCGACGGAATCCACTGTTCTCTATGAGAGCAGTGGATTACCGTAATTACTCCGACGGATTGGCGCTGTACTGCAGCGCAGAATCGGCGCGGAGTACGGCGCCAATCCGCGGACAAATAAGCCGTGTGAACGAGGCCTTACTGTGATGGTTTTCTTATTTATTTCTGAATGGTACAATAGGGACAGCTTATTAGAGATTTATGTGTTTATTTTACCTGTTACTTTTGCCTACATTTTACTTTAGGGTGAGGTTCCAATGAAAAAAAGTGTTATTTTTGTATCTCTAGCCACTTTTGTTCTGTCAGCATATGACTGGACACCTCTCTCTGTTCAGATGTCTGATTCCTTTGAGAATCATCATAGCTAATAGATCATTCTCACAGTCATCAGCTTTGCTGATAAAGTCTTCAACCTCTGCCTCACGAATTAAAAGCGGTTACTTGTGATACCCATTATGGAAACACTGATGTTGTAGATCCCAGTCTGGTCAACAAGCGCAATCATTTGGAGACAGGGAATTCTTTGTGTTTGGCAAGTTAAATCCCACTTTAGAACAGAATACTTATTGAGGAGCCAAAATCTAGGGGTGTTCAGAACAAATCTTTTATTGGGCTCTTAATCCTTCTTCTGATGAATCAGGGAATCAACCCTCTGAGGGTGATAATGTTAGAAGTAGGTGTCCTCTAATGTGATTAAAGTAATAAATGCAGTACAGAGACAAAAGCGTTTTCCTTCCTAAAAATACACCATCTAAAACATAGCATAAATCTATGGGACAACCTTACATACTACTCCCAAGTTAAGGAGATTTGGCTTTCAGGTGAAATTCATGGAAAACATAAAAAATGTCCAGCTCCAGTGATATCTTATCCTGAAAGTCGGCCATTTAAGTCATAGCATGCAATGTTGATTTTCTCATCTCAGACAATTTAAAGGAGTTGTCTCCCTTCAGAGTTTCAGAGAATGCATGAATGAAATACTCTGTCACTTCCTGGTTCAGACTGACTTAATTAGCATAAGCTCTCTGCTTGTACAGCTCTGTGCTCAGTTGTGCTTTCAGATGCTAATTAGATCAGATTAGCTTCTCAAACTACTAACAGGACTTCTTATCTGATCCCCAAAACAAAAGCCCTAATTACAGTTCTGTTTATTTTACATAAATCAAGCTTTTTACTGCTGAGCAGCACAGCACACTGCCATGACCTGTGTGATGACATCACTCACTGTTATCTGATTGAACAAACAGCAGGGGGAGAATTGTTTACAGGTCTGTTACTGAGGGAACAGAAATAGCCAGGGAGGTCATAAATTCACTTGTATCTCCTTAGGGAAAACAGAGGAACAAAGCAATATATTTGGAAAATGTCTTTATTTTGTGTTCCCTACAATTTGAAAGCTATTCTTTGTAGCGAGACAACCCCTTTAATGAAACAAAAGCCAACAACAGTGATGGGTATTCACCACCAAAAAATGTCAGTGTCTCAATAATGTGTCATGTGGACTAGAGCATCAAATACAGCTTGACGACATCTCATGTTGTTCAGAAGTCGAGTTATTGACTGCTTAGGCATGGCATTCGACTCTTTTTGAAGGGCGCCCCTCTGGTCATTGAGGTTCAGGGGTATAGAGTTACGAGCTTCTACACGGCGACCTAGCTGATCCCACAGGTTTTCTGGGAGGTTCAGGTCTGGAGAAAGTACAGGCCACATTATTAGAGGTACCCCAGTCTCCAACAGTCGTTCTCTAATGATGTGAACTCGATGAGCTGGAGCATTGTCGTCCATGAAGATGAAATTAGCCCAGTGTTGTTCATGCAGCGGCACAGTGATTGAATTAATGATGTAGTAGTGGAGGCTTTCACTGTACCATTCACAAAGTGTAAGGCTAGGTTTAAACAATAAAGGACAAAAAACTCGTCGGAAGCCAAATCCTAAAATACGCTTTGAACCTTAGTTTTTTGTCCAAATCAGCTGGGTTTCCAACCAGTTTTTTGGGTGTTTTTTCAAATTTTTGCTTAGGTTTTTGGCATGGTTTACAGGGCGGTTTTTATGGCAGTCTATGTGAAAAGTTTTCTGTCAGATATTCAGAGGTTTCCAAATACTAAAATCCACCGAAAACCTGACGGAAAACCTGTGCTGTGTAGACATAGCCTAAGGCAGTTCTGTATTGACTAGACACACCTGCCCACACTGTAAGGGTATGTTCACATAGCGTTTTTTGAAGTGTAAATTTACACTTCACAATCAGCTTCCACACCCTCTGAATAGAGGTGTATTTGAAGTGTTTTTTTGAAGCGTATTTTTTCCTATCCCCATTGTTGACTGTGGGGATTTTACAAGCAAAAAACGCCTCAAGAATTGACGCGGCCAAAACCGCGGCCAAATCGCGTCGTTTATTAACATTGTTTCCTATTGGAAACCACGTCAATATTCACACGGCGCAGTTTTGGCCACGGCTTTGGGGCCGCGGCCCTTCCGCGCGTGTTTGAGAACTCTCCTGGCTGGTGCGCGGCTGGCGGCGCGGTTTGCCGTCTGCCTACTAATTTGCATGGGGGCCAAACCCGCGGCCAAATCCGTCATGTGAACGGGGCCTTACCCCACCACCACCAAAGGCTCATCTATGGCTGATGCATAGCGCTCTCCTGGACATCTCCAGCATCCTTGACGGCCATCATTTCTGCTGAGAGTGAATTGACTTTCATCAATAAACAGCAGTGGTCGTTCTTCCAGTGTAGATGCTCACTGGCCCATGCAAGAAAATTATGCCTTTGCCCTGTGGTGTGGTCAGGTCATCTAGCACGCAGACCATGCTGATGTAAACGATTACGAATGGTCTGACATGACACTTAGGTGCCTCTTACCTCTCTTAAACATGCCTGGAGTTGTGTGGCATTCATCATCTGGTTCTATAGGGCATTGTTTACAATGAATTTGGCATCATTGTGTGATGTAGCCAAAGGACGTTCACTTCTTTGCCTTTCTGTGACTTTTCCAGTCTCTATGGCTGTTGCAACCTGCTGAGTACACCCTAAGCTCAGTGGTGAGGTACTGTTGATTAATTGTAAGGTGTTGTCTTGGTCTCATGAAGTCAAAATGTGAACAGCATGATAAAGAGGACTGTTTAAATCCCCATTCCAACAGATTTCCTCCATTGATCAAACACCTGTTGTGAATTTTGAGATTAAGCTCCATGTTAGAGATCAGCAACTTGTGCAGAAAGTATTGAAACATTGAACAGATGGCCATGTGCATTCTAAAGTTAAGAGATGGGCTCATTTACTGCATTTAAAACATTTTCAAGTAATTTTATGTTCATTCTGAAATTTTAACCAAAAGCCAAATATCCCTAACTTTTTGTGAGTACGGTATGTCTGCTGTGGATTTGACTTGCATAAACAGGAGGATGTTGCTGCATGTTAAGGAGACAGATTTTCCCCATATCATGAATCCTGTCTCTCAACACTGTTTCTGGGCTGAATGCTTGCGGAAAATGCATAGAAAACGGACTATTATTTTATTTACAGGTCACATAATGGGTTAAAAAAACACACTACAGGCTATGTTCACATTCAGAGTAATAGGACACTTTACATGCTTTTTACCTTGCGCAAGTTGATACATAGAAAAACTACTTAAAGGGGTTGTCTTGCTACAAAGAATAGCTTTCAAATTGTAGAGAACACAAAATAAAGACATTTTCCAAATATATTGCTTTGTTTATCTGTTTTCCTTAAGGAGATACAAGTGAATTTATGACCTCCCTGGCTGTTTCAGTTCCCTCAGTAACCGACCTGTAAACAATTCTCCCCCCTGCTGTTTGTTCTATGCAATAGCAGTGAGTGAAGTCATCACACCGGTCACAGCATTGTCGGTGCTGCTGGGCAGTAAAAAGCTTGATTTATCAAAAGTAAACAGCACTGTAATTAGGGCTTTTGTTTGAGGGATCAAATAAAACCTTTTGCTAGCAGTTTCAGAAGCTACTGAGCTAATCTGATCTAATTAGCAACTGAAAACACAGAGCTGGATTCACCATGGAGCTTATGCAAATTTCAGTCAGTCTGAACCAGGAAGTGACAGAGTATTTCATTCATGCATTCTCTGAAACTCTGAAGGGAGACAACTCCTTTAAGCATAAAAATCCATTTTACTATCATAATGGCGCTGCATTCATTGTTCACATGACCCTGCAGCCGATCACTGCTGTCATACAGGAAGAGACCGCTGAGGCCCATGAATGGCTGCAGGGTCATGTGAACAATGAACGCGGCGCCATTATGATAGTAAAATGGGATTTTTATGCTTAAAGTAGTTTTTTTTTTTAAAGTTTTTTTTTTCTTGCAGTGTTACTTGACCAATGATCGTCATGTAATCGTCAGGGAGCACTGGCTGTGTTGGAACAGAACAGGTTTCAAAGGTGTTACTTTATTTTTTTCTACTTTAACCCCTCCACACGAAGCAAACATATTTTTATATATATAATGGACAACTATTATATCAAAAGTATCTAAACAGAGTATTTTGTCAGGCTGCGTCATCACCTTCCATTTCCATAAGTATTACGAGTGGACATCCTTGCCTCCTTGCTTTCGATCCTACGTTCTTCAAAACACATGAAAAAACTCTGAGATTCTCGGTTCGCATATTTTGATCAAAAGATGTTTAAGCTGCCCACGACTTTCAACGTGCTCTCAGATAGGGCAGTCCTATGCTATCAGGCCTCTCACTGGGTCAACCGACCTCCATTATTCAGAGAGAAAAATAAAAAACACACCCAACCTGCAAGCTGCCCTTCTTATGACAGCCTGTGAGAGTGGGCGGGTACAGAAACCCAAAATGGAGGCACCCCATCCTTCCCATATAGGTTAAAATCAATGTACACCAAGTATAACGTATGTTTCTGCACACAAAAACATTTCTGAAAAAACGTATGCAAACCTGGGTGCCACTGGCAGGGCTGCGGCACACATGTAATTATACCTGTACACACACAGACCGCCGCCAACGGCACATTACTGCCAGAAGGGCAATACATTACGTGGAAATCCCTAAAGAAGCATTGGCTCGATTGAGAGGTAAAGATAGCATAGGACTGCCCTATCTGAGAGCACGTTGAAAGTCGTGGGCAGCTTAAACATCTTTTGATCAAAATATGTGAACCGAGAATCTCAAAGTTTTTTCATGTGTGATAGATAGCATAAATGCTTCTTTAGGGATTTCCACGTAGTGTATTGCCCTTTTTACGTTCTTCAGAAGGCTCCAAGTTTTAGTCTAAAATCCCTCTTTACATGAGCTTTGATAAATCTCTTGGGGATGTTGTAGGACATAAATGAAGTCAAAGCTTATCTTGTGACATTTTCTGTTCTTTGAGTATGTAGGCAGCCAGCTATACGCTACCTTTGATGTTTTAATTTACCTTTAAAATACAGTGTTGCTGGATGACCTGTTAGATATATGAGAAGATGAGCCACCATTGGTTTTTATTGCCTTCTGGTGACTAAAGTAAATAGCCTGTTTGACAGCGTGAGGAACATTATTAGCTCTTGCTATGCTGCCCACTGACTCAAAAAGCAGAAAAGATTACAGTTTAATTTATGAGAAATGTATTTATCATCTCAACTAGTTCAGTAACAAGAAAAATGTATTTAAATACCATTGGAGAGGGGTGTGTAAAATAACACTGAAAGGAGCCTAAAAACCAAAATAATTGGAAGAAAATTGTGACCTAAAGAGATAAATGACTTAAGGTCCATTAGGCTATGTCTACACAGCACAGGTTTGTGGTCGGATTATCAGTGGATTCAGTATTTAGAATCCGGCGAAAATCTGACTGAACCTAGTGCTGTGTAGACCTTAATAGAAAATCCATGCTGTAGTCTACACAGTACATATTTTTTTACGGTTTTCCTACACTGCCAGCCGTGTGGCAGAATAAGGAACATGTTCTCTATATTTTGCGAGACTCCCGTTGGATTCCCTTAGCCCCAATGTAGCAGGGATTCAGGAAATCCAAAAAACTACTGTAGTTTTTTACATGAAAACAGCGTAAAAACGGCTGTGCGGCACGGTACAGCGATGTCAAAATGCCATCGGATTTTTGACGGCATTTTAACATTGCTGTGTAGACAAAGCCTTAGTGCCAGCACAAGGATAGGAAAGTCTCACATCAAACACTTGATTAAACCAGGCCTTAAGTAATTCTGGGTATAACAATGGCATCACAGTGGGCAGACGGCCACATGCTATCCTTTTTCTAAATTAAAAAAAAAAAAAAAAAATACTGGTGTTTTCAAAAGATTAAAAGACTGATAAGGAAGTGACCTAAGCAAGTTTATTCTCTTGAAAAGTGGATCTTTAGACTGCATTTACACGGCAAAGACCAGTCGAATTTTTATTTGGTCTTTTTTTTGTCACGTAAGGGGGCAGCTTTTGTCCGCGGTTTGTGAATTCAAGCCCTCATCCTTCGCACCCACATGTTCGTGTTCTGCCTGAAAACCGGGCGGAAGAATGATCATGTTCTAAGTTTTTCGGACCGTCGGCGGTTTAAAATACCATCCGACAGAAAATCCGTGCAGTGAGGACAGCTGCAAGGATTTTCCATTGAAGTCTATGGGGGAGCGTTGCTTGCCGGTTTTCAGACGGTTTGTAAAACTGCAAACCATCTGAAAAACCAACAAATAACCTGTACCATGGGGACAAGCTTTTAGGGTATGTTCACACGGCATAATTTCAGTGCACATTTTGCTGTGTATTTGCAGTTTATATGCGGCGAGATGCGTGCCACAATTACGGTAATCCATAGCTCTCATAGAGAACTATGGATTACTTCTCCTACCTCCACGCATGTACAATACATTTGTATTGTACACGCGTGGAGATAAGTGACATATCATTTATTAGAGTAATGCATGTCTATGGGGCAGGCGGGCTGCCGGCCCCCCCACACCTCAGGAGTACGCGCTAATCAGCCCGAGCTCCCAAAACACACAATGTATTGCGGCGCGTACTGTACGCGCCGCAATACATAGTGTGAACATACCCTTAGTGTAACCTAATATTGCATGCTTTGTATCAGAAGGAAACCTTTTTGTACTGGCAAAAAAAACTGCCACAAAACGTATCAGTCTTTACCAAAATAATATCTAATTTTTTCAACAAATTACTCCCATCTCCTAGTCGCCTTTTCAAACTACAACACATGTAATATTAAGAGAGTAGTTTGGCATGCGGTGGACTGCTGGATACAGGTAGGAGACTGTGCTCTAATTAAAGAGCAGTAAATCCTAAATAGAGACTACAGTCATTAGAAAAAAAAAGTACACTCACTTTTACATATCAGAACATAATATTAAAACACAATCTGGTCCTTAGAAGGTCTTAAATTTAGGTAAACACAACCTCAGATAAACACCACACAACAGATTTCAGCATGTCATTTGCTTAACAAAAAAAAGGAAACCAAAATGGAAAATCAATGTGTGCAAAAACTAAGTACACCCCAGGAATCAACAGCTTCTAGAACCACATTTAGTAGCAAAACCTTGAAGTGATCATTTCACGTTTTTCATAGTTTGTAAGCCGAAAAAAGACGAGACGACCATGCCAGGTCAAGCCTGTTGTGCTAAAGGTTGTTGATCCAGAGAAGGCAAAAAAACCCAATGAGTAGAAGCCAATTGTCCTCATTTTAGGGGAAAAATTCCTTCCTCGTCTTCCAATCTGGCAATCGTAAAATATCCCAAGATCAATGACCCCCCTCCAGAATCCAGACACTATAACTCGTTTATATTATTACGCTCCAAAAATGCAATCCAAGGAAACCCTTTTTGAACTCGGCATTAATTCACCATGACAATTTCCTCTGGCAGAGAATTCCAACAGTATCGCTGCTCTGGCTCAGTAAAGAATCCCTTTCTATGTTTATGTAGAAACTTTGTTCCTCAAGACGTTAAGGAATCCCCCTTGTTCCAGAACAGCCCTGTGTATAAATATAAATCTGGGAGCGATTCTTTTTTTTTTTTTTCTACATTGACCTATATGGATTTTAAACATTTTATTATAGTCCCCCCCCAGAAGCCTTCTTTTCTCATAAACTAAAATAATGCCCAAGTCTTGCTAATCTTTCTGTATTGAGTCCCACCCCATTCCTTTTTATTATTTTTGTGCTCCCCTTTGTACCTGTTTGTCAAGCTCTACAATGTCTTCTTCCTGTGCACTGTGGCCCAAAACTGTACACAATATATTCCATGTGTGGTCTAACCAGATGACTTGTATAATGGAGAATAATGTTCTCTCATGTCATCTATGCCCCCTTTTAATGCACCCCATGATCCTATTGTGCCTTGCTGGATTGCTGCCGGACACTTGGCTGCTACAATTGAAGTTACTGTCCAACCAGTATTCCCAAGTCCTTCTTCCATGTCACTTTTAACCCACTTTTTCCATTTAACATGTAGTCATGTATTGGATTTTTCCCTCCCTTTTTCCTCCCATCGTGCATAACCTTGCATTTAACCTGTGTTTATAACCATTCATCAGCCATCTCCCTGCCCAGTCTTCTCCAACTTAACCCAGATCCCTTGATATAAACACATTATCCCTATTGTGTTGATTACTTTACAGAGCTTAGTATCATATGTCAGAGAATCATATTCTACTGTGTAATCCCTGTGTACGATCTATAATGAAAATGTTGAAGAGTATAGGGCCCAATACTGACCCACTGTGCACCCCACTGGTAACATTCAATCCAGTCGAGTATGTTAACCGTTAATTACTAAATTAATACCCCTTTGTTTTCTATCAGTGCAGTCCAGTTACTTACCCAACATGCAACACATTTTCCACATCCAAGCATTCTCATTTTATTTACCACCTTTTATGGGTCACCTGTATCAAATGCTTTAGAAAAATCTAGGATATATGACATCCATTGCCCTCACTCCCAGATCCATCTAGCACTGTACTTCACATAGAAGCAGGATGAGAATTAGTCAGACAGGGACCGGACTCGCATCAAGAACCCATTGCTGGAAACGCGTTATACATTTTATTTTCAGTGAATACTCCAGGATAGCATCTCTGAGAAAACCATCCAAACATTTTACCTACAACAAGGTCAAACTTACTCGCCTATAGTTTCTGGATCACTTTTTTGACCCCTTTATTGAATATTGTGCAAACCACATTGTTATGCGCCAATCCTTTGGGACATACCCCATTAATAGACAGTCATAAATATTTAGAATAGGTGCCTATCTATGACATCACTTAACTCCCTTAGGACACGTGGGTGGTAATGCATCTGGACCTGGTGGATTTGTCCTATGTTTAATCTTCTTAATATTGGAGCTTCGCACCTTTACTTCCTGGGTTAGACAAGAAACTTTTAAGTTGGAGTTTACCTCATCCCTGTACAACAGGAAGCTCATCCTCCTCGTAAATACAGTGGAGAAAAAAAGTGTTCGATAGGTTTGCTTTTTCTCATCGCCCCTACTATCATCTCCCTCAGTATTTTTTTAAAGGTCCTAGACATTTTCTGTTTTGTAATCTTTTTTACTATTTATATAGTTAAAAAAATTTGTGGGTAGTTTTTACTTTCTATACGATATGTCTTTCCGTCTCCACTTTTCTTCCTTTATCTTTATTTTACACACTTTTATTTTTCTTATAGCTGCTTATGAGCCGTCTTCACACCCTCCTGTTTTAGTAGCTGAAACGCTTTATTTTTTTGTTTTTTAATACCTCTTTTACATCCCTGTAGATCCACATTGGGTTTGTCCCCTGTTTCTAATTGTTTTATACCATAAGTATGTACCTCCTCACATTGGTAGCCTATGGGATTGTTTTAAAATGAATCCCATTTATTATTTGTTCTTGGCCATATATAAAAACATTTTCGCGCAGTCAATAACCGGTTTAGGGCCTCCCCTAAGCGGAATAAAAAATTAAGCTTCCTAACATTCTGTGTTTTTAGTGGCTCCTTGACAAAAAACTCTATGGAAGGATAAATGGAAAATTTATTATATTACTATTTCCTAGGTTCCCTGTCAACCTGAACCTTGTGTTACTCCAGTCAGGATCTATTAGTCAATAATAGAGTCTAGAAGTGGGCCTTTCCGCTATAGTCCGGTTCTTGCACCATTTTGCAAAGGTTAATTATCATTAGTTATTGACAGAAAACCTGTTTTCCTTTATGATAGCTACAAGCTTCAGGATTCCCAATTGATTGTCTTGATAGTTAAACGCCCCTAACCGACATTATGTCCCGTACTCCATACGGCAATGTCGGGTAGGGTTCCCGCAAATTGCCGTATGAAGTAACTCACGGCGATCTTGCGCGCTTACAAGCGACGCGCAAGATCGCGGCATGGAACCGCGGCGTGGTAATATTACCGCTGGCAAATCATGCCGTGCAGTCCCCCACGGCCGGAGTGCGCTCCTGCCGCGGTGTTTAACCCCCCGATGTCGCGACAGTAGTGGTCGCGACATCGCGGCTGCGGCTGCATGAGTGAGCTCCTGCGGCCCGCCGATCCACGGCGCATTAACGTCGCTGTGCGTGGCGCCGTTACTGAATCTAACCAGACAGCCCGGATGCTGAATGACAGCATCCGGGTTTGTCAGTGGACGTCACGATGCCCACAATGCATTTGGAGGCAGCGTGACAGAACAGTTTGCCGGAGACCAGCATACACATAACTGTATCTGATCTCCTATTGGCTATGAACGATCTTACGATCGTTCATGCATATAGTCCCCCCTGGGAAAAGTGTAAAAAGTATGAAAACAGTTAAAAAAAAGTGTAAAAAAGTAAACACAAACACAATATCAAACACAAAAAAATTAAATAAAAACAACGTACATCGCCCTTAGTTTTTTCCCCTGTTACAAACGCCAATCGCCCCTAAAAAAGATGCAAAAATAAATAAAGTACCCAAATATGGTATTTGCCGCGTGCGTATCGACCCCCAACCCTATAAATCTTTCAAGATTAATAACCCTTGACGGTAACGCCGTAAAAAAAACCCCCAAAAACAGTCACAGAATAGCGACTTTTTGTCATCCCGAGCACATAAAATGGAGTAAAAAAGTACTCAAAACCATATCCATACATCAAAGTGATGCCAATTAAACGTCATTTCATCCCGCAAAAAAATAGTCCTTACACAGCTTCCTGTAAAGCGGAAAAATTAAGTAAGTTCTGGCAATTAGAAGATAGCGATGCTTAAATATTAGTTATTACAACAATAAAAACAACCACTTTTATTCAAAAAAATTGTGCTTTCAAATAAAAAAAACTACATAAATTGGTATCGACCGTAATGTCTCAACCCACAGAGTAAAACTAACTTGTCACGGATACTGCACGTGAACGCTATTAAAAATAAAAAATAAAAAACACTTGCTAGGATTGCAGTATTTCCTTCACCCCTGCCTCATAAAACAGATTTAAAAAGCGATCATAAAGTCTTGTCCTCAACCAAAAATAATTACAAATAAAAACTGGTCAACTCATCCCTGCAAAAAAACAAAAGTCCGCAAACAGCACCATAAACAGAAAAATAAAAAAATTATGGCTCTCAGACTGCGTGATGCAAAAAACATGATTTCCTTTTCAAATAAATGTGTTTTTTATTTGTGTAAAAGCAGTAAAACAATTAAACAAATATACAAACTGTGGTTTCGCGTAATCGTATCAACCTCTGATGGCAAAACTAGCATGTCATTTTATAACGGCACAGTGACCGCTTGTAAATAATATAAATAAACAACACTACCAGATTGCTGTGTTTTTATTGTACAAAATGCTTCACAAAAACTTAATAAAAAGTGACAAGCATCATATGGCCCCCTCGTAATTGGTATCTAATAAAACATCAACTCCTCTCGTAAAAAACAAGCCCAGCAACAGCTCCATATGCAAAAAATTAAGAAAGCTATGCTTGTCAGAATACGACAACTAAATACGCAACTTTTTATAAACTAGCTTCTATAGTTAAAAGTAATAAAACCAGTAAAGAAAAAACTATATAAAAATTTATATCATTGAATTGTACTGTGACCCTCATAGTAAAATATCCCGTCATTTAACCCGTATGGCGAATACTGTATAAATGAAGCCCAAAATCAATGGCGTTAACTGCGTTTCCCCCCTCCATTTCCATGGCCCAATGCTAAATAAAAACCTACGGAAACACCTGTGTGCCCAAATGCAAAAATACACCTTAGGTGAGATCCCTGAGGGCGTTTGAATCAAAATGGAGCAACTTCTGGAAGGTTTTCCACTGTTAGTAGTACATTGGGGGCTTTGGAGAGATGCGACATGCCCAGCCAAATATCTGTGCGCCCAAAAGCCAAATAGCACTCCTCCCTTGTACCCCCTGCCATAGCGCACAAACAGCAGTTTACACCCCACATGTAAGGTATTGCCAGAACTTGAAGAAATTGCATAACACAATTTTGGGGCTTTTTTCCAAGATTTCCTTGTAAAAATAAACATTTTCAGCTAAAATTGCAGATTTATTGCGGAAAAAATAAATATTTTATTTATTTTCAAGCCATACGCAAAAAAAAATATTGTGAAACGCCTGTGGGGTGGATATACTCACTACACACCTGGATATAATCCTTAAGGGGTGTAGTTTTCCAATATGTTTTTTTTTTCTAGGGAATGTTATAAGTTTTTGGAACCTTAGGGGTGTCCCGCAAACCTGAAATTGGCCATCTAAAATAAAGAATTGTAAATGAAATGAGGCAGCCCAGGAGTCCCAGTATGTGCTTCCTCCTATTCTGGGGCTTGTGGTTTGAGGACCAAATAATGAACTAGGGCCACATGGGGATATCTCTGAAACGGCAGAAATATGGGGAATCAATATTAATTTGCATTTTCCCTGATCACATTTACCGATTCTTGTCAATAATTGTATAAACATTTGAAAATCTGCAAAAAAAGTGAAATTTTGAAATTTCACTTCCCACGTTTGCTTTAGGTTCCTGTGAAACACCATAATGGTAAATAACTTCATAAATGCGGGTTTTAGAATACTTTATAGGGGTGTACGTTTTCTTTAGATGAGGTCAGTTATGGGGTATCTAACAAACAGGTCAATCAAAGTCCCGTTATACACTGACTGGTACACTAAAAATGAATATTGCAAAATTTTCTTGAAAAATTGAAAAATACTACTAATTTATAAGCCCCCTAATGTCGTAAAAAAAAAAAAAAAGACATTTAAAAAATTATGCCAAACTACAGCAGACATATGGTAGATGCACAGTTATAAACTATTTGAGTGAATAACTATCTGTCTTACATGCAGAAATTTTTGAAGTTTTGAAATTGGTAAATTTTTCACACATTTTTCACGATAATATTTGATATTTTTCACAAATAAACATCATTTTCTTTTGGACCAGAAATTTCTAGCTATCTTAAAGCACAATGTTTCACAGAAAACAAATCTCTGAATCACATGGATAGTAAATTGTCAAAACGTTAATCCACATAAAGGGGACACATGACAGATTATCAAAAATGGGGACTCTGTCAGAGAGGCCAACAACAGGCTCCCGGCGGTAAGGGTTTAAAGTCCGCCTCATAATAATAACCTCATTCTGATTATAGCCGCCATCATCGATTGCCTGAGGATACATCTTCCATGGTTTTCTGTTAGATTAGGGGCCTATAGCAACCCCTATAAGTATTATATTGTTTATTTGTTACCACCCATGTATATTTACACCCATAATGAATCCACTTGTTTTCATTACCTGTACCTATTAACTTTCCGCAGTGTTGGCTTCTAGACAGGTAATTTACATAGAGTACAACACCTCCCCCTTGCCGTCTTTATGATCCCCTTCTAAATAGACTGACTCCTGTAAGTTAAAACCGCCCAGACTAAGTCTCTCTGTCCAGCCATGACTCATATCCCCATTTTTCTATGGCATCTTTTTTCTTCACTATTAATACTTCTATTATTAATTTTGTTTGGTCAGTACTCCCTGGACATGGTCCGCATTGCAATTTTATCAGAATGAGATTTTTCAGTTTTTATTTCGTTCTCCCTGAGTCATTTTAACCTATTGCTACACCCCTCCCTCCACTCCACCCCCTGTTTTTTTCCTAAATCCCCAGCTCTCTGTCTTCACTATCTTGCATGCTATATGTGTAGTTACCCACCCCGCCCCCCAGTCCCTTAGCTTAAATATTCCCCAACTTCCTGTCCATTGTCCCCAATAACAGCTGCACCCAACCCCATCGTTAGGTGCAGCGCCCGTCACTAGCATAGAGTCTGTAGCCAAGACAGAATTCACCATTCTCCAAAAACCCAAATCCCTCTTTCCAACACCAATGTTTGAGCCACTTATTTTCACTTCTCTAATCTCCACTAGCCTCTCTGGGGTGTGGCTCGTAGGGAACAGTAATATTTCTGAAAATATTACCTTTTAGGTCGCCTTGCCTGGCGCTTGGCCTAATTCCCTGAAATTCATTTTGTATGACACTCCACCTACCTCGAACTTGTCATTGGTGCCACTGAGGACCATGACATCTGGATTCTCACCAGCCCCACCCAGTAATCTGTCCACACCGATCCGCGATATGTCGAACTCAGGGCCCCAGGTAAACAACATACTGGTTTTCGACGATCCCGGTCTTTGTGGCAGTTGCCCTGTCTGTGCCCCCTAAGTTATGGAGTCTCCAACTACCATCACCGTCCAGCCTGACCTGCACTCCTATTCCCCATCTTACTTTAGCAACAGGGAAGTGTCTTTGCAGCAGCACAAACGCAATTTCTGAGCTGATATCCCCCTCATACTGCAATCTTGCAAATTTGTTGGGGTGTTCCAGTTTAGGACTAGCCTCCCTGACACTCTTCCCTCTACCCTGCTTTCTAACTGTTACCGAGCTCGCTGCCTCATGTTCCTGCACCTCCATGCTACCACCCCTCCCAGCATCTACCCCTGCGAGTGAGTGCTCATGAGCGGGCAAACTCGCTTCCAAGTGGTCAAGGATTTCTCATGCCGCCACTTGCTCATTTAGATCCAGGATCCGGGCTTCTAAATGTGCATGTGTGCACACATTCTTGCACAGCATGTATGCCCCTCGAACTGTTGCTCAAGGATGCATACATTGCACAGGTCGTGCCTGACCAGCATTGTCAAAACAGAGGGTGGAACTTCATGGGATGTTACCAAAAAGATATATGAATAAATTATAATAATAAGCAGTACAATACTGTCCCCTCTAAACTCCCCAAATCTAAAGTCTCTCAATCTTAAGAGACTTAAGATTTATGACTTTATGATTTCTGTATATCACTGTCACATTGTTCTGGAGGAATCTTGGCCCACATTTCTTTTCAATGCGAGTGGTTAATAATCCACAAAATTGGTTGTAAAATCGATTTTACCAGTGACGCGAGACTATGTGTACTACAGCTGTAAGGACTGTGTGCTGCCATGCACATTTCCTTTGCCACATAACTCATATAGGAGTCCCAGTGCTCACGGAAAACAATGTGGGAAGACTGTTGACCTGGCAGTGCACAAAAAACTGTATGCCATGCAATTCCAAGCAGGGCCACCTCTGAGTTCACACTTCAGTTTTTTTTCTACATTCCAGGTTGGGATATCCGTAAAAAAGGTACCCCAACGGATACTATAAAGGTAGCTGCGGCCGGCCCAGAGACATAAATAGAACAAACTTAGTCTTATGTGGACTAGATCTGCTCTATTTGCCAATAGTGCAAGCTTTCTGTATCAGACACAAAACCACGGTAGACCATGTTTTTGTGCCCGGCGCAGAAAGCATTTACCGTAGGCCAAAAAGAGCAAATCTAGTCCAAATAGGAGTACATTTGGTATATAAATGTCAAGGGACCAGCCACAGTAATGTTGCAGTATTTGTCAGGGTTCCTTTTTTACCAATACCACAACTGATATCTGCAACGTAGAGAAAAACGAAGTGTGAATCTATCCTTGGAAAGATAGAATAAAAAAGAAAAGGAGATGGCACTCTATGTGAAAGTACGTCTGATAATATAATTAAAATCAAATGATTAAGGTGCTCACCTGTTGGTGTTGTGCGGACTAATATAGAGGCACAACACTCATAAAAACCTGTATGGCTTTGTCACAAAAAGCCCCGGGGACAGCAGCCTCATCATCCTGGTCTGTAATGCTAAAAAGACATCGGAATGGTATTGCGGTAAAACGGAAAAAAAATGGACCGGGCGCTCGTCACTTTGGAGTAAATCCACAATGGGATAAGATTATAAACACTTTATTCCAAGTAAAACAATAAGAAGGTGGCCTTAATGCTTTAAGTAACTATGCATAACGCGTTTCGTGCCCTCGGCACTTCCTCAGATGCAAAAAGTGTTACATAATATGAGCAAGTTGACATAAGGTTTATATATTAAATGACCAAACACATGATAGGTGGAGGGAAAAAAACCTATCACCACTCTTATTATAAAACAGTCAAAGAACCAATAGAAAACATTTTAAAATTGGGGTTAAAAACAAGAAGAAGATCCCATTGGTTGAGAGAAAGGCGGAATTTTATTCAACCAAAAGAGCGGGAGCTAATCTCCCATGTTGTCCTATGGGAAAGAAGTGGGCCCAAAGGGAGGGAGTGTACAGACTACTGTTCTGATAGGTTGATTTAACAGAGGGAAAATTGAATTAACCAATAGTAGGACTCTCTAGATATATTAAAATTTTGAAAAAAAGAGCGCTTGGACTTTATTGTGGTGTACAGAGCGCTCTGTAAAAAGAGCCGCGAGTATTATGACACGAATGGGCAAAGAACGCAATTCGCGTACAACTAGTGCGGTAGTTGCTAACACATTCTGTAATCATTCCATAGTGGACTCTCTAGATATATTGAGATTTTGAATACTAGGACTATGATATAGTGTACAGAGCGCATGTATTGACACGAAGTGCAAACGCCGACAACTAGTGCCGGTATTGCGCAACACATTCTGCAGTCATTCCCATAGTGGGACTCTCTAGATATATTGAGATTTTTAATACTAGGACTATGATATAGTGTACAGAGCGCATGTATTGACACGAAGTGCAAACGCCGACAACTAGTGCCGGTATTGCGTGACACATTCTGTGATCATTCCCATAAATAGAAACTGTGCCTACTTGTAACTGTAAACTGCTAAGTGTGTTTGTGATGTTAGAATGATACTTACAAAGAGAGACAATGTGTAAGTATTCCCAGTATTATAGGGCGCACATATACAAGCTAGTGATGAATACAACCAATGAAGTGCTTGAATACAGAAAGTGGGCCAATGGCTAGGGGTGTGTTAAAACAAAATGCTAATTGGTGATGGAGCGCTGTCGGAGAGGCGCTATGAAGCACGAATAGAATGCAAGGAACGGACCGTAAACACTGACACAAATGATGTTAATTTCTAAAAATATATAAAGTATAATACGGAGTCCTTTTGATAGTTCAATAAACAAGCTACGGGTTCATTCAGGCCATTGGGGTTCACTGTACGCAAAGTGAACATCCAAAATACCTCTTTCTTTTGTAATATTCGAAATCTGTCATGTGTGTCTGATGTTACATGGTCTATCGGTTGGATAGTTAGTCTTGTAGAGTCTTGCTGGTGAAATTCTTTATAGTGCCTTGATACACTGATTAAAATCCCCTTTTTTAATAAGAGATCTGTGGCCATTTAATCTTAAATGTAACGGACGAGTGGTGCGGCCCACATACTGATGGTTACAGTCACATTGAATCAAGTAGATGACAAAGGCACTTTTACAATTCAAAGAATGTTTCATATTGTAAGTGACTTTGGTGAACGTGGAATAGAAAGTAGTGTTGGTGACTATAGAAGTACAGCAAAGGCATGAGTGGCTACCACATGAGCTGCTATCCTTGGAAAGAGGTACAGTAGGCAGCAGGAATGGAGTCTCTTGGCTATGAGATTACTCAGTCTACTTGGGTGTCAGAAACCAGAACAGGCAGTGAGCAGACTGAGAAACTTTATAGCCAATAGAATACGTTTAACCAGAACTATAAAGCTTATTTTACTGTATACGTATGTTTAGTAGTGGTACCGCTTTGGGGGTAAAGACTGCAAGTATTCTAATGAAATGCTTGGTGTACTTTATTGCTATGCCCTATCCTGCCAGCAGGGCCGTGATCACTAGACCCCTTGCTTTACCAACCAAAGCTCTGTGGAGTTGGCCCTCTTACAGTCCGTTTAGAAGATGCAACTATATTATATTCTAACCCATTTAGGCCATCCCATAGGTCTGTCATAGTGAAGGTCTTTAGCGTGTGTGTCTGTCTCTCTCTATATAACATACATATCTGCATTATCCTCGTGTTTACAAAAGCGTTGTGTTGTATACGGTTTACTGTACATGATACATCTTTCATAATTTGATGTTTTGTTAGTTTTTGGTGCCACAAGAATTTATTTACAACTAGCATTAAACATTTACAATTTTACTAAAAATCTATACATCTCCCCTTTCTCTCCCAGTCTCCATAACGAGTAGGTTCTGGTCCCTTGGGGCCACCTTTCTCTTTCGTAATAGGGTTGATATCATCTGGAAATCCTATAAAAAAAGAAAAAAAAACAAAATAATAATTGGCATTCTTGGAAATATAATAATGAAAAAAAACTGTCAGCCCTACTGTAAAATTCCATGTACTCAATTCAAAATACCAACCACTTTTAGCGTAGCACAGGGGCATACAAAAATTGTGATGCCACCACATCTTACCCCCTCTCCTATAGCATATAATTAACAAACAAAAATTGTAAAATTCCATGTGTAGAATTTGTTGTATCAAGTAGTAGTAATAATGAAAACATTCACTAAAGAGGCTTTAATAAAATAACATATCATTCCACTTCAGCGACCAGGCTTTGAGAAAACTTCAATCCAAGCCACTTAACCCCCTTAAATGTTGAAGGCAATAGCAAATATTTCCAACATAAGGAGCGAAATGTGGTTGAATTTGTTGCTGTATGATTGGTCTAAATTTGCTTAAAGGCTATTCCTAGATGATCCTGTTACAGTGACATGAGTGGAGGTAGTTTACAAGAACGTAGTGCACAGGGCTGCAGAGCTTTAAAGTGTTAAAGTTTGTTACTAACATAGATAAACAAGCTCCTGATCTGGAGATAACACAGCAGGGAGCAACATCACCATGGTCAGGCAGGGCTGCTGGAGCAATAAGAGCAGAGTGAGATGGTTGTTAATCTAGAGAAACTTCTGTGCACAAGAAGGAGAAATCTCGTAAATAAAGCAAAATCAGAACAGCAATGTATTTGGTAATGGTTCCCTTTTGCCTACACGTTTAAAGCCCGTCATTGTGGTGAGAAAACCCATTTAATTTATCATTTCTCAATTCTGTTCATTTTATTTTAGATGTTCCTATCTTATTTAGTCAGGTTTTGACTTATTCTCCATCATTTTTTTTTTCATTGAATCACCTTTGAATTCCTGATATGTGCATATTAGTATTCATGTCTATTTGTATTTGGTTATATCCAGTACAGACCAAAAGTTTGGAAAAACCTTCTCATTTCAAGAGTTTTCTGTATTTTCATGACTATAAAAATTAACTCTGAAGGGATCAAAGCTATGAATTAACACATGTAGAATTATATACTTAACAAAAAGTGTGAAACAACTGAAAGTGTGCCTTATATTCTAGGTCCTTTAAAGTAGCCACCTTTTGCTTTGATTACTGCTTTGCACACTCTTGGCATTCTCTTGATGAGCTTCAAGAGGTAGTCACCTGAAATGGTTTTCTCTTCACAGGTGTGCCCGGTCAGGTTTAATAAGTGGGATTTCTTGCCTAGAATTTCTATTATGGCAAGAAAAAAAGCAGCTAAGTAAAGAAAGACGAGTGGCCATCATTACTTTAAGAAATGAAGGTCAGTCAGTCCGAAAAATTGGGGAAACTTTGAAAGTGTCCCCAAGTGCAGTGGCCAAAACCATCAAGTGCTACAAAGAAACTGGCTCACATGAGGAGCGCCCCAGGAAAGGAAGACCAAGAGTCACCTCTGCTGCGGAGGAGAAGCTCATCCGAGTCATCAGTCTCAGAAATCGCAGGTTAACAGCAGCTCAGATTAGAGACCAGGTCAATGCCACACAGAGTTCTAGCAGCAGACACATCTCTACAACAACTGTTAAGAGGAGACTGTGTGCAGCAGGCCTTCATGGTAAAATAGGAAACCACTGCTTAGGACGGGCAACAAGCAGAAGAGACTTGTTTGGGCTAAAGAACACAAGGAATGGACATTAGACCAGTGGAAATCTGTGCTTTGGTCTGATGAGTCAAAATTTGAGATATTTGGTTCCAACCTCCGTGTCTGTGCGACGCAGAAAAGGTGAACGAATGGACTCTACATGCCTGGTTCCCACCGTGAAGCATGAAGGAGGAGGAGTGATGGTGTGGGGGGGCTTTGCTGGTGACACGGTTGGGGATTTATTACAAATTGAAGGAATACTGAACCAGCATGGTTACCACAGCATCTTGCAGCGGCTGCTATTCCATCCGGTTTGCGTTTAGTTAGACCATCATTTATTTTTCAACAGGACAATGACCCCAAACACACCTCCAGACTGTGTAAGAGATATTTAACCAAGAAGGAGAGTGATGGGGTGCTACGCCACATGACCTGGCCTCCACAGTCACCAGACCTGAACCCAATCGAAATGGTTTGGGGTGAGCTGGACCGCAGAGTGAAGGCAGAAGGGCCAACAAGTGCTAAGCATCTCTGGGAACTCCTTCAAGACTGTTGGAAAACCATTTCAGGTGACTACTTCTTGAAGCTCCTCAAGAGAACGCCAAGAGTGTGCAAAGCAGTAATCAATGCAAAAGGTGGCTACTTTGAAGAACCTAGAATATAAGACATATTTTCAGCTGTTTCACACTTTTTGTTAAGTATATAATTGCACATGTGTCAATTCATACTGTTGAGGCCTTCAGTGTGAATCTACAATGTTTATAGCCATGAAAATACAGAAAAATGTTGAAATGAGAAGGTGTGTCCAAGCTTTTGGCCTGTACTGTACATATGCTTACATAGATGCCAACTATGCTTATTTGGATGCACACATTTTTTACACTCCATTTTATGTGCTCTATATATGTATAATCTCTTCAGTTAGCTCTGTATACATCAAAAAAAGCCATTTGTGCATGGTTCATATTATATGTAAATTAAAGGGGTTGTATCATTTCATTAAATGGTCTTCAGAATAAGGGGACAGTGAAAACAAGTAACTTTGCAATTAGATGTCATTAGCAAAGCTGTCTTGTATTCACAGTTTTCCTTATCTTCTGTTTACACTGATATCCAGTGCTGGTCGGATCCCTTCTCCTTGCATTTCACTAGCTGAGAGCTCATTTACATTCTGTTCGGGCCCCGTTCGGCCGTATTCACGGAGCTTGCATTCCTGCCTTTCACTCAGAGTAAGGGACCGGCACATTTTCACTCTGCACAGCCAGAAGAAACAGAATAACACTGCAGGGCTTCTACACTCAGGAAACAGCATAATTGTGCGTCGATCCCTGCCTGACTCAGAGTTAGGGGCCGTAGCAATTTCTCTCTGCACGCCCAGCAGAAACACACTGCAGCAGATTCTACAATCAGAAAACAGCACAGTTGTGTCTCGGTGCCTAACTCTCCTGCATAGAAGGGAGATCAGTGCCGTTCATAGAAAGCTGGATTCATCTGTAACAAATCTCCAGCTGTGAGAGGAGAAGAGATCAGTGCTCAGTCTAGATTGAATGCAGCCTGTGGTATGTATACAGCTCTTACAAAATAAGACTGCATAGGGAGAGACACAGTGACATGTGTCACACGATACAAAAGGGTGTACAAACGATCCTTCCTCCGAGTGATCAAGCACCCTAGGGGGACTCAAAGAAACACATAATTGATATCCCTGCATCTGTAAAAGTCCAATATATTAAAATATAACAACATTCATCCTGTACACTGAACACCGTTGAAGGAAAAAAAATTCCAGACTCCAGAATTGCGTTTTGTTTGCCATTTCACATCTCCTAAAAATTGGAATGAAAGTGATTAAAGTTACAGTTATCCCAAAATGGTACCAATAAAAAGTGCACTTCAGCCTGCAAAAAAATGCACCCATACTGAGGTCTATAGTTGGAAGTACAAAAAAGTGATTGGTTGCAGAAAATGGTGCTGTGGAGCAAATTTCACATATATAAAATGATTTGTTTTTCTCTATGGTACCATATTATATATATATATATATATAATATACTATATATATATATATATATATATATATATATTATATACACACTCATATATACATATATATATATATATATATATATATATATACACACACACACACACACACCAACATAACACACACACACACACACACACACACACACACACACACAGTATACACCCATCTACTCCCCTCTGTTCCAAAGCTGAAGCTGCTGGTGTTGTCACCCTGTCTCCTGTTGATTTTCTTCCTGGTGGTCATTACATGGTCACTGGAGCTAATCATACAGTGGTCGCCTGTTATTTCCTTGACATTACTGCTCATGTGCCGTTCACGTCCTGAATGGTGATATTAAGGGAATAGCTGTAATTAGCTGAAGCGGTCACACGGTGACTGCAGAAGAGAATGCAAGCAGGAGATTGGGGGACACTGCTGGCATCTTCAGCACTGGAACGGTGCTGAGTGCAAAGGTGGGTATATAGGTTTTTGTTTTGTTTGCAAACTGTGGTCTGTTTTTAGGTTTTAAATATAAGTTGGATAAATAATTTAATAACACTGAAAAATGTGTGACCACATGAAATGTAGATTTCCCTTTACACTGAACATAATTGCACCACTTTAATATTAATCCGTGGCAGGTAAGTAAATGAATGTTTCTCTGTTTTAATTGAGACATTCCATGCGTCCTGCCAAACAGCTTCTGAAGGATGTACTCTCCTTGAAGTGGTTGCTGAATAATTAAGAAAGGTCGAGCTGATGAAACTATAGCTCTGTTTCTCTCTAAGAAATAGATCAAACACTATTAGAGAGGCCTGTGTGTGCCAAGGCAGCCAGACACAAATATTCCTTTCCTTCCTAGCCTGTGCAGCTCTGTCCTTTGGTATCATTTATAGACTGCATATATGGACCATTCGAGACTTTACAAAAATGATTAAAGCAAAACTCCAGCATACACAGTATAACAATGTTCTTCCATGTTCGCTCCTTAGGAGATGTTTTTCCAGCTTATGTCTTCTATCTTGAGCAAAGTTGTAGTTCTGGTAACTTAATGACTCATATGACATAGGGAAGTGTGGCACGATTACATTTAGCTATAGTTATATAGTTTATGCCAGGTTCTGAGTAGGATGAGAGCTGCAGATGCCTGTGTACGAAGCAGGAGGGACTGCTGACTGTGCCCTATGCAGCATCATACATACCATACGCATGGTGGAAACTGGATCACTGCAGGGAGGGACATAGATAATTGGGTGGCAACAGCCTTGCAGAGTGGTATATTTTTAGCCCAAGGAATTCCAAACTATGGTGTCATGTCATAAGGCCACACAAAATTAAACTGGTATGAAAAAAAGAAGAATTACAAAGAGTACCTCAAGCAAACAGTTCTGTGCTACAGAAACCAAATGAGCAGCCAGATACAAGCCCCGATTTAAATGAGTACTGTTCTTTAACAAACTATACATAAAGAGTGGAATATAAGAAACATTGTAATCTAGCTTATTAGAGAAAATGCCTTTTTATCCAATTATGACAGTCCCCCCACCTCCTGCACTGTTTATTCACTCGCAATTCACTACAAAATCAATTTTTAAGGAATAGATATAATGTCAGCTCACTAAGAGATCAGGCTACATGCTGCCAATATAAGTCCTTGGAGAGGGGAGGGGGAAGGGGAAAAGAAAAGACGATTTAAGCTTTAGTAAAGTGTCTCACCACAGTGCCAAATTCATCTTCAAAAGCAGCAGCATGGAGGATATTATGATACAGTACTGAGCAGTGCTGCTGTAAGGTGTAGTAGAGTGGTTACAACTCTTATGCTATGTCTACACAGCACTGGATTTTGGTCATTTTTTGAGTGGATTCAGTATTTTGAATCCACCGAAGATCCGACCGTACCCAGCGCTGTGTAATCCTCAATAAAAAAAATCTGTGCTGTAGTCTACACAGCACGGATTCTTTACTTAGGGTTGCCAAAACATAAAACCGTCGGGTGGAATATAGTGCATGCTTTATATTCCACGGGACCGCTGTTGGATTCCCGTGCAGCTCATGTACTGGGCCGCCAGGAATCCGAAATCCAATTGCGTTTTTTTGCACCGCGGTCCAGCAATGTGAAAATTCCGTCGAATTTTGGGCTGCATTGTCAAATTGCTGTGTAGACCTAACCTTAGGGTATGCTCACACAACGTAAATTTGCAGTTATTTTGGGAGGGCATTTTACACTGAAATACACTCCAAAATAAGCCTAAAATCATGGTCTATGCAGCTCTCATTGATTCCAATAAAATATGTGGTGTCATTCATGCAACGCGTATTTTTCAAGTGTCTTTGCAACATGTATTTAAAGATGATTTCACTCGCATAAATTTAGTGTCTTGTCAATTCTTAAGGTGTTTACACAAGTGAAATACCACAGAAGAAATGGTGGGGTGTATTTCGGGCACGTAAATGCCACACAATATGCTCCACAATTTGGAAAAAAAAAAAACTTCAAAATATGCTTCTACTCACAAGTACTTTTGAAGCATAAATTTACACTTCAAAATTACGTTGTGTGAACATAACCTTACTTGAACCTGCAGCAGTGTCTCTTTTTCCTTATATGCCTCCTATAGTCCTTATGGATACATATATGCCCCCTATAAAAGAAAGAAAGATACCTTTCCCGATCCCCAGCAGAGCTGCTGCCTTCAGGAGCCGATATCTGGCGAGACAGAGTGGTGCAGGTGGTGTGACGACACTGCTGTATCACACTCCCTGCATCGCTGCGGCCCTCAATGAACACCGTATCTACAACGATTGCGAAAGCAGGGACGGTAATGAACACCCCTGCTTTCTCTCTAGCGGAGCAGCTGCACAGCCTGTGTGCAGCTGTTAACTCTGCACAGCCGGCTTACAACGGTCGCGCAGAGTAGATGCCGACCGCCCGGATCTA
Organism: Phyllomedusa bahiana; assembly: GCA_025379985.1. NCBI lineage: Eukaryota > Metazoa > Chordata > Amphibia > Anura > Hylidae > Phyllomedusa > Phyllomedusa bahiana. The sequence continues at coordinate 9,594 of JAODAL010002685.1, read as the reverse complement.
TACAGTCAACGGGCGGTTGACATCCAATCAGGACATGAGCAGAGCTCAGACGCACAATGAAATTCTCCAAGTGAAAGATTTCAGTTTAAACCACATTCGGGACCAATGCTTTACGTAGTCTATGGAAAACTGAAGATTTTCTGTTGTCACCCAGCTCATTTTTAGGTTGTCACTATGCAGGGGCCATGGAAGAATGGGGCACATTTACTATGGCAAATGCACCAGACATCTGCCGCAATTTGCACCTAAGTATTGCTGTAGATACTTTACACCATATTTATTATGTGTTTTAGACAACTCTGTGTTGTGTCTGAAAGAAGGCTGGGGTTTTATGTGAAGTTAGGGTATGTTCACACAACGTATGTGGGGGCCGTACTTTGGTGCATAATTGCACTGCAATGCGCCCTAAGTACACCCCACAAATACGGTAAAATCATAGCACTCATTGAGAGTGAATAGAGAATGAGTGGGTGCTGGGCTGGAGCACTGTACTTCCCACAGCAGGAGTATAGAAGCACACAGATACGAGCCGCTGTGTGAATTCACCTGTAGACAGAACTGTTTAAACATGCACCACATTTATCATACAGCTAAACCACTGTGACACATCTGGCACATTTGAAGACTGTTTAATTGAAGTTTCCACTGTCTACGTATTAGACAGTATTAATACACACACAATTTCTCACTGCTACCACTGGGTCATGCGACCTACACCCTGCGTAAATCTCTCTATGCATTCTTATGGGAGGTTCAAAGTCGGTCACATCGGAAAGCATAGAGAGATGGACTTTCTGTCAACATGAAAATTACAGTGTTTTTCAGCTGATAAGAGTTCAGGTCATGTAAACTAAAAGAGGCTGTTGCATCAACCAGAAGTCCTTTGTGCAGCTGCAGGTCAGGACCGTCAGGCACTACAGTGTACCTAAAAGCAATTTCTAAAGAATAAATAAAAAAAAACTGGAGTCATACTTTAGGGTCCATCCACACGGCATGATTTATTGGTCGATTTTGGAAACAGTCTGAAAACCGACAAGAAACTGTCCCCATAGACTTTAAAGGAAAATTTGTTCAGCAGTCTACACTGAAAGGATTTTCAGCCGCCGGCGTTCCGAAAAACTTGGAACATACACAATATTCCGCCCAGTTTTCAGTCGGAAGGTGTGCAGTTCAATGGTTATGGGGGATGGGCGGCCCCAAAACCTTTGAAAGACAAAGAACAGAATCCGACCGGCATTTTAAATATGCTGTGCGGACGCACCCTTAATGAGAATCAATACACTTACTTTCCAGTGGTTCTCTCTCTTTGACAGTCTGGTCAGTGTCATCTAATCGTCCTTGAGGGGTCTTTGGTTTCTTTAGAGATGACTTTGTGGAGCTGTTACTTTGGGTTGGAATATTGCTAACTGCTCTCACCAAACCCAATTTTCCAGCATAAACTACAACAGAAACACAAAATATTCATGTTTATTTCATGGCAAAATACTCAGCAAAACATATTTTGGCAAAATCATTAATATATTTATGTTAACTGGATCAGTCTCTAATGATATACAAGTTGTTTCTCTTACCTTTATATTTATCCAACTATATTTCACAGATATTCTGCCAAGCAACAGCTGCATCCACAGGCTAAGGGCTATTTCACACGGCTTATTCAAGCCGTAATTTCGGGACGGATTTCGCCCGCAATTACAGCTTGAATAAGGGGCGGAGCAGGTGCGGGGCCGGGGCGCTGCCCGCCGGCCCCATAGACTTTTATTATCCACGGCACGTATTCCGGCGGGATAATAAACATGTCACTTATCTCCCCCGCGGCGGATTCGCCGAGCGGGAAGGAGAGACAGAATCCACAGTTCTCTATGAGAACTGTGGATTACCGTAATGACTGGGACGGATTGCAGCCGTATTGCAGCGCAGTACGATGTGCAATACGGCTGCAATCCGTGCCCAAAAAGGGTAGAGTCAGATTGTCTAGTACAGTGTTTTTCAACTCCAGTCCTCAAGACCCACCAACAGGCCAAGTTTTCAGGATTTCCTTAGTATTGCACAGGTGGTATAATTATTGTCAGTGCATTCTGTGGGAGATCCTGAAAACATGACCTGTTGGTGGATCTTGAGGACTGGAGTTGAGAAACACTGGTCTAGTAGATACTGTACAAGAAAAAACATACACAGCTGCCAACAACTGCATGAGTTTGATAGCACTGGCAAACTTGTATGGTCATTAGTGAGTGTGGTTTCAGCTGTACGCAACTATCAGACCTTCTGATCCTACCCTAAATGGAGAGTTCCATGCCCATGGGCCACCTCTCCACCTAGTGTACAGCACATGAGACCACTATTGTCCATTTAACTCCTCCAGACTGGCCCATTTTTTAGTTTTTCATTTTTTTTCACGTCCTTATTCCAACGGCCATTGTTTTTTTTATTTTTTAACATCAACATAGCAATTTGAAGGGCATATTTTTTGCAGGATGAGTTGCTTTTTATTTTTTAACCCCTTACCAACATTTGACATACACATACCGAGCTCGCAAGATCGCAGCATGGGACCAGCTGTGATGAACCTCTTAGCTGCCGTGATCTATCACGACCGCTGCTGTGTCTGTAACTAAGCATTGTGGGTATTTCCAGGCATGGTGACTATCAGTTGTCATAGAGACTAGTACAAAGCAGTTCTGCTCTGTACTGATCTCTATTGTATCAGTGATCTAAAGATTACTGATACAAAACCCCTTTGGGGAAGAGTGAAAAAAAAATGAATAAAAAAAACACCGCCTCAAAAAATATGATCAAAAATAAAGTACACATATTTGGTATCACCGCATGCATAACAACCTACCCATAAATCTGTTAATTAACCTGCACAATGAACATTGTGTTTAAAAAAAAAAAAAAAAAAAAAAAAACACACTCCCAGAATTGTGATTTTTGTTCATCCAGCGGCACATAAAATGGAATGAAAACAATCAAAAGCTTATATAAACACCAAAGTGGTACCAATTAAAACGTTAGTTCATCCCGCAAAAAAAATCCCTTACATAGCTCTGTATATGGAAAAATAAAAAAGTTGGGGAAACGAGAGGATAGCGATCCACAAATATTGTTTTACATAATAAAAACACTTTTTTTTTAAAGCACTTCAACATAAAAAAACATATAAATTGAGTATCACCATAATCTGATCGATCCACAGAGTAAAACTAAGTTGTCACATATACTGCAGAGTGAGCAGTAGTGAGTGTTAAAAAACAAAAACACACTACTAGGATTGCAGTATTTGCTTCACCCCGTCTTCCAAAAAACAGATTTAAAAGTGATCAAAAACTCCTAAAAATGCCAAAACGATACCAATAAAAACATCAACGCTTCCCACAAAAAAACAAGCCCGTACAAAGAAAAATAAAAAAGTTATGGCTTTCAGACTATGGCGATGCAAAAATGTGTTTTCCTTTTTGAATAAAAGTGTTTTATTGTGTTAAAGCAGTAAACCATAAAACAGTAAACAAAATGGGTATCGCTGTAATCATATTGACCTGCTGAGTAAAGTAAGCATGTTTTTTATACCGCACGGTGACCGCTGTAAAAAATAAAAAACACTAAAAAGATGTTGTATTTTGTTCAAAACACCTCGCAAAAACCTAAATAGTGATCAAAGCGTCATATGCACCCCATAATGGTAACAATAAAAAAGTCAGCTCATGCCGCAAAAAACAAGCTCATAATCAGCTCCGTATACAGAAATATGAATACGTTATGGAAAGCAGACTATAAATATATGAAAATGCAATATTTTTTATAAATGAATTTATATTGTGTAAAAGTAATAAAACATATAAAAATTAAATAAAATTTATATCATTGCAATTGTACTGACTCACATAGTAAAGTTATCCTGTCATTTACACTGCATAGCGAATGCTGTAAAATTGAAGCCCAAAAAACAATGGCGGTAGTGTGTTCCCCACTCTCCACTTTTTCATGGCCCAATGCTAAAAAAATCTTTGAAACACCTGTGCACCCAAAATGCACACTACACCCCTAGATGAGATCCATGAGGGGTGTTGAATCCAAAATGTGGTGACTTCTGGAAGGTTTACACATGTTCTGGTACTTTTGGGGCTTTGCAAATGTGACATGGTACCCACCAAAATCTGCGTTCCAAAAGATAAGTAGCACTCCCTCCCTTGTACACCCTGCCATATGACTAAACATCAGTTTACACCCACATATAGGGTATTGCTGAACTTGGAAGAAATTGCACAACAAAATTTGGGGTGCTTTTCTTTTCAGGATTCCTTGTAAAAATAACATTTTCAGCTAAAATTGTTGATTGTTGGAATTTTTTATTTTTTTATGTTCACAGCCTAACGCTAAAAAAAAAAAAATTGTGAAAGATCTGTGGGTCAGTATACTCACTACACCCCTGGATATATTCCTTAGGGGAATAGTTTCCAATATGGGTCTTTTTAGGGGTGTTTATTAAGTTTTAGCACCTTAAGGCTATGTTCACACGGCTTAACTGCGGGACGTAATTACGCCCCGCAATTATGCCGTGTGGATGGGGGCGGGGCGGGAGCGGGGGGAGGGAGTGGGGGGCCGGCACTTCGCCGGCCAATAGACTTGTATTACCAGCGGCGCGTATACGCCGCTGGTAATTCACATGTCAATAATCTCCCCGTCCGGCGGATTTGCCGAGCAGGGAGAGGAGACGTAATCCATAGTTCTCTACGAGAATTTTGGATTACCGTAATGACTGGGCCATTTTCAGCCCATAATTTGCGCACTTTGGCGCGTAATTACGGACCGAAATACGGCCCATTTTAAGCCGTGTGAACATGGCCTAAGGTGTTTACCTCCACTTTTCCTTAATTTCTAATACCTAATGGGTTAACAAACTTCCTAAACACCGTTTTAAATACTTTAAGGGGTGTAGTTTCTTAGATGGAGTCATGTATGGGGGTAACATACAGGCCCCTCAAAGCCACAAAAGCACTGGACAGGTTCTTAAAATAATCTATGTTGCAAATTTTCTTGAAAATAAGAAAAAGTATTACTAAATTTCTAAGACTAATGTCTTAAAAAATAAAAAAATTAAAAATGATGCCAACCTACAGTAGACACATAGTAGATGCTGGTTATAAACCACTTTGAGTGGAATAACCATCTTTTTTACATGCAGACATTTTTGAAGTTTGAAAATGGCAAATTTTTCATGTTATTTTGATATTTTTCAAAAACAAGCAAGGATTGTTTTTGGGCCAACATTTCTTCCCAAACAAAAAAAAAAAAAAAAACCAATGTGTCCAGAGAAAACAATTTTCTGAATCACTTTGGAAAGGAAAAAGTGTAAAAAAGGGTTCTTCGGTTCCGGCGCTGAAAGAACGGAGGTTGAGGGAGGGGGCCCCCGGGGCCCCGTTCCTCCCTGAAAGGGCCCCCCCCGCTCATGCCCCTTTTTAAAAAAGGCACTTCCATCCCTTTAAGTAGAGCGCTTCGTTTCCGGTAGCGGGGGCGGGTAGATCCGGGAAAAAACGAGGGGGGAGCGACAACCTTTTATTGTCCCCGTCAAAAGGCAGAGCAGCTTTGGCTTTCCAAAATGGGGGGCCCCGAGCGGGCCCCACCCCACACGGAGGGGGGCCGCTCATTTTGCAGAATTCAGAAACAGGAGGCTCAGATACGGAGGGGGATTTTTGACACAAAGGGACCCCTTTTTCCAAGTTGGGGCAAGGGTCCCGGGCGAAAATTGGCAGCAAAGGTAACGGGGTTTTCTGGCACCGGGCTTTAAACAGAAAACACTTGAGGCAAACCAGTTACAGCAACTGAAAACTGAAATCAGCACAGCACCCCGATCTTCAGCCCCCCCTTCCCCAACTTGCAGACAGAAGTCACCTCGCATACACTCAAAATCCCCGGAGCTTGAACAAAGGGGGGAGCTGGGGGAGGTTGAGTTTTTGGGGGAGCAAAGAGAAATTTATGCAAAAAATTTAATGAGAAAGAACGCCCTTTTAAACTAAAAAAAAGTGGATGATCTGGAAAAACAGATCAAGAAGAAAAAATGGGAGAATAATTGGGGTGTCTAAAAACAGTAAGCTTGCAGATCTTGCGAACCTGTGCTCGGGGGCCCCATTCCCCTCTATTGGGCCTAGAAAAGGGGGGCTAAAAGTAGAAAGGGCAACAGAATCGCCCCCCCCTTCAGAACGTTTTTCAAAAGACTTTAGCAAAGACACAGACCGGGTGAAGTCAAATATTTGGACTTTGCTGAAAAAACAGGGCTGTTTAGGGGCATTTTTGAAAAAAGGGGCGGAAGGGCACAATAAGGGGCAAAAAATCCTACTTTTTTTGGGGATTATTCGGCCGAGGGGGCGAGAAAGACGTCTATTCAGAGACATTTGCTCGTTTCTAGTCAAAAAGGCAAAAAAAGATTTGTGCACAATACCCAGTTTTAAAAAAGATATTTTTTTGTTAAAGGGAAAAAACCAAATTTATGTGCAACCCCAGAAGAGGGGGGAAAGATTTTTTGGAAAAACAACACTGGCGGAGGAAAAAAGATCAAAAGGGGCCCAAAGTAAAGCACATCTCGTCTGGAAAAGTGGAGTTACGTGAGAAGAACAAAGGGCTCCAACCCCAATTCAAGGGGGAAATCAACATCTCAAAGGGCTATCTACAGGGGGACACAAAACCCAGAGCCCTTTCCCGACCCCAAGTGATTCTGTTCTGGGTTTGGTTGGGGCTGGATTGATACTTTTGGGGGGTTCTGGGGCCAAAAAATCTGCCTGAGGTTTGGAAGGGGTTAAAACAGGGTTTGGAAAGGTAGATCAGAGGGCCCTTGAGGGGGGCCCTTTGGGGAGAGTCCTTTTTTTTTTAACAGAGTTTTTTATGTTATTTAATTAACACGGGTCCTATCAAAAAGGTGGGGGGTAGGCAACTTTAATATGGGGAAAGGGGGGAGGAGGGGAAGGGGGGGTGGGGTTTATGCCTTTTTAGGAAGAAGAAAGGGGGTTTGAAAGGGGCATATGCTTGGCTACCAAAATACACCCAAAAAAAAAAAAAGGGAAAATAAAGATCTTTTTGGGGGGGAGGGGAGGGGGGAAGGGGGGGGATGGGGTACGGGGAAAAGTTCATACTGGGTTTAAAAAAGTTTTTGAAAGTGCTTGCCTTTTCTCTCCAACTTTTTGGGGAAAAAGAAGGGGGATGTTTACACTAAGAAGGGAAAAGTTAGTTGGGGGAAAGTTAAGGGGTTTAAAAACACCCCTAAGAATGATGGGCTCAGGACCCTAAAAGGCCTTAAAAATGGAAAATACGATCTTTTAAAAAAAACGCAAACCCAGAAGCGGGAGACTTTCCCGAAAAGGGGAAGCTTTGGGTAGGGGAAGTGGGGGGTTTCCAGCAGTTTGGGGAAAAAAACAGGAGTTTTTTATTTTGATACACAAAATGGGCGGGGGGTGTAAAATTATTTCAAGGAAAAGGTTTAGGAGGGGGGTTAAACAAATTTGTGGTGGATCCGAGGGGGGTTTTTCGCCCCAAAAAAAAGAGGGCAGGGGATTTTTGACAATTTTTGGGGACAAGGCTAGCAAAAATGAGAATGCTAATAAAAATAGTGGGGGGGGGGGGGTTTTAAATTTAGGGGATTCATTTCCCTTTTTAAAAACAAAAAAGAGGCTGGGTGCAAAAGGGGTGAGAAAAAGGGATATTAGGAAAAGGGTTTATAGGGGGGCTGTGCGAACGTACGGATCTTTAAAAATTTTGGAGGGATGGGTGAAAACCCGAGGATCGGCCGTTCACCCCACTTTTCTCACATGCCCAAAAGTTTTGTCCCCGGATAGATTTACCTGTTGGTGAAATCAACGAATGCTGAGGTAAAGTTGAGAGGCGGATATTGGGTATGGCGATATTGAACCCTTCGCCCCTTAGCCAAGAAGTTTAGAATTTACATCAGAAAGGGAACGGACATTTTTGGAGATTTTTTCCCCCCCTCGCTAGCAATGACATGCAATTTTAGGGACCCTTTCTTCAGGAGGGTGGGAAAGGGGTATACTAGAGACAACGGAGGGGGCGGGAGTTAAAACCCTTTTTTTTATTGGGTTTTTGCTAAAACGGGGCCTGGAGGGCGCATTAAAGGCGTATGTGGCTTTGAAAAAAAAAGCATGCAAATTTAAGCTATTTTGAGAAGGCCCCCACAAAAAATTTAGAATGGCTTACCAGATTTCTTACAGAAACCCTCGGGGGTGAATTTAAAGGGAAAGGGTGGAATTTTTGTTAAAGGGAAACCTTTAAAACTTCAACAGGGGGGGCTAGAAAAATTAATTGGAGATCAGGTCAAACTCAATTTATATAAAATTTTGGGAACAAATCGGGCAAAAAGCTGGGCCCAAACCCAGCAAGAGGAAGGGGGGGGGAATACATTTATTATGGGGCCTAAAGGATGAAAGGGGGGGTCACGGGCAAATTAAAACCAAAAATTTGGGGAACAAGATAATTTCAGAAATTTTTCTATGCTAAAACTATTGCGCCCGGCCCCTTTTAAAAACAGGGCGGGAGGGAAGAAATTTCTGGATGGGATTAAAATTTCCCCAAAATATCTAAGGTGGGGTTGGAAAATCTAAATGGGGAAGGGGGCTGAGGAGGAAATATTAAAAGTGATGGGGGTACCCCAAGTTGGGGGAAAAACCCCCGGGGGCCCGATGGGTTTTCCCCGGGGGGATTTTTTTTAAAAAAAATTTTTAAAAGAAAAATTTTTTTAAAGCCAACTTTTTAAAGAGGTCTTTGTTTTCATGATGAGTTTTCGTTCCATTTTGCCCCTCGGGGGATTCTGGGATTTCAAAAGGGGTTTTAAAAAAAACGGGGGGCGGGACGCCTTTAAAACCCCGGGGTCCATTGCCCAATTTTCCTTAATTTAACCAAGATGTTCCCAAAATTTAAAGTCCAAAATAATTTGGGTAAAAGATTAGCCGAAAAAACTTTCCCAAAAATAAAAAGGGGAAAACAAAAAGGTGTTCACGAAAAGGGGGATCGGGGGTAAAAAATATTTGTTTACTAATAAAAGGGGCCAAAAAGAAGGGGAAAAAAAAAAAGTGACCTTAGGACTAACCCGCCTTTTTTCATGCTGGATGCCGAAAAAAAAGGGATTTGATAATGTAAATTTGGGGGAAAGGCCCAAAATTTTTGGGAATGGACGGGGTTGGGGAAAGAGGGGATGTTTTGCTCCTTTTTTATCCGGCGAAATAAAAAATCTCCCCAAAAACGAGGGGGAGCACTCCGGTTCTTGTCTGAATCCATTTGTTAAAAAAGGGGACGAACCGGGGGGCCCCTCTCCCCATTTCTTTAATATTTGCGTTTGGGAAACCCCTCGCTTTGAATCTGAAAACATCAGGGTGGGATAGGGACATAGGGTAGGGGATAGAGAGACAAAATTGTTTGCTTTGCAGAAAGAAAGCTTCTCCCTTTTTTGGGTAATCCGAAGGAGGATCTAGGGAAAGTGGGTGAAACTGCTAGAACAATTTTGGGGCTTTTTTAGGGTAAAAAAATAAATAAGGTTTAAAAACCAATTCGGGTTTTTTGGGGAAAAAAGATCCTGAAGGGACGAATCTGGGG
>JAODAL010002684.1:0-190060 GCA_025379985.1 Phyllomedusa bahiana | reverse complement strand
AACTTTAATGGTCATCGGATAATCGTTTGCTCACTATCGAAAAACTTATCGTTAGGGCTAATATCGTCGATCTCGATGCCAACGCAATGCTCAACACTAACCTGTGGTTCTGAAACTTAGTGAGAAAACCCTTTATGGTTCCCTACTCTGGTCACCTCTGATATCCTGTGGTGGGCTAAATCACTTGATTTTTGTTTTGAAATTCTGGTATATGGGGTAAAAGGTTTGCAGACTCTGAAAATAGCTTCTGTTTTGTTGGTATGGTGGTGGGTATGTTATTTGCAGAAAAAAAATGTGATTTTGTTGGTGGTGGGTCTATTATTGCTATTGGTGGTGGGTGGTGGATTTGGTATTGTTAGGAAGCAGAGGGGCAAAAAAAAGATGTTATGCACATTATTATAGTGTTGGAGCAGTGAACTGGATATCGGAGGTGACCAGAGTAAGGAACCAAAAAAGGGTGTTCTCACCATGCAGTTTCAGAACCACAGGCAGCTTCAGACTAACTTCCTGGTCAGACTGTGTATAGAAATTAGAGTGTTTGATTTTGGTTTTGTGTTAGAGGGTGGTATGGAAATTTTTGTGGGGGCCCAGATTTAAGAAGTATATGTATATATTATTGGAACATGTCTTGTAAACAGTATGTTATGTTTTCTACTTAAATTTCATTAAGGGTTCCAGTGGAAACAAATCTAAAATAGACTTTCCAAAATTAGGCCCCTTAGTAATGTGCCTTCATTGAATTTTCTGTGGACTTCCTGCAGTTTTACATTAGCTGTTATCACTCCAAGCTCAGTAGTTCCGTGTGCCAAACAGAAAATGCTGCTGCTCAGCTCCAGAGAAAGGAGGCCACATACAGCCTGAGGAAAACACATGTTTGCAAGAAAAACACCAGGAGGAGATAAAGACTCAAACAAGCCATTTGAAATTTTTTCTCATCTTTTTTAACAAATCTTTAAACTGACAAATATTTTATGGGAAATGTAATTATTTATTAACAGCGTCAAAAAACCTGACTTATAAGAGGCTTCATCAAGACTGTATGTATTTTTAATTTCTTTGTCAATGTTAAGTTAGGGAATCATCTCAGCTGGGAGGAAGACCTGTTTCAGAGGATTTTCAATATATTTCCACTAGCACCAGATGCAAGAATGCTGAATAGTGTGTTTTGTGTGCAGGGGAAAACTTAATATCCAGTGTCCCTTTTGGGGCTTTAAATGGGCTAAATAAGAAAAAAGTTTTTGTATGTGGCTACATACATATCTATTAGTGTTGTGGCTAAACAAAAAAAAAAATCAAGATGCAGCAAATAGGTATCTGCCCCGTTTGATAACTAAAAAAAATTACTTTCAAAGTGAGTACTTTTTATCTGAAGCTTTACCTTAAAAATTCCATCTCTCCCTTTTTACTTTCAGGAAGCGAGAATGCACTGAAATCATACACAGTATTAACTATTGGCAACAAGGGTAATGCAAGTTACAGAATAAGGATAGGCATAGTGTACCCCTAGTGTAGCCTTGTGGCACAGTAAGCCCCTGTTCACACGGCTTATTCCAGACGGAATTGCGAGCCGTTTTGCGTCGCTTTCCCGGGTTTTCAATAAGGGCGGGTGCGGGGGGGCGGGCCCCCCGGCCCTTCATAGACTTTTCTTACCCCGGCGCGTATTGGCCGGGAAAGTTGCAGGTGACTTTCCCCCCGCCCGGCGGATTCGCGAGGGGGGGGAGGAGCGAACGGATCCACTGTTCTTATGAAACTGTGGTTTCCCGTAAATTATGTGAGGTTGGACCCTACTGCAGCGAAATCCGGCGCGCAGTACGGCGCCAATCCCGACAAAATTTCCCGTTGAAGGGCCCCCCAAAGGGTAAGAGTTCTGGGGCTTTCCGGGGGTTTTATGCAGTTTGGGACAATTTAAATGGGTGAATTACCCAAACCCACAATGGCGGCTTTTACGAATTTGTTTTAAATCAGCATTTGTCAGGTATTTCACCAACTTTAATTCCCAATATACTGTATATTTCTGCCTTGTAGGTTATTATATGTTTTTATTTTACAGCCCTTGACAAAGTAGTGTGTCGGGTGTTGGTGGGTAAGCAAGACGACCACAAAGTTATTTTAAAATTTTCAAGTGGAAAAGTGCATTAATTACATTGCTGCATTTTTCTTATGTGATCCCTTCTTGTGAATTTCCCCCTGTACACACTCCTTTAATGTTTGAACTCTGGCATCTTTGGTGATCCTTTTTAAAGGGGCTCTCTAGTATTTTGTATGTTTTATAGTTTTCTTGAAACCCCTCTTTTGGTCGTGCTTTGTTTAATGTTTTCTTGAATGAACTTCTCAACAATTTTTTTTATTGGTGATCAGTCATTTGTTTTGTCTGTTTGGTTCTAGCTTGTTTGCCTTTAAACCATATTTTATACTTTTTACTTGGGAGTGTTCAGGATTTTCTGGTGTGATTACTTTTATAAATTTTTGTTTTTGGTTTATGTTTAGTGAACGCGTTAACATTTTAGGGCAGGTTCCCACTAGTGACATTTTGGTGTACATTTCTTATTGTATTTTTCTGTAAAGCTTATTTTCCACTTTTTCTTGTAAAATGGCCTCTATTTATGACCCTATGCATCGCAGAGTCCGTTACCTACATGTCACCCCCAATCCCCATCTAACCCTGGTCTGCTATAGGCCCCCAAGTATAACAGAACCCATGGAAGATGTACTCCTCAGGCAAATAGATGAGGCGGCTAATCAGAATGAGGTTATTATTATGGGCGACTTTAACTATCCAGACTCAATTGGGGAAACTGAAATTGGGCTCCACAAAGGAAACAGGGTTTTTTTCAATAAAATGATAATTCCTTGCCAAAAAAGGGGCAAGAAAACCACAGAGGAAAGGCCCTTCTAGATTTATTTTTGACTAATAGACCTACAGGTAACAAAGGGTTCAGGTTGAGGGGGTTGGAAAAAATGACCATAAAATAATAAAATTTCCCTTTATCCCTTTAAAAGAGTTTTTTTTCAAGGAGCCACAAAAACACGAATTTTTAAAGGGAAATAATTTTTTTTCTGCTTAGGGGGGCCCAAACCGTATTTTATGGGAAATGTGTTTTTTAAATATGCAGAACTAATAATTAAGGGATATTTTTTAAAAACACCTAGGGTACCACTGTGAAGGTACATACCTTTTATTTAAAAAAAAAAAGAAACAGGAAAAACCCAATGTGGACAACAGGGAGTAAAAAGGGAATAAAAAACAAAAAAAAAAGGTTTCACCCACTAAAACAGGAGGGAGGAAGAGGGATTCAGACTATAGGAAAAAAATAAAGTGTGTAAAATAAAGTAAAGGAAGCAAAGTGGAGACGGGAAAAAAAGTTTTCCCCATAGAAAGTAAAACTAACCCGAATTTTTTTTTTTTAACATATAAATAGTAAAAAGATTAAAACAGAAAAAGTTGGCCCTTTTAAAATACTAAGGAGAGACGAGGGGGGGATGAGAAAAAAGCAAACCTATTAAACACTTTTTTTCTCCACTGTTTTACCCAGGGGTGAGCTTCTGTTGAACAAGGGAGAGGTTAAACTCCAACTTAAAAGTTTCTTGCTTACCCAAGAAGAAGGGAGCTCCCTCTTAAAAAGATTTAAAAAAAACAAAACCCCAGGTCCAGATGGCATACACCCACGTGTCCCAAAGGGAGTTAAGTAATGTGAAATAGGCCCCCCATTCTTAAAAATTTATGGTTTTTCTAAAAACGGGGTAGTCCCAAAGGATTGGCGCATAGCAAATGGGTGCCAATTTTCAAAAAGGGGCAAAAATGTCAGGAACTATAGGCATTAAATTAACCTCTGTTTTGGTAAAAAGGTTTTAAGGTTTTCTCAGAGATGCTATCCGGATTTCTCACTGAAAAAAAATTTAACGCCCTTTTCCCGCAAAGGGGTTTTTGAAGGATCGGTCCCGGGGCAGACAATCCATAGCTTCTAGACTGGAAAGGGGGTAGGCAGGATTATATCTAGATTTTTTTAAAAAAATTTTATACGGTGCCAATAAAGGTTGGAAGTAAATGGAATGCTTGGCTGGGGGGGGGAATGTGTGCAAGTTGGGGAAGCAACGGTCATGATAGAAAAAAAGGGGGTGATTAATGGTACATCTCTGCCTGGATTCTGTTAAGTGGGGGGCCCCCAAGGGTTAGTATTGGGCCCCATCCTCTTCAACATTTTCATTAACGTCTTCACTGGATTGCAAGTAGAAAAACGATCTTGCAGACGATACAAAGCTTTGTAAGGTAATAACACAATGGGATAATGTGTTATTACAAAAAGGGGTCGGATAAATTGGAGGGCCCGGGCAGGGAAATGGCAGATGAGTTTAACACGATAAATGCAAGGGTTTTGCAATGGGGAGGAAAACCATTAATGACTACATTTTTAAATGGAAAAAGGTGGGTAAAAGTGACAGGAGAAGGACTTGGGAATCTGGTGGACAGTAAAAATTAATTGTAGCAGCCAGTTAGACGCGCTGCCAAGGAAATGGTCATGGGGGGTGCATTAGAAGGGCATGGAGGCCCTGTGAGAAAATTTTTCTCCCATTATACAAGTCCTGGGAGCCCAACATGGAATTTTTGTACGTTTTGGGGGACCAGTGCACAGGAAAAAAATTGTAGAGCTTGAAAAGTACAAAAGGGGGAAAAAAAATAATAAAAGGACTGGGGTGGACTACAGACCTAGGATTAGCAAAAAAGGTTTTTTTTTCGAGAAAAGACGGCTTCGGGGGGACTAATAAAATGTTTAAATACATCAAAGGGGGCAATAGAGATCTCTCCCAAAATTTTTTATACCCAGGACTGTATCTTTAAAAAAGGGGGATCCTTACGTCTTGAAAACAAAAGTTTCTACTAAACATTAAAAAAGGGGATTTTTTACTGAAATTCCGTGAGATTTTTAAAAACTCTCTGCCAAAGGAAACCCTTGTCTTTTGGTGTTTTGACTAACAGAGTTCAAAAGGGGTTTTTTGGAAAGCTTTTTTGGACATAAAAATTTAAAAAGTTAAAAGTGTCTAGGTTTTGGAGAGGGGTCTTTGGGATCCGGGGGTTTTTTCCGTTTTGCCAGTTTGGAGTGGGGAAAGGGAAATTTTTTCCCAAAAAATGAGGAAAATTGGGGCTTCTACTCGGGGGGGTTTTTTTGTTTTCCCTTTGGATCAAAATTAGAAACAACGGGCTGAACGGAGTGCTTGTTTTTTTTGGTTTTTTTTTTTTTTTTTTTTTTAAAAAAACTTTTTGAAAACCAAAAGAAAAACACGGCTAAAATTTTTTGGGAAAAAAAATTTAGCCACAGCATCCATTTAATTAAACAAAAATACAACATAATGTTTAAATTATCAAAAAAAACAAGAAAACCTTTTAAAATTTAAACCAACATCCAAAACAAAGGGGGGCCTGAGGTTTTTGGGCCAAAAAATTATGAAAAAACTTTAGATTAAATTTAATAACTACAACATATTACCCCCAAAGAAAGTCCCCACGGTTGGGAGGCACCGTGAACCATCCCTGATGGCTAAAATGTTCATACCAGCTACCATGGACAACACCCTGCAAAAGCTCCACCTTTGCCAGATCAACCTAGAATGAAAACCAATAATCTGAGGGGGAGGGGGGGCATAACCATTATGACCACCCCAGCAGTTCTCCCCAACTCCAAGGACTCCTAACCACCAAAGGCCACCATGACATAACAAAACCTCCCTATATCACACCTCCACATCCATCACAACACATAACCCCACCAACATACACCCCCATCCAACAAAGAGTGGTCAGGCCTTCACATCCTTGTGCTGTGAATGAACAGTCTCCAGGAGGTCTTAA
Source organism: Phyllomedusa bahiana (assembly GCA_025379985.1). NCBI lineage: Eukaryota > Metazoa > Chordata > Amphibia > Anura > Hylidae > Phyllomedusa > Phyllomedusa bahiana. The sequence goes on along the minus strand of JAODAL010002684.1, from coordinate 184,215 downwards.
ACCTCCCTCCGACTCCACCTCCCCCCCTCTTCCCCCCCCCTCACGGGGTGCGCCGGGGTCAATGGGGTTTTCCTTTTTTCCGGGTCCCCCTTCTGGCGGGCCCCTTAAGAGATGTGTAAAACCCAGTTTGTGTGTTAAATTTTGCTTGTTTGTAAAGGGACAAAAAACTGAAACCCCGTTCGGGTTTTTTATACTGCGGGACCCGGGCTTTAAAAAAATGGGAATACACGTGAAAAAAAATTTGCTGAAGATACTAGTAGAGGATAATTCCATATAAAAAACCTTGTGTAAAAAATGTTTTTGAAAGAAAAAGGAAAAAAGGGGGAAAAATTAAATTGATTTTACAGGTTTTTCACCCTTTTTTATCAGGAAAAGGCAAAAAAAAGGGGACGGGATTATGTAAAAAAATTTCCCAAATTTAAACCTAGGGAGTTAAATTCTTTAAATATAGTTACTTTAATTGGACACTTTAAACACCCCACATGCAGGCTTCAAAATCAACCACTGGAGGTTGTCAATCCCTTGGTTGGGGCCAGGGTCACATTTTGCAAACCCCCCAAAAGTACCAAACAGGGGAAACCTTTCAAAATTTTGGGCCCCCTTTTTTAGATTTAAACCCCCCATCAAAATCTCATCAGGGTGTTTTTTGTGTTTTCTGGACAAAAAAAGGTTGCCAAAATTTTTTTTTTTTGCAATCGGGTCACAAAAAGGGGGGGGAAAAAGCAGTTCCCCCTTTGGGTTTTTTGGGCTTCATTTTTACAGCTTTCCCACCGTGCAGTGTAAATGGCGGGGGGGGAAAAATTTAAAAAAAGGGGGGTGGTGGGAAAATTTAAAATATAAAAAAAAATATTAAAAAAAATTTTAAAAAAATGGGGGGGGAAAAAAAATTTGTGGGGAAAATTTATTTTTAAAAACAAAAAAAATTTTGTTTTTTTTTTAAAAAAAGGGCTTTTTAAAAAATTTGGGGCCTTTTTTATTTTTTCAGTCTGACGGGGCCCCCACAACTTTTTTTTTTTCTGTAAAATGGAGCTAAACTAGGGGCCTAAATTTTTTTGCGGGTGGTGAATTTTTTTTTTTGGGATCCTATTATGGGGGCAAATGACACTGATCATTTTTCTGGGATTCCCTGTTTTTGTTTAAAAATTTGCCTCACAAAAGCCCAAATGGTATTTTTAAATTTTTTTTTTTAACGGGCCCACCCGGCCCTTTCTAAATGAATGCTCGCTTTACTCGGGCCGGGTTCAATACGATTCCCAGTGTCCCCAATTTTTTACACTATAAAAAAACTTTTATTAAAAAAAGGAAAACCCTTTTTTGGCATCGCCTAGTCTGAGAGCCAGAACTTTTTTTTTTTTGTTACAGACGGGTTTTAGAAACTTATTTTTTGCAGGGAGGTTTTGAGTTTAATGTAAAATTTTTGGGTGGGCAAGGGGTTTATCGCTTTTTTTTTCCCCTTTTTTTTTAAATGCAGGGTGAAGAAAATACTTGCAATCCTAGAAGTGTTTTTTTATCTTAAATTTTTTTTTTTTTTTTTTTTTTTTAATAGCACTCACTGGGGCAGTATCCGGGCCGTTTTTTTTTACCCCTGAGTCGAAGACTATTGTTTTGATGCCCAATTTATTTAGTTTTTTGTTGGGGGGCACTTTTTTAAAAAAAAAAAAAAAAAAAAATTTTTTTTTCAAACCTAACTTCTGTTAGCCATAAAATTGGGTTTTTTGGGTTTTCAGAGTATATAAGGATTTTTTTTTTTTTTTGGGGTTAACTGGTTAACCAAAATTTTTTTGTTTATATGGTTTTTGATCATTTTTTTTTCCATTTCAAAGTGCTGCAGGATGAAAAAAAAATCTAAATTTTTTTTTTACAGCGTTCACCGTGCGGGTTAAAAATTCGTTTGTAGGGTAAAGGGCCGTTACACCACCCGGGGATACCAAAAATTTTTTTTAAAAATATCTGTATAAGTTATCTTTTTTTGGGGGGACATTGGGGTTTTTTAAAGAGGAAAAAAGGGGGGTTTTAAAAAAGTTAAATTTTTTTTTTTTGGGGTTTGTGTTTTACTTTTAACTTTTTTTTTAATTTCCTATTTTTATTTTTTCATTTTTCCGCATGGGGGGATTTGTATTTTTTAAACCTCATTGGGTGAAAACCCAAAAGGGGATTTTCCCCAGCATTCTGCTGTAAAATGGTCCCCACATTGCCCCTTCACTGACCATAATCATTGCGGGCATGGTTTATGTCACCCCTTTTGTAAAAGCATCCAAAACTGTGGGAGGGGGAAAACACGGCGTGGGTGCCGGTTTCTCAACGATCGCAGGGCAGGAGGAGCTCATTCCTCCGCCTGTAACTTCTCTATCCAATAAAGGTTTTTCGCGGGGAGGGTTAAGGGGAAAACACCCGTTGCCGGGGCCCCAATCCCCCGTGGGCTGGGCAGTCCGGGGCCGGGTAAAATACCACTGGTCCCATGCCACGGTCTGGTGTGACTCCACCCCCTTTCCCGGGCATTGGGTAAGTTCCCATGTCCCGTAAGGGTTAAAATATCCACTAGCTAAAGTCTGCTCTTTAAATGGGTTTTGTCATGAAGTAAAATCGATCTGGAAATCTTGCCAAAAAATGCAAAGTTTTTTTACCAATTTTCAAATTTAAAAATTCTGTTTCCCTTTCCTTAACCACTACTGGGAGTGATCCGTTGTTTTTACGCTCCGGTGGATCTGCAGTGATGGAGCTCCCCCAGTCTTTTACATACCTTCCCTCTCGGGGGACTAAGGGCCCTTTTCTTTTCCTGCCCCGTAATCACACCCCTCATGCCGCAAGAGGTTTCTGTCATTTTTACTCCTGCCCCTGTTTGCCTTTTAAAAGAGTTTAAACAGTGTAAAAAAAATAATAGGAAAAACAATTTAAAGGTATAATTTCCCTTTTTTAAGGGGAAAATGTTTAACCTTTCCCCCTTTCACTGTAGCAAAAAACCCGCTCTTTTTAAAAAAAACCGACCTTTGCTAGGAGCAGCTGTGGGGGAAGTCATGGTGATGTCAAGCTTGCTGGGTCACATGATTATGCAATTTAAACAAAATCATTCCCGTCTCCTTTTAAGCACACTGAAAGCTGAAGCAGGACAAATCAGGAAAGAAAACCATTCAATATTATGCAATTGAAAATACAGAGTCATTGGGTTACAAAGATCGGTTCTGTAGGTTTGTACTTAAGTTGAATTTGTATGTAAGTTAGAACAGGTACCTTTTTAAGTGACACTCCAGCCAAACTTTTTTTAGCGTTGGAAAAATGAGGGAAAGTTTTAAAGTTTCCCGTTTCCCTTTTTAGGGAAAATTTCCCCTCACTTTGTCCTTCAAGGAAATATTGGTACGTACAATTTTTGTCAGGGCTTGGGGGGAGGATTTTTCCCCCATTTAAACCTTTTGTAAATTCCCCGCACAAGTATTTTTTATATAACTTACAGAAAAATATAGGGGGAAAGGGATTGAGTAACTCTCCATGATGGGAAACCTTTTTTTTTGGGTAAACCCCACAAAAGGGGGGTTTAAAAGGGACTTTGGAATCTAATATATTGCAAGCGGCTGCGCGAAAAGAGTGCCTGCCCTTTTTAAAGAAGCATGGGTGAGCCAAGGTGCCTGGATCTAACGGAAATTGGGCTTAAGTCATGCTCTGACGTCGCACTCTAAGTCACGACCAAAAAAAAAGTGTCCGTTTCAGTAGCACCCCGATAAATGTGGGAAGGGAAAGCTGGGAAAACCCTGCAGGCAGAAAGGGTTAACCATTGGGCCTTTTACTGTATTTAATCTAGCATTTTTAGCTTTTTTTTATTTTGTTTTAATTTTTTGTGTTTAACCAGAAGAAACAGAAACAATTTTTGTCATTACCAAAGGAAAAAGTAATTTATGAATGTAGGGAAAGAAGACTTGCGCGGGGGCAAAAAAAAAATGAAAAAATTTGTTTTCCTGCCATTAAGGGTTCTCTTTAAATTAAAACTTACGCTAGAAAAGGACCCGGAAATTTATTTTTTTTAAATTTCAAGAGTTGGGGGAAAATAAAAAAAAAAAAACTGCAAAAAATTTTAAAATGTTTTCCAGGATTATCGATTTTAATAAAAAAAAAAAATACCCCCATTCAGATAGAGGTGTCCTTTTAAAAACTTTTAAAAAAGGCTGTTTTAGGAAAAGTTATGGACCCAGGGTATCAAGCTCCCATTGGTTTAGAATGCTCCTTTCTTTTTTAAGGGGAAAAATTCCCCTGTCTTTTGCCTAATTAAATTTTTTTTTTTGCCAGTTTAGAAGATTTAGTTGGCCCTTTTCTATAAAATCACATTTTATTAAATATTTGGGGTGGAAAGAAATTAAAATTTTTTTGCAGGGGCAGTCTTCCCTTGGGTAACACAAGCAGTTTACATGAGTTATAAATTGTCAAACCTTAAGCATGGCTTTGGGAAGAAGTCCCTTTAAAATAAAAACCCTGGAAAGAGATTAAATTTTAAAAATAATTGGCTGCCCCTTTTTTTTAGAATTTTTTCCCCTTTATTTGCCTTTTTCCCTTGTTGTTCAAAAGGTAAAAATTTAAAAACAATAAGGTGAAAAGATGCAAAAAGGGGTTTTTTCCCGGGAAAGGGATTTCGGGGCCCGTTTTTTTTCTGCTTCAGATTTCAGTGTGTTCAAAAGGAAGCATTTTTAAAAAGTTTTTTTAAAAATTGTGGCTCAGGCAGGGTTTTCACCATAACCCTTTTTTTCCCGGGGGTGGGGGGCCCTTTAAATGCAGCAAACAAAACGGGAAAGTTAAAGCTGTGATTTGGTAATTGGGTTTGACTTTTGCCCTTTTAGATAAAAACATTCCCCCCCCCCCCCCCACCCCTTCCCCATGGGGTAAAAAAAAAATTTTTTTTTTTTTTTGGGGGGGAGGGGGGGAATGGCGGGGATTTTGCAATGAAAACTGAGAAAAACCCAGCAATCTCACCATGGTTTCTGGTTTAGATTTTTACAATGTTCAGCATTCGGTCTAAATGACATATCAATTTTTGCACGTCCCGTACCCAAAAAATTTAAAAAAAATTATCCCAATTTTTTTTTTGGTGTAAGTTTTACTTTCTTTTACACAATACACTTAAAAAAAAAATGTTCTGACAGCAAAAATAATTTTTTGTATACCCGGAGCTTGGGATAAGGCTTTTTTTTGCAGGATTGGGTTGACATTTTCTTGTCACCATTTTGGGGTTTTTTTATGGGCCCGATCGGGTTTATCATTGATTTTTGGGGGGATGGGATAAAAAAAATTAGAGCATTCCCCGGTAGTGTTTGTTATTTTTTTTTTGTTCCACCTTTTTTCATAAAAAGAAATGTTAATTTTTTTTTCAGGGATTTTTCATATTACAGTAATAGTTTTTTTGTGCTTTACTGCTTTTACACAAAACAAAAAAAACACGTTTTTGTATTACAATGTTGAGACCCAGATCTTTTTATTATTTTTCTGTATACAGAGCTGTGTGGGGACTTGTTTTTTCAGTATCAGGGTACACTGGCTATTAGCCCATCCAGCTCCCTCAATACATTCATGCCTACTACTAAGGGGACTCTAGAAGACAATTGCCCTTGCAACACTACAACCCCGTTTTAATTTCCCAAAAGTTCTATGTTCTCCCTGCACCTCCCCTAGGGTATTAATATAAAGGTAAGGTTATTGGCTGCCATCAACTGCACCCTATTACCCCCTGAATAGAAAGCATTCAGGATATAGGCATTATAAATCTCCCATCCCAACAGTGTCACACCAGTAATCCCTCTATCTTTACTCTTAAAAACCCCATCATTAAGGGTAAAGTTATCAACTACATTCACTTATATGGGGCGGAAGCTGGTCCCAGTCCCTGGGGTGTGCCCTCCACCACAGTCCATACTAATTTAAATCTTTGGATTTTGAGGGTCCCAGTGTTGGCAATGTCTAGCCAAATGTCCCTGTTTTCCCACACTCCCAGAAACAGAGGTGCATCTTTTGGGATGTCTTTCTATCCAGACACTCACTCACTACAGTTGGGCTCAACAAATCTGAATGGTATCTTCCGACTATAGGCTTTTATGGCATGTCACTAGGATATGCCATCAAAGACTGATAGGTTGGGGTTCCAGAGGTGGAACCTGCACCTCTCTTGGGAACGAGCCCCTGAAAGTTGCAGCTCAGAATGGAGAGCCTGTCATGTTTGTGTACGACTCTCCATTCTGTTCTGAGTACAGACCCCACAAAAATTGATCTCTCAGCAGCATCTCCACATTAGAAATGGAGACCAAGGGCATCAAACTCCTGTATGCCATTTGCATATTGTGACAGTGTCTCATCTTCCTACTGGTAACTGGCGAACAAACATTTTTTAGTAAAGCATCTGATGACAAGTCCTAGAAAACATCCTCCAGCAAACTTACTATACGTGTTTAAATCTTTCCCTCATGTCATTTCAGCATGACTATCTTCCTGGCTTCTTAGCTGGCCAGTTCAGCTTTCAGGTGGAGGATCACATTACATAGGCAGCTTGAACCCTCCAATTTTTCTTTTATTTCTTCCAACAGCAGATAGGGACCATCAAACTGGGGAAGGTGATTTAGCAGGGTACCCACTAGAACTAATGCCGTTGTCTACACTCTGCTGATGCCCTTTTGGCTTGCAATTAGTGCCTCCATCCTGCCGACTACGCCATGTGTAATACCAGTGAGCTAGCTGGTCTAATAACTTGGGTTGCTTTAACAGGTTAATTAAACCTCTCTCGTATATTGAACAGATATTGAAAACTTGTATTTTCAACAGTCAACTTGGGTTCTCTTGGAATGCAGTCTCATCTTTCTTCTGCAACATGGTCCTGTGGGACAATAGTTTCCTGCTCTGTCCACCAATCCCATCTCCATGTCCTGTTGTACTCCACATGCTCCCAGCAAAAGGATTTACCAGTCCACTGCACCAGAGGACATCCTATTGAGTTTACCCGACATGCCTTACTAATGGATAATCTAACTATTCTCACTGTCTCTTCTCTCCAAAAGCTCTCCCTGAACTTGCTTTTCCCCTGCAGTTTCCTGATCTTTTCTGAAGTGCTTTACTAGTGTTCTGGTACCAACTACCGGTAGGAAGATAGCTAGCAATGTTTCCAGGCATTAGGGATTGATATCTAAGCTCTCAACATTGATATTTTGTGAAGAAAATAATTTTAGTAAAATTTTAGATGACATTCCCAATATGACCTATAATGACAGATTAAGGAGAGAAGGGTGATAGCTTAAGCACCCTAAAAGTAGAGGTCTACATGCCAAGATAACTATACACTGATGTGTAGGCACAGAAGCACTAAGCTTCGTACAGTACTCCTTTGATCACTTTGACCAGCTTGGAGTTCAGAAAAGCGTGCGAGTATTCGGTTCATCCCGCTTTTACTACTAGAGCCAAGTAAACTAATCACTCAGAGCTTTAGCACCCAGATACATCAAAACCTATAAGGGTATGTTCACACGATTATATTGTGGGCGTATTCACTATAGGCCGGCAGCTTTAGAGAGACCAACTGGCCAGCGTGTACTCAGAAGTGCTCGTACTGACTGTCATTCATCCCGGGTCATTTCTCTTCCCGGGCACATGTTGTGCGTTGGAGGAAAGAACAGGTAATCATAGCTCCCAATGAGAGCTATGAATTACCCTAATGTCGGCCCATTTTTTCACCTACATAGACACATGAGGGCTTTTATTTTGCAGGACGATGTACTTTCTAATGGTGTTATTCACTGTACTATAGAATATACTGGGAAACCGCAAAAAAATTCCAAGTGGGACAAATTGTGAAAATAACGTACTTGCGCCATGTTTGAGGGTGTTTTGCTTTTACAGCGTACAATCTTCGGTAAATATAATGTGTTATCTGTATTCTGCAGGTTGATACGCATCCGGCAATACCAAACATGTAGGGTTTCCATTATGTTTTGATACCTTAAAAAAATTCCAAACTTTTTCTATTTTTGAAATTTGCCACACAGCGCCATTTTGTGCGACCAATAACTTTTTTGTACTAACACCTACGGACGTCAGTGAGGGGGCATTTCTTGTGGGCTGAAGTGTACTTTTTATCGCTAACAGTTTGGAATGCATGCGACTTTTTTGATCACTTTTATTCCGTTTTTTAAGTGACGTAAAATGACCCAAAAAAACGCAATTTTGGCGTTTGGAATTTTTTTTCTTCTACGGTGTTCAGTGTACGGGATAAATGTTATATATTAATAGATAGGACTTTTTCGGACGCGGCGATACCAAATATGTGCAACTTTTTTATTATTTTATTGTTTTTATTTGTAAAATGGGGAAAGGGAGGCGATTTGAATTTAACACTTTTTTGTACTTTAAAACTTTATTTCTTTTTTTTTTTTTTTTTTTATGTAACATTGAGTCCCCCTATGGTACTTGACCACTACGTGGCATGATTAATACAGTCTAATGCACAGGTGTCAAACTGCCGGCCCTCCAGATGTTGGGAAACTACAACTCCCATCATGCTTTTGTATAATCTATAACAGTGGGCATGATGGGAGTTGTAGTTTCCCAACAGCTGGAAGGCCGGCAGTTTGACACCCCTGGTCTAATGCATTGCATAGACCAGCGGTGGCGAACCTATGGCACGCGTGCCGGAAGTGGCACGCAGAACCATCTCTCCTGGCACGCGTACCAGGCTGGCCACTCGCTGGGTTCCTGACTGTGACCCGGATGCCGCACCCGGGAGGGCTCGTTGTCCGGGTCACAGTGTCGGACCTGGGGCCTCCGGCAGCCCCAGGTCTAACACAGCGCGAGTCGGGACCCGCCGCGGACCCTCAGCCCTGAGGGTGCGCGGCGGCCCCATGAGCTCAGCTGGGTAGCGACGCGATGTTGTTACATCATCGCGCCGCTGCCTATCCCCGGGCGCACAGCCCGTCATAAGCTGTGTGCCCGAGGAGCTGACAGAGGAGCGGCCCGCGTTGGGAAAGAAGAGGAGCGCGTGGCTGGGACAGAAGTAAGGTGAGTATTTTATTTAATGTTATTTTTATTTGTACTGGCTGGTGGGAGAGTGCTGGCTATATACAAGCTGTGGTTGGCATAGTGCTGGCTATTTACTGGCTGGTGGGAGAGGCAATAATTAGTTATATTTTTTCATCTATATAGCCATGAGAACTTTTTTTGCGGGACGAGATGTACTTTTTAATGGTGCCATTAACCATATCATATAATGTACTGGAACACTAAAAGAAAATTGTAAATGAGGTGAAATGTGAAAAAAACCGTACTTGTGCCATGTTTGCAGGAGGGTTGTTTTTATGCTGTTTATTCTTCAGTATAAATGTGGTTGTATTCTGGAGATCGATACAACTCCAGTGATACCAAATATGTAGGGTTTTCATTATGCTTTAGTACTTTAAAATAACATTCTCCATTTCTTAAATTTGCACAGCAGTGCTATTTTCTGCAACCAATAACACTTGTTCTTCCACCTTTGGACCTGAATGAGGGTGGATTTTACCGGCTGAAGTGTAGTTTTTATTGGTCCCGTTCTGAGATGCCTGCAACTTATAGATCACTTTTTATTCTAATTTTTAGGGGATGTGAAATTACCAAAACACCTCCTGTGGCTTACACTTATACAGAGAGACTGCTATTAAACAGGAAAAACTTTGGCTCGAATGCAGAGAATGGAAATGTCGTTTGAGAGGTTTCTTGGCCCAACAGACAACCCCTTAAACTCTAACACTATTTGACACAAGAGAAGAGATTTGGACCTCTGTGGTAGAAAATGGAGCTGCAAGTACAGCATGTTAAATTTAGTACAGCATTTTTCCCCATTTTTGGTATTAGAACTCCTTCTGAGATTGACTATGTGGATTTATAATTTGTGTTTATGTTCCTGACTTAGAAAAGGCAAATGCTTTCCTATATGTATTTATGGGTGCTACAACTATAGAGCATGTATTAAAGGGGTTTTGCCACGATGTAATGTTGACGTGGGATCCTCCAAAATAGGTAATCACTTTTCTAAATTTATGTGATTACAAAAATTGCAGTCTGAGAGAGCTACAGGCTGCCTTACCTGCCCTTAGTTACTTAAAAAGCTTCTATTAGATACGACCTGACAAGAGCTGCTGGCCCGGCTTGTGCAGAGCACACTTATCTGATGAAAGGGCGCTGAAAAAGCTTTCAAGGCACCGGGTAGAAATATGTTGTGTTTTGTATACAGAATCCACTAGTTGTAGTGTATATTATCTGAGTAGATCCCTGCTTTATCTGATGACAGAGAACATGAAGGAGCTTTCAAGCTGTTGTGGAGAAAAGCTAGTTGTTTTTGTATACAGAATCCACTAGTTGTAGTTTGATTATTTAGTGAAACATTGCCACGATCCCTTATGCATGGCTCTGTGCTCTGGCTGTCTCTCTCGTCTCTCAGCTCAGCGTGGCTTTGTTTACATTTGATTCTTAGCAGATAAGGCACTTCCTGGCAAAACCCCTTTAAGAATGCTGTGGTCACATTCCATTATAGAATCATGTGACTGGTTAGACCTAGGGCTAGACAAGATCATACAAAAGTTCCAATTAATCTGCAATAAATTAGTAAATGAGCTACTTTATTGGAATTACTGGCAACACAGAAGGGTTGTCTCACTCCATAGATTCATCTTAACTCAGTCTTGTCTCAGTTTTATTTTTGAATTCGGGGGGAGTTTTTACTGGCAACTACTGGCCCGCAATGATGAGCTGCTGAGGACACCAGGTCTGTAGCTATAGCGACCAGCGCTGGCATCCTATCAGGAGCGATCGAACAGATCTGTAGCTATAGCAACCTAATGCGACCATACAAAAGGGGATATCTCAGAATAGGTAGGACAATGCTAATGGAAACATATTGCAAAGTGACTTGTTCTTGCAAGATCTTTCAGATAAAAGCAATCCTTGTAGTGAGACAACCCCTTTAAGATCATACAGCCAACTTTTTAACTCTTTTCTCTTGGAAATATATCACGCACAAACAGTAAAATTGTAAATTGAATTGGGAAAAAAGGTCCACTGTCTGCCAGTTGATGGTGAATAGTTAAATGCTTAATCATTCATGTAAGGGTTGCACGAAATCAATGCTTGTAAGTCCAGTAAAGAGGGAAGCAATGAGTTGATTTATCGGTTCCAAGCTTGTCCTATCTTCTCTGAAATTGATTATGTGTGCATCGTTCAGAATAATAAGACCCTACCTACCTTTGGGAGGAATTTCATTTTTGTAAATATGAGGCGTAAGAGTAATGAGCAAACTGCTATTTCATACGAACATTTCTCTTCTCTAGATTGGGCTGTGAAATATTTTCTTGACCTTGTTGAGTAAAGGAGGAGCAGCATGATATTTTAAAGGAGAGAGTAAAGAGTTCAAAAATTTCAAGCGCATTAATCTGAAATAACTGATTCCAAAGCTAAAATTATAAAAATATATCTTGCAAAAACATATTTATGACTTTCATGGTTTAATCATTGAAACGGCTACCATTATGGGTGACCGATGTGCTAAATGAATGCCTAACTGGCTCCTACAGACCATAATGTCATCCATTTTAACACAGACATCTAAAAAGAGCTCACAATGTAGTCATTAAACAAATCTCATTAGCATTTCAGTAATGGGTGCTGGGCATCTATTAAAGCCTTCATTTTATGGTTGAATACACTAAAAAGACGACAAAAAGTTGTGTGGACAGGCTCTATCTTGTGAATATTTCAGCCCATTAAAGGGTTATTCCCATCTGATTGATTAGCTTTAAACAGGGAGGCAAAAGTGAAGACTTACTAAATACATTGCTGTTCTGATTTTGCTTATGTCAGAATTAGAGAAGTTTTTATCTCTTGCTTTGTTACACAAGCTTCTCCAGTTACCAACCACCTCTCTGCTCTAGCAGTGGCCGGGCTGGTGACTCCCTGATGTGTCTTACCTGAAGGACTAAGCTTCTCACTCTGATCTTACCTTTCTATTGAGAAAACTAACTTTAGACCAGGGAGAAGCCCTGTGCTACCCTCAGGTCTGCAGAACACACAGCTGTGTATTTACAGCAGATAAGAATCGTTCAGCAGCTAGGGGTATGTTCACATGGCGTAATTGCAGTGCGCATTTTGCCGTGTATTTGTGCTCTAATACGGGCGAGAAACACCGCAATTATGGTAATCCATAGCTCTCAGAGAACTATGGATTACGCCTCTTCTCCCCGCTCATACAATACGATCATATTGTACGCACGGGGAGATACGTGAGATGTAATTTAAGTAATGCATGTCTATACCCCCCTCGTGCCTCGGGAGTACGCATTGATTAGCGCGAGCTCCTGAAGCACACGATGTATTGCGGTGCGTACTGTACACATGTGAACATAGCCTAATAGTGTGTCTTGGCAGCATGTCAGTTTTCCTCATTAAAAGCTTCCTCTCTGCTAGCTTTGATTTATAAGCAGATACTATACATGGTGGTTGGGGGGGGGGGGATCTTTTTTTCATAATCTTTCCCAGAAAGATTAGAAATTGGAGCTAGTAGGGCTGAAATGTCAATCAATGCCTTAGACCCACCCACATCCTGCACAGGAAGTGCGAACCTGAAAAGGCTGTGAGGAGTGAACATTGTAGATGGGAAAACCCCTTTAATGATTGACTCAGCAATATTTAGAATTTCTTCGCATTTCAAAACCTGTAGCTATTTTTCCCTCAATGTAGCTACAAGACTGCTGTTTCTTTTTTTGAAGGATGAGGTTTATGTTTATAATGTCAAAATGTACGTTTTATTTTTGCATAATTTTTGGGTCACCACATTCCAAGGCATTTCATTTTTCCATCAACATAACGGAGGGATTGATTTGGCAGGACAAGTAGTTTCCAGGTTTAATGTTTTAACATATATACCGCCACTGACCTCCATCTAGTAGGATAAAGTGAAATCATTCTATAGTTTGGTTGTAGTGGTGCTACAGGTAATGAAGTTTTCTGAGGTTTTAACTCCTATGATAATTGATACAGAGGAGACTTGAAATGGGGAGGGAATTGTATTTCTTGAATCTTTTTTGTTTAAACTTTTTCTAATGGGAACATGCATACTTCTGACTGCTCATATTATACACTGCCATGCTTAACATTGAAAGGCAACCATGGAAGGTCCTGCTGTAGGCATGTACTGTACACATGGCTGACATGGGGTCCTTCACTAGGTCCCCAGCTGCTTTGGCAGTCCATTAACTCAATGCATCCCAGAGGTGGCAGAGATGACAGGGGAGCCCATCGCTCAGTCTATTCGTCTGCACCATCTAATGGGTTAAATTAATCAGTGTTTTCTTTTAACATAGCCAATAATGTAGGATGTATAATTCATCTGGCACCTGCAATTGATATTCATTGGAACAACCCTCATACCATGATCTAAGTGTAGATCACAGGGCAAGAAAGGGTTATAAACCTTACCGGTTGGCAGTCATATTAAAGACACAAACTTCCTTGCATGAGCTTTATGGCAGCTATAATAGTGAATTCAAAAAGAAATGACAAACCAATATCATCTCCCGAAGATGCCAGAGCGGCAATAGACTCCCATACAGCCTTGATCCTGAATAGTGTTCATATCTTGTCTTGCCGAAGTCTCTAGCAATACAATAGTGGTATAATTGAATTCAACGCCCTTTGCTGACCTTGCCTAGTCTAACTAACAAAGCTGACAAGTGAGCTACATGAAAGTGTTAGGTCTGTGCACAATTATACAAAGAGTAAGCACAAGAAAACATATGTACAGTAGGCTGCAAAAGTATTCATACCCTTTTAAGCTGTTCCTCACTTTAAACGTTAGGAGGCACAAACTTACATGTATTTTATTGATATTTTATGTGATAGTGCAACACAGTAGCAAGTATCTAGAGGCTGGAATTTTGCAGAATAGCGTTAGCTCAGATTGGTTGGAGAACGTCTGAACTGCAATTTTCAAGTCATGCCCCAGATTCTCAATGGGATTTAGGTCTGGACTGTGACTGGGGGATTGTAACACATGAATGTGCTTTGATGTAAACCCTTCCACTGTAGCTTTGCCTGTATGTTTAGGGTCGTTGTCCTGCTGGAAGGTGAACCTACGCCCCATTCTAAAGTCTTTTGCAGCCTCTAACAGGTTTTCCTCCAGGTTTGCCCTATACAGGCAGTCACTGGGTTACAAACGGGATAGGGACTGTAGGTTTGTTCTTAAATTGAAATTGTATGTAAGTCGGAACAGGTATATTTATTAAATGTAATTCCAGCAAAAAACATTTTTTTTTTAAGTTGTGGAGAGTGCAGGAAACAGTTTTTACATTTGTTTTGCTGTCTGTGGCCTTGTTTAGTATATTTCAGCTAACATTCTGTATCTCATGTGCTGGCACTTGGTTATCATGGGGTGTGACTCAGTGTTGAATCTCAGCTACGCCCCATAAGTCTCCGTTTGTAACTAGGGGATTTATGTATGTAAGTCGGGGACTACCTAAATTTAGTTCCATCCATCTTCCCATCAACTGACCACCTTCCCCCAGCATGATCCTGCCACCACCATTCTACACAGTGGGGATGGTGTGTAAGGATGATGTGCAGTGTTTGCTTTCCTCTACACAAACACAGAGCGTTTGGCATTTAGGCTAAAAAATAAAATTCTGGTCTCATCTGACAAGAGCATCATCTTCCACATGCTTGCGGTGTCCAATACATGACTTTTTGCAAACTGCAAACAGGACTTAAGGCTTGCCAATTTTCCATAAGAGATTTGTGGAGGACATGACTAATGGTTGTCCTGTGGACAGATTCTCTCACCTGAGCTGTGGATCTCTGCAGCTCCTCCAGAGTCACCTTGGGCCTTCTGGCTGCTTCTCTAAGTCGTGTTCTCCTCGTCTGATGTCAAATTTAGGTGGACAGCCTTGTCTTGGTAGGTTAGCAGTTGTGCTATGCTCCTTCCACTTATGAATGATGGATTGAATAGTGTTCGGTGAGCTGTTCAGAGCTTGGCCTTTTTTTTCATCCCTAGACCTGCAATACACTTTGCCACAACTCTATCCTTGAGCCGTCTGGTATATTCCTTGACTGAGGCCTTCACAAAACACCTGTAATAACACAGAATATATGTCACATACAGATGTACTATGTTTACAAATTAGGTGAAATCTAAAAGCAATTGGTCATACTGAATTTTAATTTGGGGTATCAGAGTACAGGGGACTGAATACATATGCACACCACACCTTTCAGTTCTTTAATTTGCAAGATTAAAAAAAGCATGTATAATTTTCTTTACACTTCAAATAGTCACTTTGTGTTGTTCCATCACATAAAATGATGTAGTAAAAATAAAGGAAGACAGCTCCTGAGGGTTAATTCTCAGTGATGAAGTGCCTTTTTATTCTTTTTGCATAAAATCAACAATTAAATAAGCTTCGTGTTTCTAGCTCACTCATGGTGCTTTTCCTCGGGCTTAAAGGGGTGTTATCGTTTGAGCTGCTCGTGCTCTTCAGCTAATTTTCTCAGATTGAGTTTGAAATCCAGGGGCGTGTCTCTCCTGTCAGCAGGTGTGTCTCTCCTCCCAGGAGGCGTGTCTGTCCTCACTGAAGAACTGTGACATCATTTTTTTAAAAGCAGGGGATGCAGAAGGTTTTGTCTGGATATAACAGCTCTGTAGCCTCCGGGCCTGCTTTGTCTGCAGCCTTGAGGCTCCAAACTCAGCAAGCAACTGTCATATGTCTTAGCTGCTGGCTTTCAGTTGTGTGTAACTTTTTACTTCTAGTGGTGTTCATCCAAATTGTACTGACAACAGGCTGGGGACCTTTACTCAACTAAAAGGGGACAAATGTCAGCTTCAAGTAAAGATCTCTGCTTCCTGTCAGTGACATGTGAGTGAAAACAATGGGGGGAGGAGCACTCAGCTGTGAGAGAAGGCCATGCTCACCTTGTAACTAACTTGGGCTGGTGGTGCAGAGGTAGAGCAGTGTGCAATGATAGCGTTGTTTTTACAACGCAGGGGTTTGGAGTTCGAGTCCCTCACAGGGTATATTTTTTTTTCCCCTAAATTTTACACATATGTAGAGAGACCAAAAAATATATATGTTAATCTCTATAAGGGATATATATACACATACATAGCTCCCCTATATCATGTCTCATCCCCAGAGTATATGCATTGTATCAATATGTTGGAAAGTGCTTGGTGTGACTGCGGGGATGGGACATTATTAGGGGAGTTTGTGTGTGTATATGAATAAAATTATAGATGTCCACACATATATTTTCATATCTTTACATGTTTAAAAATTTTAAAGAAAAAAAAAACTACTGATGGGGCTTGAACTCCCAACCTCTGTCTTGCAGGGCTAATCACCTAAGCACTGTACTATACAAGAAGCTTATGCAAACAAAGTGTCGAATCCTTATGTTATACACTACAGGTGATGACATCATAAGGAGGCGGGGCTTGCATTCGATCTGAGGAACAGAACGCCTTCTTTTCCAAGTAGCAGCTTAAAGGGGTTGTCTCGCTACAAAGAATAGCTTTCAAATTGTAGGGAACACAAAATAAGACTTTTTACCAAATATATTGATTGTCCTCTGTTTTCCCTAAAGAGATACAAGTGAATTTATTACCTCCATGGCTATTTCAGTTCCCTCAGTAACTGACCTGGGAAACAAATCTCCTGGGGCTGTTTGTTCAAAAGAGAAACAGAGAGTGAGTCATCACACAGGTCAGCAGTGTCAGTCATGTCCTGTGCTGCCATGACAGTAAAAAAGCTTGATTTATCTCAAGTAAACAGCTCTGTAATAGGGCTTTTGTTTTGGGGATCAGATAAGAAGTCCTGTAGTAGTTTGAGAAGCTAATCTAATCTAATTAGCATCTGAAAGCACGGAGTTATGCTGTACAAGCACTGAGCTTATGCAAATTAGTCTGAACCAGGAAGTGACAGAATTTCTTTCATGCATTCTTTGAAACCCTGTGGGGAGACAACTCCTTTAGGGACTGGATCTGTGAGGAGGTGAATCAACCTCTTGGCAAAAGCCCCTTAAACAGCCAGTAATTGCCCAGAACATTAACCCAAAAACTGGGGGATGTACATAGAGCCAGCAGACTTTGGTTTCACTATCGATTTTAACAGCTCAGAGGGAAGTAAACACAGTGTGCAGGGGGCGTGGCCGGGACGTTTCCTATCTAGGGGCGTATCCCAACAGGCTGAATGAAATGTCAGCCAGCCAATCACAGTGCAGGGGGCGTGTCTAGGGTGCAAGAATCGACCAGGGGGGCGTTCTGACAGCAACAGCAGAGATAGAAGACAGATTTACAGAGATGCTCATATCTGCTAAACCAAGTGACAGAGGTAATGCAACCCAATTACAAAAGTGCTTATTTTTACTGTCCCCATAATATGAGACATGATATTTGTAACGATAAAACCCCTTTAACTCCCTGAGAACGATCTCAGGAATAAATACCTTCACAAGATTCAAATTTAGGCACCAATACAGGGGCAGATACAAAGTTGCAGACTTCGCTCACAAAGTCTGACTTGCTGCTCATATTAAGAGATACTGCTCGTTCATATTATAAATCATTAAGAATAACAAATACATATAGTAACTGCTTTCTTTATAAAAACGCTACAGAAAACATTTCACTGGTGAGTCATAAAACAGCCCAGGATAAATTATATTTAAAAATACCTTGCCAAAATAAATACCTTCATATAAATATATTTAACTTTTCCTTAAAACTCTCTAGTTAGAATGCTACTTTCTCTATAATGATAAATGAAGTTAATCTAAAATTTGAATATATTGAAAAAACAAACCAAAAAAAACAGAAAAGCATATTACAATTAATAAAACAAATATCCATTGAAATAGCATTAATTAATGAATTCTCGAGCTTCGTTTAGACCGCTTGGTGTAAGGGTATTTAATTAAAGAATTCAGAGCATCTCCCTATTGGTAAGAACCTGAAGCCTATTTAGACTATGTTTTAATATGATCTATAGGCTGAACACGATACGATGGTATCTCACCTGGCAGAGGCGTGACTTGAAGCTCCGGGGCCCTCGTGCAAAATGTGAAATGGGCCCCCCCATCTACAATGTGCCACTTACAATGATGGTATCTTCTTATGAAGCAGAAGGGCTTTTGGGCCCCCTCAGGCTGTGGGGCCCGGTAGCGACTGCTACCTCTGCACCCACTGTAGCTACGCCCCTGTCACCTGGATGTATAGCATTATAATGTCGTGGAAGGCCATGTATTAGATGGTTATGATTAATATTGAATCTGATTATTTAGCTTTTAGATAGTTTGGTTACTGTCCTTCCCACATACTGCTTTCCACAATCACACGTAATTAAATAAATTACAAAGGCGGTATTACAGGTGAGAAGATTTAAATGTCTCCTGTTCATGTGGATATAAATCTAGTGGACCGATAAATTTCCTTACAGCATTTGCACGTAGGATATCCCCATCTGAAAACTCCCTTAGGCTGTTCTCTCTCCATTTCTTCTTCCTAGTTATGCAAAAAATTTTTTTTAAATAATGGGAAGGGGAGGTTTTTTTAACGTTTTTGCTTTTATGGGAAATACAATAACCCGGGTTTTTTGGGGGATAAACCGTTTAAAAGGGGGGTAAATTGCCCCATTCCCTTTAAAAGGAGTCATGTACATTTTTTTAAAACTGGAAATTATAGGTGCCAATAAAAAAAAAAAATTCTTGATAATTCCTTTGTTTTTTTAATATTGTTATTTTCCCCCCAATAAACAGTTTGAGTCATACATGAAGCTCTGTTCCGAGCTTCCTTAATCAAATCTATTGTCTAAACTTTTCCATTATCTCATCAGTTTGAGCTCTAATATCTTCCTTGGAGCTACACTCTGCTCACCCTGTGAAACTGACCATATGGAATACTTCTCTCTCTCTGGTTTCGGAAATGTAAATTTGAGACATTAGTTTTACCCTTAGGCCCTCGTTCACACGGCTTTTTTCCGACGGTTTGGCGCCGTACTCCGTCCCGGGTTTTTGCCTTCAATCGGCGCCAATCCGTGGGAGTCATTAGGGAAATCCACTGCTCCTAGAAAACAGTGGAATCCGTTGCTCCTCCCCGGGGCAAATCCGCCGCGGGGGGAAAATACATGCACATTATTTAGGGGGCGCGGATGCGCTGTAAACAAGCATTGTCAGGGGCCGGGAGCGGGGCCCCCCCCGCCCGGCCCCGCCCCCCGCCCCGCCCCTTATTTAGGCGGATTTGTGCCTCAATACGGCGTACAAATCCCTCGGAAAAACCGTGTGAACACGGCCCCTTTCGGGACAAATTACTCAGCATCAACTTACTAAGAAAAAGGAGAAGAACAGCCTTTTGGGGGTTTTTAGAGGGAATATCCCAATGCAAATCTGTAAGGAAATTTTCCCCCCAATCATTTATTTCACACAACAGGGGGAATTAAATCTTTCACCTGTAAATAACCTTTTTTATTTTCTAATGGATTGTGGAAAGCAGTATGTGGGAAGGACAGTAACCAAACTTCAAAACTAAATAATTTAATTAATATTTTAATATAACCATCAATACAGCCCTTCCCGACTTATAATCAAAACATTTCCGGTGAATTACCATCTTCTTTTCAGCCCATAAACATGTTAAAACAGATACTCCAAAAAGGCTTTAGGGTTTTTACCAATAGGAGATGCCTGGATTTTTTAATTTAAAAACCCTTACACCAAACGTTAAACGAACTCGAAATTCAGTAATTAATGCTATTTCAATTGATATTGTTATTTATAGGTTTTATTAATTATAATATGCTTTTTTTTCAAATATACTCTTATTTTAGATTAACTTCATTCATTTTAAGAGAAAGGACATTCTAAAAAAGAGTGTTTTTTAAAGGGTGTGTTACAGGCTTTTTTTGGGGGGTATTTCACAGCGTACTGGCTCAATTCTTTGGGGAAAGCCCCTGTAATTACGGGAAAACATAGCTCTCCTGGAACTATGGATTACCCCCCCCTCCCCCCTCGCACAACGATTTTTATTTAGGCACGGGGAGTTAAGTGACATGTCAATTACTTGCAGCGATTATGCAGCACGAGTAATGCATGTCTATGGCTCCTCCCAACCCCCCCGCACCGCGGGAGTACACACTGATTAGCGCGAGCTCCTGAAACACACGATGTACGGGCTGCAGTACATCGTGTGAACATACCCTTAAAGGGGTTTTGCAACGATGTAATGTTGACGTGGGATCCTCCAAAATGGTTAATCACTTTTCTAAATATATGTGATTACAAAAATTGCAGCCTGAGAGAGCTACACGCTGCCTTACCTGCCCTAAGTTACTGAAGCTGAAGAAGCTTTCAAGGCACCGGGTAGAAATATGTTGTCTTTTGTATACAGAATCCACTATCTGTAGTGTGATTATCTGAGTAGATCCCTGCTTTATCTGATGACAGAGAACATGAAGAAGCTTTCAAGCTGCTGTGGCGAAAAGGTGTTGTGTTTTGTATACAGAATCCACAAGTTGTAGTTTGATTAATTTGAGTGAACATTTTCACAACGATCCCTTATGCATGGCTCTGTGCTCTGGCTGTGTCTCTTGCTTTCTCAGCTCAGCGTGGCTTGTTTACATTTGCTTCTTAGCAGATAAGGCACGTCCTGGCAAAACCCCTTTAAGGAAAAGTTTTATTTATTTATATTAGGTATTATTTTGGCTAGGTCTTTTTAAATGTATTTATCCTGAGGCTGTTAGTTTTATGACTCAGGGAGATAAGTGTCGTTTCTGTAGCGTTTTTATAAACAAAGCAGTTGCTCGATGTATTTGTTATGCTTGTAACTATTTATAATATGAACGAGCAGTAACTTATTAATACGAGCAGTGAGTGAGACTCTATATCCGCGCCTGTATTGGCGCCTGAATTTTAATCTTGTGAATTGTGTATTTATTCCTGAGATGGTTCTCAGGGAATTAACCCTGAGGGAAAGTGCCAGGCGTGAGCTAGAAACCCATAGCTTATTGTTGATTTTATGTAAGTGGAATATAAAGGTACTTAATCAGTGAGAATTAACCCTCAGGTGCCGTCTTCCTTTATGTTTACTATATCTGTTCATTTGAGACTAACGCTGTTTCAAAACGAAAGCAGTTTCAGGTGGAATCCAAAAGCTGCATCTGTAACCATCACGGTCCGTGGGAAGGCGGCGCTTCTGAGTCTTCGTTGGAATGGCTTGCTTGGATCTACATCTAATTAGTGAGTTGTATCACTCAAAAGTATAGTTACAGGTGAGCAAGACCAGTAAAAAGCGCTGGCAATATTTTAAGTGAATTTTCTACACAAGGGAGCGCTTCTGCTCTGTTTTGTGTTTTAACAGCACTCACTTTTTGTTCCATCACATAAGTTAACAATGAAATACATTTAAGCTTGTGGCTGTAACATTTAAAAATGAGGAACAGTTTAAGGGGTTTGAATACCACTAGTAGGATCGTTGCAAACCTTATACATATACACAGGGGCATAACTAGAGAAGCCAGGGCCCCATAGCAAACTTTTGGATGGGGTCCCCGGGGCCCCCCCCGCCCCCTTGACCACGACCTGTCCAGGACATCTGTTAGATAATGTAGATAATATAAGGGCAATACCTCACCATACATATCACCATCATACGCTACCAAAAAAATCCACTATACAAACCAACATTCCAATAACCGCTATTACATAAGGACCTGATTAAACCACCAGAACCCCACAAATTACCACACATGTGATGAATAAACCCTACACTATTACTGATCAGTAAAACAAAGACCAATACTGTCTATAATAAATATAATAAATGTAACCAAAAGTGGTATATACTATTTACACAGGCTCTGCAGCCCCTGTATATAACCACCATACGGGACCAATAGGGGTAGAAAACCAGGTCCCCCAGGCTCTGCAAAACTGATATTAGCCCCATACGTGACCATATAAGGAGCCCACAAATGTACACGGGCCTGCAGACTGTATATTACCTCCATACAGTACCATTATAGTGTAGACACAGTGTACACAGGCTTGAGACTGAAATTTTAACCACCATACATGCCAAAAGTGGAAGACAGCATGTACAAGCCTGTGCAGCATATAAGGATTACATCAGTTACATCTTGTGATTTAACAGGTACGTTTCTCTGACCAGTCGTTGATTTCTCTTTTGTTCTGCATCCGGTCCATTCCGCCATCTTGATGACATTCCCGACCACTTGTCCTGCCAATTTAGACACAAAAAATCTTAAATCCTGACTTTTCCAGCACTGCCCCCTGGCTAATATGGGTTCCATTTAGGCAGGCAGGGCTTAGATAGGATAATGGGACCCCCAAATAGGCAAGGGTTTTAGGAGCCAAAGTGCCCATATAGGCAGGCAGGGTTAGGTACTATAGGGAGCCATACAGGTAGCAGGGGTTTAGGTGGGTATAGGGCCAATAGGTAGGGTTAGGTAGGCTAAAGGGCCCCATATAAGTAGACCGGCAGGCTGGGGGGTAAAACCGGCATATAGGGCTGTTTTGGGAAGGGAAGCGGCGGATAGGGGCTGTATAGGCAGGCAGCAGATAGGGGGCTGTATAGGCAGGCAGGCATAAGGGGGCTGTATAGCCAGCCGGGCGGGCATATAGGGGCTGTATAGCAGGCAGCAGCAGGCATATAGGGGCTCAGAGCGCAGAGGCTGCGGGAGAGGCCAGAGGGGGGAGCGGCGCTCGGGGAGCGTGACCCGGGGTGAGTAATTTTTTTTATTTTATTACCCCATATGCCTTTCCTATAGCCCCCCATATGCCTGCCTATAGCCCTCCATATGCCTGCCCTAATTCCCCCCATATCCTGCCTTTTACTACCCCCAATGCCTGCCTATACAGCCCCCTATATGCCTGCCTGCTTTTACAGCCCCCTATATGCCTGCCTGCCTATACGCCCCCTATATGCCTGCCTGCCTATACAGCCCCCTATATGCCTGCCTGCCTATACAGCCCCTTAATGCCTGCCTGCCTATACGGCCCCTATATGCCTTTGCCTCCATAAAGCCCCCTATCTGCCTGCTTGCCTGCCTTACAGCCCCCTATCTGCCTGGCCTATACAGCCCCCTAAAGCCTGCCTACCTATAAGCCCCCAATGCCTGCCTCTACACCCCTATATCCCTGCCGTTATACCCCACAAGCCGCGGTTTACTTATATGTGGCCCCTTTAGCTACCTAAACCCTACCTATATGCCCCTATAGCTACCTAAACCCTGCCTGCCTATATGGGCACTCTATTGGCTACCTAAACCTTGCCTATTTGGGGCTCCATATATCCTATCTAAGCCCTGCCTGCCTAAATGGACCCCATATAGCCAGGGGGGCAGGTGCTGGAAAAGTCAGGATTCTAAGATTGTGGCTAAATCTGCAGGGACAAGTGGTCGGGAGATGTCATCAAGATGGCGGACTGGACCGGATGCAGAACAAAAGAGAAAGTTAACGACTGGTCAGAGAAACGTCCACCTGTGAGTCACAAGATGTACTACACTGTAATCACTTATATGTCTGCACAGGCTGTGTACAATTTCTTCTACCACTATATGGTCACTGTATGGTGGTTATATACAGTCTGCAGAGCCTGTGTAAAACGCTGTCTACCACTATATTGGTCACTGTATGGAGGTAATATACAGTCTGCAGAAACCTGTGTACATTGGTGTCTACCACTATATGGGCACTGTAAAGAGGTAATATACAGTCTGCAGAGCCTGTGTACATTGGTGTCTACCATTATATGGTCACTGTAGGGGCTAATATACAGTCTGCAGAGCCCGTGTAAAACTGGTGTCCCACCACTATATGGTCACTGTATGGGGGTTATATACAGTCTGCAGAGCCTGTGTACACTAAATATATACCACTTTATGGGCACTATATTATTATATATTTTTATTATTAGACAGAATTTGGTCTTTTTTGTACTGATCATAAATAGAGTAGGGTTATTATTCAGTCACTATGAGTGGTAATTTTTGGTCGTGTGTTCTGGTGGTTTTAATCAGGTCCTTATGTAATAGCGTTAATTGTAATGTTGTTTGTATATGATTTTGTTTGGTAGCAGTATGATGGTGATATGTATGGTGAGGTATTTGCCCCCTGTATTATCTACATTATCTAACAGCATGTCCTGGTACATGGTCGTGGTCCGGGAGGGGGGGGGGGCCCATCCAAAAGTTTGCTATGGGGCCCTGGCTTCTCTAGTTACGCCCCTGGATGGGAGTTGTCGTTATGACAATTTGCTACCAAAATAAAGTGCTTTACTATGTTACAGACAAGAGTATATTTACCCATGCCTCTTGAAAACTCAAGCAGTTTTAGATCAATAACAAGATTTGGTGCAGATATTTCTCTCATTCACGTTAACAGGCTTTGTAGAAATCTATATGCTTATTCTGAAACATAGCCAACATCTGAAGGCTTAAAGGGGTTCTCACTACAATGATTGGTTTAATAAAAGGGTCTTTAAAAAACAAGCAGCTTTGCAAAATATGTTCATTACAAATGTTTTCCACGATTTTGAGGCTAGCCCTGTTAGTATTCCCACATCAGCTTCTCAAATCTCTATAGTAAACCGACCTGTTGAACCTTATCCTTACGGCTGTCAGGTCTAATGACTCATCACCTTTGAAACAGTCCCCTCCCCCACAGAATCTTCTGGAGTGGGGGGAGGAGGAGGGAGGGGGAGGGAGGACCTGGACTGTGTCCGAGCTGCCTGGGGTTAACCCGTTGTGCCGTTTCCCCCTGCTCTTAACGATAAAGTACAGCATGACCCTGTCTGTTAATTTTAAACTGATATGTCTTTGGAACTGTGACTATACTAATACTATACAGATCAGGCAGTGAATCTTTTGCTCTCCTGTATTAGTGACACTCCCGATATAGTAAAAAACTGCCCCTTGTGTTGCGGGAGATGGGGACTTTTTAAGCTAAGCGGGGGATATAGGAACACATGCTCCCTTGCTCTTTTACACACATTTTCTATTCCCTCTACATCCTAGACAGCCCTCTCCTGCAACAGCCTGGCAGGCACACACGGTAAACTCTGGACAAAACCCCCCCCCCCCCCCCCTGTTAAAATTTAAAGTAGTGCCTGTGTGCTGTGGGAGGGGGAGGGGGAGCAGAACAGACAGACAAGCTAGCACGCACAGTTCAACTTACCAGGGACAGACAGGCTGAAAGCTCGTAATAACAACTCCTTTAAAAGGGGTTTTCCATACAATTTTGGCTTTAAACGGTAGGCAAAGGAAAAGACAAACCAAAATACTTCTGTTGCGATTTGCTTTTCTCCCCTGCTTGTTTACCAGGCAAGTCTGCTGGTTCTCACTCTTGTGAGTCTTCTCTCCAGCAAAAAAGTTGTTTAAAAGAAAATGAAGTTTTTAACCAAGTTCGAAGCCCTTGGCACATAGTTGACAAACCTCTCTTCATCTCATTTAGCAACAGCGTGTTTAAAAAGTCGTCACTGTGTAGAACCACCCCCAGCCAAGCTATGTTCAACGGGTTAAATGGGCCTATTTCGGTCCGTAATTTCGCGCCGGAGTGCGCCAATTACGGGCGAAAAGGCCCCTTTTTTACGGGTTTAATTCACGTTCTCAAAATTAGTCTCCCCCCCCGCCCCGGGGTAGCCCCTGGGGGGGGAAAATAATTCAGTCACTTTTAGGGGTATACGCCCGTACAGTGTGTCTATGGATCGGCGAAGTGCGGCCCCCGCTCACGCCCCCGCTCCTGCCCCCTCCAACCGGGAATTGGGGGGGAAATTTGCCCCCAGTTGCCCTTGGGAAAATGCCTAAAAGGGAAATTTTGTATGAAAGCTGGTGTGAAAGGGGGAGTCTGAAACAGTATGGTGAGAACACCCCTTTTAAAGCCTTCATAGTGTTTATGGCTTGAACAATTTTTGGGATTTTTTGTGTGTCTCTTTATATGCGTTTACAATCTTGATTCAAAGAAGAAAACATTTAATCTGGGGGAAAACAAAATAACATTTGTTTTGTTGTCTTTGCCCCGATTCAGAAGATTTAATCTTTTTTTGTGTCCCTCAAGGATATCTTGGTACCACACTTTGGTTATGGAGTCTGTGGGGGCCCGGTGTGGAGATTTGTGTTTATATATAAGGCTTCAGTAAATCCACGGCACCTTGTTTTCAATTCCTGAAATGTGTATAATATAACTACAGCAAACCTATAGATTAACAGATATAGTAACTCTCCATGGTGCAATAACCAAGTTATAGACTGTGAATGGTAATGTTCTAAGTCCATTATAGCACAGCTTGGCGTTCTTTGGGTCCCATCTGTAGGAATAAAGAGTCTGGTGGCAAGAGGCTATAGAAAATGGGGATTGTTCTGGTGTCATACTGAGCCACGGCCGCTATTTTTAGGTATGAGACGGATATTTGTAACCCAGGACCGGCCTACAAAACATGAATGTGTTTTTTACAGTGTTTCATACGTTGCATTTTTGTAAAACTGCATGCGTTTAGGTGCATTGTTTTATGCATTTTGGCTTTTTTTTTTTTGCAAAGACTTCAGTCAAATATTAGCTTTAAGTCAATAGTGAAATATTAAACTCATTACATACATTGCTTATCTTTGTGGCATTTTGGCACCTTTGTGTTTTTCCTTATTTTTTTGTGATGTTTTTGCATATTACAAACCTTCTAAAGAATTATATGATTTGTGATAGAAAAAAATGCACCCAAAAAACAACCTCAAACTTTAAACGTCATGTAAGCCATGTATAGCTTTTATTTTAAAGGGGTTGTCTTGCCATGTGGTTTCACAGAGCCTGCTCTTCATAGTCCATTTCAAGCTCTCACTTCTTGTTCAGGCTGTGGGCGGTTCTATGGCAGTTATTGGCTTATCAGCTCTGCTATTACTAGCTGAGCTTGGTAGAGGGACATTGGTGAAGGAGGAGTTCTAACTGCAGGACAGAAGGCTACAGAGTCCTATAGGGTTAAAGTTTATCTGTAAGAAAATCGAGCTCCTGTGCTGCTAGTAAGAAACATCAGGGAGTGACATCACCATCCCGGCCAGGGCTGCTAGAGCAGGAAGAGGTTGTTGGTAATGGAAGCTTGTGTACACAAGCAGGAGTTAACTGCTCTAACTCTAAATGGAAGCAAAATCAGAACATCAATGTATTTTATAAACTTTAAAGATGTAGGCAAAGGTTAGTAAAGATTTCCAGTTTGGTGAGAATACCTCTAACTGCACTATATACTAAAGATATGTAACAATTGTAAACTAATAAGGCTTCTGCAGGAGCTGTTATTTAACTACTCTGATCTGTAGAAAAAAAAATAGGCAACGCATAAAGCATGGCTTGAGTCCCATGTGCAAAACTTCTCTATTGATTCAAGGCCTTCTAGAGTCTGCACTTCGAATAAAGACCAGGGTCAAAAAAGGACTGCAAAGTCCAACTTTAGATGTATGTATCACCGTAGAGCTTATGTACATTGTAGACAATGAATTTTATTTGATGCATTTAAAATCATTTGTTTCAGAGTAGGAATACACAGCACAGTTCTGGTGTATTCATGGCACAGGCAAAAAGTACGTGGCATGCTGCACCCAATTTCAATTTGCCTAGTAAGTGGCCACATTTCCAAGTAAACCATTAACGTTGATAAAACGGTTAATGGCCGCGCAGTGTTTACCTGCAAATTCGTGCAGCCACTTATCAAGCAGATTCAAATCAGAGGCAGCGTGCCTCATACGGTTTTTAGTCACCATGTGACCACACTGATGTCATGCTATGTATTTCTACCATTACATAGCGACTTTGGGTAAGGCCAAATGTGATCCATCAGAGAACCATAGGAGGAGAGCGCCACCACTGCAGTTTTTAAATTTATTGCTAAATGGCTGCACAAATTTACAAGTGAAGATTAGATTTACTTTTAAAACATTGTGATTGGTCACACTGTTGTGGATGTGTGCTTACAAAATTCTGCAGCCATTTAAAGGGGTTGTTGAATTTGGTTCTTTTTACACTTCCTGCGCAGGATGTGGTCAGGTCTACAGCAGTGACCGCCATCTAAGCTCTGCCATCTTCTATAAAAGCTGAGCCAGTTAGAGATCTAAATGATGGCAGGCCTGGGAAAGAATGACCGTATCCAAGCAAGCTGTCTTTCTATGAATGTGAGCCTGCACAACTTTGTGTCATAATAATAATCTTTATTTATATAGCGCCAACATATTCCGCAGCACTTTACAATATTGTCATGATAGAAAGCTTCTAGTGAGAGAAACTCGTATGCCGCCAGCAGACACTGTTAGCTGCTGAGTGACTATTTTTGATGTAATTATATAGACATTACAGTTTTGCTAAGTTTTATTAATACAGGGTCTTGAAACGAATTTTTATAAGGCCAATAATGATAGAATGCAATTTTATTTAAAATAGGAATTAATCAATTATGATACAATTATCATAGGAGTAATACAAAAAAACTGATTACAAGAAAGGGATATTGCGTACACTTTTGCAAAATATTTAGATACAAAGGTTAAGTACTTACATCATCAGGAGCTAGTTCTATGCTGTCCAAAAGTCAGCAGCCGTGGAAGCATTGGTGATGACAGGACACCGGGTAGAACGTCCTCTACACATGGGTACAGAGCTTCTGATGTCACCAAGAGCTTCCCTGACGTTTATATTCAGGGGCGTAACTAGAGAAAGCCTGGGGCCCTGTGGCACCCCCCCCCCCCCCCCCCCCCGGCCTCCCCAACCACAAACATTTACCAGGACCTCTCAAGTCATGCAGTTACTAAATATAAAATGCAGCCACTGAGCCTCAGGGGTGAAGAAGAGTTGGGGTATATTCACAAGGCGTCGCGTGTCCAGATGAACATACGCTTTTGTGATGCGTGTCTGGGTTCGTGTGACACGTTCTGTAACAAGCAGGAGGTAAAAAGTGCTGTAACTCTAAAGTAAAGCAAAATCAGAACAGCAATGTCTTTTGAAGTAGACATATATAGCGCTAGCCTCAAGGACTGTTCACATGGCATTTTGCCTTCCATTGGTGTAATCCATTGGGGTACTTGGATTAAGGTACCCCAGCTTTTCGGCCTTTTGTCCAAGATCAAGTGTAGTTTCTGTTCCGTGATGGCAAGCTATAATAGGGGGCTGACATATGGATAGGTGCTGCACACTGGGGAATTTAAAAAATAGATGTACGTGGTCTGCATCAGAGACCTGTCCCTGGGATTTAAGCCGTAAGAGCTTTCAGATCCCCTCCCCACCACCTCTCTGAACCCAAAGTCTAAAGTGCTCCAGGAGTGGTAACCCTGGGGTGCTGGAATTCACTGGGCGTGTGACACCCAACGAGTCATGGTGCATTGCATGCACTTAAAATTTTCCACTTTCCCTTTGAGCACAAATCTCTATTCTCTGGCCTTCTGGACAGGGAATATGAGTTATTTTTATAATTCAGAGTACACATCCACATGTATTTAATTGTTCTCGTCACTGTGTTGTGTGTCATGTTGTGTAAGGATTTAGGGATGCAGTACCTTTCTGGAACCCTCCTGAGGTCTAAAGGGAGAATGTGTGTCCATTTGGTTCCTTTCTTCACGGCTCTTAGGAGAGGCCACCTAGTTGGCTCCTTAGTTGATTTGCACTCGCCACCCATTCTGATGCCAGGAGTCTTCCTGCGCTTCAGCAAAGGAGACCACTTTTCTTGTAATCTCTTGCAAGTACCGCTTGGTCTGGAGAGGTAGCAGGATATTAGGTTTAACAGGAGACATCTAAGTGGATGGATCACATCCTTATGCACTTTTGTGTGGCACTTTTTTACGCATTTGTGTGAAGAGCAAGTTTTTCGGGCTTTCAGAAAAAAAAAATAAACAGATACCATGTTGAAGCCACAGCTGGCTCTGAGAAGGAGAGAAGTTGTCACTTTTGGACTTGATTTCTTGGTAGTATACAGTTTGTATCCCAAACACCACACTTACGCCAAGAATTCTTTTGTAACACAGATACTTAATCATGTAATTTTTACACGATGCATACACCTATTTTGCAGTACAATATCTACATAACAGTTATATTAACATGCATGTCCAGTACTTATCGTTAGACTATCAACATTATCAGTCATTTTTCTATATTCCATAGAGCTTAAGCGGAAAACTTCCGAGAGAAGGCATAGCTATGCTGTCAGTCGCAGCTGCAACGTCTTGTAATTGAATAGAATTTTAAAAATTACATAATTAAGTTTATCAGTTACAAATTTTTTTTTTATCCCAAACGTGGTGTTTGAGAAATAAAATATGTCCAACAAAGGAACAAGGAATTTCCTCATTCCAAAAATGGGAATGGCACGTGTATTGTCAATTAAAGTGTGCAGTTTGTGCCAGACCCAAGTGTATACCATGCCTTTTAGCCCACACTTTGTATAGCCCAGAAATAGACATTTGCTCTATTTTCCTCTATGGGCCTGCCATGGCTCTGTCCAGGGGTGTAACTAGAGGAGCCTGGGCCTCAAAACAAACTTTTGGATGCCACCCCCCCCACGTCCCAGACCACGAACATTTACCAGGACCTCTTAAGACATGCAATTATTAGATTAGATAATACAAGGAGTGAATACCTCAACATAGATATCACCATCATACTGCTACCAAACAAATCCCACTGTACCAAGACCAACATTACCAATAACGCTACTACATGAAGACCTGATTATACCGCCAGAACACGACCACAAATTACCACCACAGACTGACTGAATAATACCTCTATATTACAACTGAATGAAGATCAATATTCAGTATATACCAGTGTACATAGGTATGGACTGTTTATGATCTCCATACAGAGACCATATAGTGGTAGAAACATGTACACACTCTGCAGACTGTATATTATCCCCATACAGTGACAATATAGTTGTAGATACGTGTACACAGGCTCTGAAGACAAATGATTACAGTGCAGTTATATCTTGTGATTCACAAGTGACGTATCTCTGACAAGTCGTTGACTTTCCCTTTTGTTCTGCATCTGGTCCAGACCGCCATGACGACTTCTCCCGGCCACTAATCGTCCCTCCAGATTTAGACACATCTTAGAAGCCTCACCTTTCCAGCACCTCACTCTCTGCCCCCCACCTCTGTACAATCTACCTTGGAGTGGGAGAGTGGGTACAAGCCATAGCTTAGAGGCACAGTCTCCTAGAAGGGACAGGAGCAACAGGATTCACCCTTTGGAGTTTGTCACAGCTATGGCTTGTACCCCTCAGAATCATGTTACCAGGTAGACCCTCATTAGATAGGTTGGTAGGCCCTAAGTAGGTAAATTAGTAGGCTCTAGGTAGGTAGATAGAATTGTTCTAGGTGGGCAGTAGTTAGGCCCCAGGTAGGTAGGCAGCCCCCAGGCAGGCAGGGTTTAGGTACGTTTAGGGGCCATATAGTCAGGCAGGGCTTACACAGGCTAGATTAATGTTAAAAAAAAATTTAAATGTAAAACATCATTGCACCACCCACGGCAGCACTGTGGGCCGGTGCCTGGCAGGTTTAGGGCCTACCAGGCTGGCACTCTGCTCTGCTACCACCGGACAGTCCTGCCTCTGAACGCTCATTGCAGAGGGCCCGGGCATTCATAAACAGATGCGCTGGGCCCTGCAGCTCTGCCCCGCCAGCAGTGAACTGTTAGGGTATGTTCACGCCACATATTTTGCGGCGTACTGCGCTCTAATATGAGCGAAATGCGCCCCAGTCATTATAGTAATCCACAGTTCTCAGAGAACTATGGATTACACCTCCTCTCCCCGGATGTACAATACGATCGTGACTATGATACATGACTACAGGAGTAGCAGACGTGGTAGCAGCTGCCCCGGGGCCCGATATGTATGCTACCCCGGTAGTTACGCCCCTAGCGCCATTAGGGTACCTGTTTTTATAGTATCCTAAACAATACCACTGACATGACAAAACAGTGTGAACACACCTTAAATTATGCAAGGCAGAGAACCTCAAAAAAAATTTCTGCCATTGTGCAATAGTACTGCGGTATGATGCCTTATTCACAAGAGCGGATTGTCAGTTTTCTCTTTTTGCACACTTTCCTAAATGGTCTTGCAAATAATACTTCTTTGGTTAAGTGGTACACAGTAGTATGCAAGTGACTAGGTGACCAGATCCAGCCTTTAATTACTATTTGTCTTATTAAAACGTCCTGTATAGATGCAATGCTCTCCTGTACTGTATTTAAGACTGATGGATGTAAAAGTTGCAGCACTTCAGTATTAAATTACACCGAACTCTGAGGCTCACAGACATATTGATTAAACTCTTGGCAACTGTACAGCAAGCTCACATGGTGAATTCAGTTAGATACCAGATCTGAGGACATTGATAAGTATTATGGCTAAGCAAAAGAAATCCATTGTAAAATTAGCTTGGTATCTGGCACATGCATTTAATGGTGATAAGATGGTTAAAAGCAGATAAGTGTAAGATTACAGCTTGATGTATTGCAGGAGCAGTTGTTTTTAGCAGACAAGTGCAGCTATAAGAAAGGTTTTAAGTAATACAATGGAGACAAAAATACTGATCGCCTACATCCACGTTGATTCAGATCTTAGAAAAAGTACTTGACAGATACCTAACGTTTTCATTCAATAGTGGTTTAATTTGGAATTAGTCACTTAAATGAAATCTGTACACCATGCACCGAGACACGGCCCAGCCTGACAGACTTCCTTTGGACCAGCAGTGGTCAACCTGTCAATTGTTGGGCTTAAAATATATTCCATGATTCGAAGGGACAAGAACTTCTGCCTGAGCCAAGTTGTAGGTATGCATGTATGACTAATGTATTTTACAAAGCTGTATTTGTAGACTGTGATTTCTCCTTGTATTTAAAGAGGTTCTCAAACAGACTGTTATAGAAGTGTCAAACCATTTTAACTAAAACTGAAGTTGAAATGCGTCATCTATTTCATAGTGCAATTTTGAAAGTGGAAAAGAAGGAGATTGAAGAGGGCTGCGTCGAAAAATTTGCATGGACACACCCATCTTGTTGCTGTGCCACGCCCCTTCAAAAAGCCACACCCACTCCACCTAACTGCATAACGGCTTTGGAAGAAAGCCAGGTAGATGCTCCCTCTAGCCAGGTAGTGCCACACCGTATGAAACCCGCCGGGGGTGAGCGGCTGTGCGGCAGCTTCACCCGCCTGTAGGTTAAAGAAACCCGTGCTGCAGGTGTGCCCAACTCTGCCGGGTGGGGCCCCCATATAGCGGTGACCCCCCGCCATAAGCGGGATGAGTGCATGTAGTTCTTTGGAGGATTCAAAAAATAAGAAAAACCTTATTGTAAACCACGTTCATTCCGCATTCAGGCCGCGGCCTTGCAAGGGCTGTTGCAGTGTGGGTGTCAGACAGGTACACCCAGTACAATGTGGTGTAGTATGCCTATGGTGTTCGGCTTTGTAGTGCATGGACAGGAAAGTAACTACAAACAAGCTTTAGAGGTCTTGGCAGGCTTTACTCATGGTACTCAAGTTAAGGTACACAATCAATTTCTATTTCAAAGTTATGGAAGCATAATTTGACCATAACATCTCTAGTCTTCCCCCCAGCCTTGGCCTTTTTTTATTTTTTTCAATGGGAATTTCTTTTATCTCAAAAAAAAAAAAAAAAAAAAAAAAAAAAAAAAAAAAAAAAACAAAAAAAAAAAAAAAAATAAGCTTGATCTGGCTTTACTCATGGTACTTGGATCATTAGATGGTCTCCATTGGTATTGTTTAGATCTTTGAATCACTTCATACAGCTTGCCTTTTATATTCTCTTAAGGGAAGGGTCCCGCTCCACAATGTATGGTCCTTTACTCCCAGTTACTGCTACAGGCCCATCTGGTGGCCACCATCAGGCCTTCAGCATGTCACTTTTCTTCCTCTCTTCTATGCACTTCTGATTAGTGCTTAAAACACTGGTACCAAATAAAAAGTGCACCGTCACCAACATACAATGTAAATCCCTCTCTCCCTCCCTCTTCTGTCTTATACAGCTTTAGGGAGTATGTGGACAAAGTGTCACAGAGAGGCCTGGACTCTAATGGAAACTGGCAGTTTGTTAGTGGCACTAAGTTACTGACACATTGTAGTATAGCAGCTCCAACACACTTAGTCCGGGTGCGGTTTTTCCTGGCATGGTCCAAGTGAGGGATGGAAGGGCACTCCCATGCACCAGTTGAGGCTGTTATGCCCATAAAAGCTGGGTCTGCAGGCCGTGTTCGGTGATGGCGTAACTTTCATGTGAAGAGGGAACCTACCGTAATAGATGTAATATGTATTAAAGATTAGTAATGGCTATTTCTGTGTTTAGCCAGTGTTCAGTCGAGCAGGTGTTTATTTTCTGTCAGTTTGAAGTAAAGGCATATTTAAAGGTTTATATATATGCACACAGTTGAAACCAGAAGTTTACATACACTCTATAAAAAGACACATACGCATGTTTTTCTCACCGACATGAAATCAGAATAAACCTTAACCATTTTAGGTTAATTAGGACCCAAAACTATATTTGCCAAATGCCAGAATAATATGAGAGAATTTAAGGCATTATGACTTTCTGCAAAGTCAAAAGTTTATATACACTAGGATTACTATGCCTAAAAAATTTGGGACATCCCATATGATGATGTCATGTCTTTGGAAGCTTCTGAAAGGTTTATTGACATCTGAGTTAGAGACACCTGTGGATGTATTTTTAATGCACACCAGAAACACTGCTTCCTCAAGTTGACTCGTTCATCTGTACAAACAATAGGCAAGTACAAATAAGATGAGAATGTCCAGCCATCATACCGCTCAGGGAGGAGACAGGTTCTGTGTCTCAGAGGTGAACGTGCTTTGGTCCAACATGTGCATATCAACTCAAGAACAAAAGCAAAAGACCTTGTGAAGATGTTGGCGGAAGCTGTAAGATTGTGTCATTACCCACAGTGATACAAGTACTGTATCAACATGGGCTGAAAGGCCACTATGCCAGGAAGAAGCCATTACTCCAAAAGAAACATAAAAGCCAGATTAATGATTGCAAACGCACACAGGAACAAAGTCCTACATTTTGAGAGACAGGTCCTGTGGTCTGAAAACTAAAATTGAACCGTTTGGACATAATGACCATCATTACTTTGGAGGAAGAAAGGGAGAAGCTTGGAAGTCTAAGAACTCCATCCAAACTGTGAAACACGGGGGTGGCAGCATCATGTTGTGGGGTTGTTTTGCTGCAGAAGGTACTGGTGTACTTCACAACATAGATAGCATCATGAGGAAAGAAGATTATGTGACAATACTGAAAACATCAAGACGTCAGCCAGGAAGTTAAAGCTTTGCAGGAAATGGGTCTTCCAAAACGCACAATGACCTGAAGCATGCTGCCAAACTGCTTACAAAGTGGCTTAAGGATAACCAAGACAATCTTCTGGAGTGGCCATAACAAAGCCCTGATCTCAATCCTATTGAAAATGTATGGGTAAAGCTGAAAAGGCAGGTGCGAGCAATGCGATCTACAAACATGGCTTAGATTAAATATCCAGGCTGCTTCTCTTTGTAGCAGATGTTCTTAAGTATGGCATCACACCTATCTAATTTCCTCTAAAATACACCAGCACAACTCATGGCTGATATGCCCTGCCTCGGAGAAACAACAAGCCACCGTTTTGTCATATTTCTTATGTAACGATTTTTCCACTTTGTTTCAGGAGGTTCTGTGAGTTGTTCATTTTCTGTCTTGTATCTGTGTGTGGCAGAGAGATGTTCATTTAAACATATTTTTATATTTCCTGTTGTCTGTCCAACACATGCTTTGTCACAAGGGCATTTCAGCATATATGACATGTTTAGAATCACAAGTATGGAATCCTTTCATTTCTATCCTTGTACCTTTTGATCGATGAGAAATATAAGGACCCTAATTATTGATGTACAATTTTGGCATTGTTAACAGATATAGCCCTGTACGTTTAGCAGCTAATCACATTTGTCTAATAGTTTTGTTGTTTTTTTTAGGTATGATGATTTACTTTTACTGCCTATTGTACGGTCTTTGCAATAGACAAAGCGTGGTAGTTCCTTAAATAAAGTACCATATTTTGGGGTCACTTGAAAGAATCCTTCAGTTCCTCTATATAATTTGTTTAATCATCTGACTGATTTTCAGACTCATCAATGGGCGCCTATCTAATTTTATTTTTGGGAATAAGTAACTTCTCTTTTCTTGCATAACTGGAGGCTACAGGAGAACCCATGGAGGTGCCCTTTACCTGTAGTAACAATTGGTCCCCAAACAAAGTAAATTTTTTTTTTAAATATTAATTTCAATAAATTCATGAGAAACACTACATGTGCATTACTCAGGCATCCTAGCACAGTCATCTTAGATGTTTAAAATATTGGTGAAAAGTGATTCAATATCAAAATGTACAAAGACATGATATCTGTACAATCTATGGTCACTATCTGTCTCAAATTGTCCCGTGTCCCCCAGGCATTTTGCATCTAGTCTCCACTTTCTCAAATAACTCCACATATATATAGTTAGTACGGTTGAAAGAAGACACATGCCCATCAAGTTCAACCAAGGGTGGGGAAAATGTGGGTGAGGGAGAGAGACAAGGACATTAAACCCAGCCTCACCACTGGTTAATGCCCTGGAACCCACAAGGCAAGAACTAATCTGCTCCAGTGGAGACCGTATTTCTGACCCCAGAGCCTCCACCAGCCAGATCCAGAATTTTACATGGCTACATACGCATTAATATTCTTTAGTTCCAGATAGGTATCTAAGCCTTTCTTGAAACTCTCTACAGTTCCTGCCGTGACCAGCTCCTCAGGCAGGCTATTCCACAGATTCCCAGTTCTTACAGTGAAGAACGCTCTTCTCTGGAGACTGAATCCTTTTTTCTCTAGTCGAAGGGAATATCCCCTTGTCTTTTGAGGGGGCTTCACTTGAAAATTTTTCCCCATACTTTTTGTAGGGACCATTTATATATTTATATAAATTAATCATGTCCCCCCTAAGCCGTCTTTTCTCAAGACTAAATAAGTTCAATTCTACTAACCTATCCTCATAACTAAGATGCTCCATTCCCCTTATAAGTTTGGTTGCTCGTCTTTGTACTCTCTCTAGCTCCATTACATCTCTTCTATAAACTGGGGCCCAGAACTAAACAGCATATTCTAAGTGAGGACGCAAGAATCTAAACCGTGCTATTGATCCCTTCCACTATATCGTTAATAAATAAATTAAATGAGAGGAGACCTAATACTGAGCCCTGCGGCACACCACTCACAACCAGGGACCACTCAGAGTAGGAGTCATTTACCACCACTGAGTACGATCCAGCAGCCAGTTTTTAATCCAATTACACACTTATCTCTAACCCAATGGATTCTAATTTACCCAACAATCGCTTATGCGGTACAGTGTCAAATGCCTTTGCAAAGTCTAAAAACACAAATATCCACAGCTGCCCCGCTATCCAGACTTCTACTCACCTCCTCATAAAAACAGATCAGATTGGTCTGACAGCTTCTGTCCTTAGTAAATCCATGCTGGCAATCACTTATAATATTGTGTTTGTCAACATACTCCTGTATATAGTCCCTTATGAGCCCCTCAAACATTTTTCCCACAACAGATGTTAAACTTACTGGTCTATAATTACCTGGGCAAGACTTGGAACCTTTTTTGAAGATGGGAATTACATTTGCCTTGCACCAGTCTCCTGGTACTATACCAGTCACCATGGAATCTCTAAATATCATGTACAGGGGCACAGAGATAACCGAGCTGAGCTCTTTAAGAACTCTTGGGTGAATGCCATCAGGGCCTGGAGCCTTGTTCACATTCAGTTTATTTAACTTGGCTTTGATTTTTTCTACACTGAGCCAATTAATTATAGCAGATGATGTATTAACAGTACTGCCACCACCTACATCTGCACTTGGCCCACCCCCATCAACTACTATTTCATTGATAGTATATACTGAGCTGAAGGACCTATTTAGTACCTCCGCCTTCTCTTGGTCACCAGTGATATAAAGCCTGAGGCTCAAACACGTAATTAACCCCAAAGACTATTGGACGTCCCAAGAGAGCCTGTACTGATTTGTGCACTTTAGGAACAAAGTAAAGAATCGGTATACGTGGATATTTTACTGTGTTTTTCTCCGTAGCTGTTCTTTTCTCCAGAGCTTCATTCAATAGATCCTTAATAGTAATCATCAATTGTTGTGTAGGGTCTTTCTTTTTTTTAATGGACGGCAAAGTCCATTGTTTTTTTGCTTCTTGTATATATTATTCAGTATCCATAATAACTGTAGAAACACCTTTATTGGCTTTAATACAAATTGTGAGGTCATTTTTCAATTCACTGATCGCTTTATATTCTTCCACACTCAAATTATGTTGTTGCCTCTTGCCCGATTTTTGCCAGTTAGTCGTTACTTCATTACCATTTGCTGAAAGACATCTAGGGAAAAGGATTTAATTGCTGGATCAAATTTGTTTTTTTCTGCATATTTTCTTCAAAGCTCCTTGATTACTCGTAATTTGTTTTTTTATTCTGGAAAAACATCAATATTATGCTCCTACACATTTTGTAAATATCAGAAAAAAAACTATTGGGTCTGAGCTGTAGGAATAAAACTCAATCCTTTGTTGATAATCGCTCATTGTGGTTCAGTCAATGTTTTTGAGGAAATATTAAGTTCAAGTTGCTTTATCTCTTTTTTTTCTGTGTCTCCTATAAGATTGTTTTTTTCTGTCTC
Organism: Phyllomedusa bahiana; assembly: GCA_025379985.1. Lineage (NCBI taxonomy): Eukaryota > Metazoa > Chordata > Amphibia > Anura > Hylidae > Phyllomedusa > Phyllomedusa bahiana. The sequence goes on along the minus strand of JAODAL010002684.1, from coordinate 145,382 downwards.
CTGTGCTTCAAACAGAGCTCTCTCCAGGGTCAATGACAAGTTTGCCGGCTTTCTCCCATACACTATGGACGTCTTTCCCCAGCACTCTGTCACCTCTTCCAGATTACACGTTATTAGTCTTCTCCATGGGAATGTTCACCATTATACCTGAGTAACGGCTCCACTTCCCCTTGGACATCTCCACTTGTCCATTGACGTCTCTCATATATACTACTACCTGTTCTGACTGGTACCTATCCTCCTTTGGTCCATATTACCTATTGTTTTCTTGGATCCTTCTCTATATACATATATGTGATGTTGCTTGAGAAAGGCAATACTAGCCAAAACGTCGAAACTTGACATCTGAGATTTGTTGTTACACGAGTTTTTGTTCAGTAATCTGGATCCTCCAACTTTCTGCTTAATTATATTAATTAATAAATTCCACCTAATCAGCATGATTTTGGAGTGCCGTGTATTTTGTATACACAGGGTTTTCAGACTGTCTCCAAGCAAAGACAAGTGTCTAGTTCCAGGTTGCACTGACCTTGTTGGTGCAGAACTATTCACTGTTTCTCTGTTCCAGAATCACTAGCCTCCCATTCTCTGTACCTGAGAAAGCAGTGTTAACATTTTGTAAACTCTACTGCGCATTTACAATGTGGCTTCTGGTATTGTGGCCATCTTGGTTATGGGTGGCTGCTATTTTTATGTTGAACACAAATACACTCCCTAACCTACTTTGAAAGATGGTCTTACTAGGGTTATTTCCTAATGGTTTCTCCACTAATGCTTGCCCGCTTCTGCACGGTCCTTCTTTCTATAAGACTGCCTGTGACTGCTACTCCTCCCTTTTTGGTTACAATACTATCTATGTTCCTATCTGTGCTTCAGCTCAACATTGAGGCAGCTTCTGCTTATTGCAATTGAAGTTATTCCTATGGGAACTTTTGATTTATAAATATGTACTGTAGTTACATTATATGTTGTCTTTTCAGATGTCACGAATCAGGTCACCTAAAGTCCTCCGCTAAAATGAGACATCTTTCTTGACAGGACCGTGACATGCCCTTAATGGATTGGCATGAAGGTCCTTCAAGATTATGCCCCTACTTCTCTTCCAGCCCACCCTCAACTAGAGATGTGGTGTCATGTGAAAGATTTCACTCAGGCATCAGAAGTTATGAGCTTTGCTCCGGTTGTATGTCAATTTTCCAAGAGTCCGAGGTATATCGGATTCTCTACAAGCATGGTTCCAGGCTTGAATCTTAAGAGTTAGAGGAAATGCCAGCTCACCTCTCTTGAGATCACAGATTTTCAAGGAAACACAGTAAATGTGAAATTGTAGAATCAGCGAAAACCAAAAAATTCCAGCAAAAATGGATATAGAAAAATCTTCAAAACACCAATCCTCCATTGTTAGAAAATGAAATTAAAAATGTAGCATCGCATTGTAGGTAGTCAATGTTGACATGTTTATGGCTAAAACCACATCACTCGAAACACGTCAACATTGATGCTACGTTTTAATTGCATTTTCTAATAAAGGAGGATCAAATTTATAATACTTTTCCTATATCCATGAGTGCTGGAATTTTTTTTTTCTCCCATTCTCGAATCTTAGTGTTAGATGAAGCCCCCAAAAAAGCAACCTTCTGCAATAGATGGTTCAAGCTTATTTTCTTTCTTGATAAAGAGGAAGATCTACCCTTGGCTATTGCCTCCCTCCTCCTCTCCCCCCCAAAAAAAGGATATAGCCTTAAAGCTTTCCACTAACACATTGTTTCTTCTGAACCTAGTCTCGAGGGCCCCATGGACAGACAGGATTGAGATTCAGACGTGGTTGCCAGGTTGCAACTGCTCATGCGAAGATGCCGCTCATGCTGTACAGATTTGGCTCAATAGACTCTAAGAAGAGATTCTGGTGTTCCCATAGACTATATACTCTCCAACTTTAAGAATATTAACTGTTTACTACCTTCTGGATTCTCTGGGTACCCCAATCATGCTATTGGCAAAGATGATGGTATGTCAACTAATTCCAACCATGTAGGTTGTGCTAGAATTTCATGAGCCTGGCCCTTATGGAAGCTCAATTTGCCTCACCTTCCCGCTATCCATATTCTAGGGAACCTGAATATTTTGACCAACAAGCAAAATAGAGGTACTTCAGTTCCAGGCGAGTGAAGTTTGAATCAAAACTCAAATCTCAGTTTGAGATCCTGTAAAATATTGTTTTAGCAGTAAAGGGACAAGGCAACCCTTTACGTCTTTGACCAACCTAAGAACTTGGTATTCTATTTCTAATGATGACACTTTATTCCTGAACTGCAGTGTTATCAAAATCTACTCTAGTTTAATGTACTTTTCTTGGTAAAAATATTCATCTAACAGATGGGCGATAGATGTCTAATCAATGTAATCTACCATACACTTGTATCAAACAGGTGTTCTTGGTTGATCAACATAAGGGTATGTTCACTCGGTTGATTTTTAGCACTTAAAATTCCAGCACCAATTTTAGACATCTTCAATTTTTTACATGGATTTCATGCTGAATTTGTAAGCAGCGTTCAGCCTCCTTATATTATGTGAGGATTCAGTGGTTAAATTCAGTGCTTGATTTGCCTTAAAGGGGTTGTTTCACTACAAGGATTGCTGCTTTTTATATTAAAAGATCTTGCAAAAACAAGTCACTTTGCAATATATGTTCATTAACAGTGTCCTACCTATTCCTAGATATCCTGTCTTGTATGGGCTACATCAGCTCCTCAGGTCACTTTAGCAAACTCAGGATAGGCTGCATCAACCAGCAATAAAAACTGGCCTATAAGATTCAAAATGTAGCCACTATATCACGACACAATTGTAAGATATAATTAGTATCGCTAATTAGGGTGCAAAAATGTAAATTACAACCTCAATGAAGGACATTAGAAATCATTAAGGACAACGCATATGTACATACAATCACAATGAGGACAGGGGGTACCTTCTCTGACAATGCAGCCTGGTTAACATAGGTTAAGTAGCTTACCAATGCCTGGATTGCCGCCCCACAGCCCCAAGTGAAATATGCTGAAAAATATAAACAAAAATCAAACATTACCAACCCCAACAGATGAAGACACGGCAGTAGTATTCATCCCTTAATATGTTTCACTTACAGATTATAATGCCCCGACTCATCTCCAGCCCTGTGCGGGCATCTGCAGCATCGGGCGCACTACACCGACGGAGACGCTCAGAAGCGCGGTCTCACTGCTATAAGCGCGCGCCAGACTGTGCGCCGCTTATTGACGTCACACCGCCGCGTCGCTCCTCACAAAGCGTGATGCACGGAGTCCATGGTAACCCGGCCAGAGAGCGTTGTCAACGCCACACTGCCACCACATGGACGCCAGGCAAAACGCAAGGCAATACATAAGTCTAATACATAGCCTATTAGTTAGACTCATGGTATTTTAAGGCAGAAAATGGAGGCCGTCAACTAATACCAATACTCAGTGGGCAAAAATAATACTGATTATTAGAAATATGCCCCACCTGAAACAGTCAGCGAAAGAAGAGTCCAAATTCTTAATACATGAATGACACAGTACATTATACATCAAAGGGAAACCAAAAGAGGTTAGATGAATTTAAATGAAGCCGCTAAAATCAAGCTGCTCATTTACCCCTTCGGTGCCACAGTTTGTAGGGAATGTATCCAGAAACATTCCTTCTGAAGTAGTAATCGATTAACATCACCCCTTCTGCAAGTGGGGGGTATTCGGTCAATGCCCCGCCATTTCAAACAAGATGGATTACCCCCATGTGACTGATGAATGTGTCGTGAAATTGGGGTCTTGCATCCATGTCATACGTCAGCAAGATGTTCACCAATACGTCTACGCAGCTGACCAATCGTTTTTCCCACGTATCTCATACCACACTCACAATTGATCAAGTATATCACGTGTGGTTTTGCAATTGACAAAATGATTGATGGAAAAAATCTTACCACTTGTGTCAGTAAATGTCGTGCTCTTATCAATATAAGAGCAAAAACTGCAAGTCCCGCATTTAAAGGTTCCATTAGGTCTGAAGCCAAGTCTCCCTACGAGGGGGCGTAAAGTGGCTGTGGACCAAATGCTCCCTTAAATTGCGTCCCCGCCTGAAGGAGATAGACGGTGAAGTACCCAGGACATCCCGAAGATCGGGATCCATCCATTCTAAGGACATGCCAATGGCGTCCAAGGATCTGTCTAATTTGAGGGGCTGCGTTGTCAAAAGTACCCACTAGACATATAATCGATCCGACCTTGTCCTCCTTCTTTGGGTCAGAGACAAGCAATTTCGACCAATCTTCGGATAGGGCATGTTGATAAGCCCTTCTGTTGATAAGTGGGACTTGCAGAGGGTTCCAGTTCCAGTGTTATAGAAAATAAAAATAGTTCACATGTACTTAAACCTTTAATAATACCCAATAATATAGGAGTAGTATCTGAACGTCACAAATACAGCTGATTTTTCCCTACATGATGATTTGGAGAAATCTGTTTTTCTTTTACCACCACCATTAAAAATTGACTTTGGTCACATTGTAGAAGAACAAATAGATCCTGTTGCTTCTCCTGTTACACCTGATAGAGAAAATCTACCTAAGTCCAATTCATATTCTTTTTAGAGAGAGCCCCAAATATCACCACAGAGGTCCTTATACCAAAACTTCCCCCTCAGACAGAGAAAATTTCTAGAAGACGATGTAGGGGAAGTGGAATCTCAAAAAGTAAAAAATCTCAAAAAGCGTTCCAAAAAGAAACAAACACCAATGTCACCCTCACTTCCATGGATCTAGTCATATCAAAGTTCTAATGCAGGAGAGGACAAAATCATAATGAAAATATTCATTTTATCCAAATACTCCTTGAATGCTCATGAAGTTAGTCTTTTAGAAAAGTGCTTAATTTCTGCCCTCATAGATAGACCAATTCACAGCTTATAAGGATCTACAACAATATATACGGAAACTCACTTTACATAGACACTACACAATTAAGAATAAAAACGGCAAAAATTGTTAAGTACTAGTGAAGAGTGATCCCCAAAAAATTGCTATTAAATCCAAATTCACGTTTTTCCCTAGCGGTCGAGGACTTGTTGGCCTCTGATCTGCACAAATTAGTTCCCCGATTAAACTAAGAATACTAATTTGACAAAAACTTCAAAATCTGGTATAAAATCACTTAGCAATAACAGTTCTTTAGTGATAAGGGGGGCCGACAAAGGCAGCATAGTGATTCAAGAGTATGAGGATTATCAAATGGAAGCTTTAAATATTCTTACACATCCTTTTTATTACAAAATTGTCGAGGATACAGTGTATTTAAATCTTCAGGCTTTATACACTAATTATCTAAAATCAGCGGTAGACAGGGAAATAATTACAAAAAAGAAGTTTGGTCTTACTAGTCAGTATCCGGCAATTTCTTTTTCCTATAATTTACCCAAGATTCATAAAGATCCCCAAAACCCACCTAGTCACTCTATGATATCAGGGATAAATTCTATATTATCACATTTGTCACACTTTATAGATGTTCATTTTCAGCCTTACGTGTTATCCCTACCAAATTATTTGAAGAACTCAAATTCAGTCATTAGGGACCTGGTGGGACAAGGTTAGGGTTAGAATTGTTTTTTCTTACTATGGACGTACAGTCCTTATATTCCAATATCAACTAGGACTCAGAGCTGTACAACACTATCTGGAATTAGATTCCAAACTAACAAAGGAGAAAAGAGAATTTTTGCATGAAGGTCTGTCATTAATTCTCAATTATTTCTCCTATGAGGGGGCTCACTACCATCAACAGGTTGGCATGGCGATGGGGACCAGAGTTACCCCATCGTTTGCCAACCTGTTCATGGGCCTCCTCGAGGAGAATTTGATAGTCATCACATCAGTTTTCAAAATATAAAAGCCTCTATAAGCGTTATATAGATAACCTATTGTTTATCTGGGAAGGTCCTTTAGCTGAGACTGAAACATTCCTTATGTACCTGAACAATAAAGGCATGTTCACACGGCTTAAAATGGGCCGTATTTCGGTCCGTAATTACGCGCCGAAGTGCGCCAATTACGGGCCGAAAACGGCCCATTCATTACGGTAATTCACAGTTCTCGTAGAGAACTATGGATTACGTCTCCTCTCCCCGCCCGGCGAAGCCGCGGGCGGGGAGATAATTCACCTGTCACTTTCTCGCGGCGTATCCGCGCCGCTAGCAGTGATTGTCTATGGGCCGGCGAAGTGCCGGCCCCCTGCTTACTTCCCCGCTCCCGCCCCGCCCCCGTCCACACGGCGTAATTGCGGGGCGTAATTACGTCCCGCAATTAAGCCGTGTGAACATAGCCTTAAAGTGGAAAATAATTCATTATGGCAGTTAATAAAAACGAAAATTCTTAGACTTACTTTTATAGCAGGTAGATAATGTTATTCAAACTAAGACCTATTTAAAAAAGTGGATTCTAACGGGTATTTACATTTCAGCAGCTTTCATTAGTTGAAATGGAAAAGAAATGTTCCATTTAGCAAATTTCGATGTATTCGCAAGAACTGTACCACAGATTGATTATGAATTATAGTCTAAAAAGATTGTTAAAGTTAAAGAAAAGGGATTTCCATTGCAACTGATCAAAAAAGCTCATCTAAGAGCAAGTAATCTAACCCAAGTAGAGTGCCTTATTGAAAAATCGTCTAAGTCATATCCTAAAAAAAATATCCAAAATAATTTAGAAACATTCAATGCCCAACATCAAGAGTTGAGGAACATTCTTATTAAACACTGGCACTTGTTGAAAATGGACCCAGTGTTGGCCCCCCTCCTCCCTTCTAAGCCCAATATCACTTACCGGAGGCCTATGACTCTTAAACATTCTGGCCCCCTCCCATTTACGCCAACATAGGGAGACAGCAGATACTTCCAAGGTTTTGGAAAAGGGAGATTTTTCATATTCACACATAGCATGTAAATGCTGTGATGAGCTATTAGTGGGTACAACATTAAAGTCAACAAGCATGGTGGAGTCCTTGGATATTAAATTTCGTTTAACATGCACTTCATCATTTGTCATTTATTTGATCCAGTGCATGTGTGGTTTGCAGTACGGTCGGTCGTACTACAACGAAGTTATCTAAAAGACAAAATGTACACCGTTGTAATATAAAAAGAGGATTTCAGTATCATAGCTTGTCCCGTCATATTAAGGAGGAACATCGTGTTTTGACCCCTCAATACACGATATGTCCAATAGAACATATACCGGAGTATACTCCAAATAATCTCCAAGCCCTCAAAAATAAAGAAACGTACTGGATATATAGGTTAAAAACTCTTATACCATATGGACTGAACGAAGCTCAAGAATTTATAGTATGAATATTAGCATTAATCGATGGCCAGTAACAATTACTAAAATGTCACTTACTTGTATCTTACTCATTTAGAGGTAGTTCAGCGAAAAAAAGAGTAAAGTGTTTATTCAGATTGTATTTATTTGGAGTTTATTTAGTAAAAAATGAGTATAGAAAATTATATTTGCATTAGTCGAATCATAGATTTTATTAGCTGTAATAAGACTACAAGTAAGGCAATAGATGGCATTCTTATGCTTTCGTTCCTTGTTATTTTGGTATATGTAAGCAACATAGTAGATAGCATTCTTATGCTTTTGTCAGGTATATGTAAGAGGCTCTAGAGAGCTTGGGTTGTTTCACTTCCAGACATTCGCTATATTCATGGGACAGATTAGGTGATGGAACCGCTTAATGCGAGTAAAGTAGGCAATACGGCAAGTTTCTAGGCACCTCTTGTGTCATTTATAAGAAATTTGTAGATTAAAGGACATGCTGCGACTTAATGTGCACCAGCACCAAGTTACACATGAACTCTTCATACAGCAGTAGTGAAAAATCAAGTTTACAGGTGGGTTCTTCCCGTGACAGAAGAACCCGGATAGTATTCATTCACAGAACGATGAGCATAGAGAATTCTCTTTGTATTAGACATAATTAGCAGATTAATAGGCATGCTGTGACTTTAGGTGTGCCAGCACCGAGCTATGCATGAACTCCTCCTATAGCGATAGTGAAAGTCAGAGGGTACTTTCCAGTTTGTTAGAATGATAGAATTAGATACTAATTAAGTCAGGGAGTTATTCAATGGGTGGATCCCTAGCTTCAACTAATGCATATCTGACGGCAGTTCAGAGAAGTTGTTTATATACACGATTTGTTTTATGTTCGAAATTTTAAGCATTCAGACTAACAGAGACCCCCTTAAGACCATGGTCCATGACTACCTGTGGCTCAACACTGATGTTTTTGGACTTGATCTGGACCCATTCAACTTCCAAAATGTGTCCAAACTGGATGAATGGCCTGAGCTTGCTCGACACACCATAGAAGTTTTATCCTGCCAGGCAGACCATGTTCTCAGTACGCATATTCAGCACAGCTGGCGGGGTGATAACTGACAAACATATCAGTCTTTCCCCTGACAATGTGGATCGTTTGACATTCATGAAAATGAATCAAACATGGATCTCTGATTTTGTTGCCCCAGTTGCTGATGTCACTGACTAGTACACTGTAGCACATCTTCTTGACAAGATGAAATACACATTTTAACTACACGACATCTCATGTCTGTAGTTCCTGTGCCTGCTGCTTCTACAAACTATTCTACTGCTGCCAACAGCTAGATCTAGAAGTCTTACTGCTGAATTTATTTTGAAACATACACCTGTATGACGATGTGCACTGCATACACTTCTTACTCCTCCTTGTAGCCCTCCAAATCTTTATTTGGTCTGGTCTGTCAAGGGTCACTCATCTTATCAGTCCACTGGTCTTCAGGTATTTCTTGACCCAGTCTAGACATTTCAACTCCTTCGTCTTGTTCAGTGGTGGTCGGTTTTCATCCTTCCGTACCATGGCCATGCCTCTCAACATTGAACACTGTACTTCTTGGCACTTCACGGAGATTGCTGTTATGAGATATGACTGCACTGGAGGAAAATGGCTTCATGGTTGCTTCATGTTTGATTGGTCTCAAGTCTTTTACAGTTAATTTGCATCTATTAACACTTGTTGAAACCACGTTGAGTATTAGCAACAAAATGTTTGATGGTTATTTGCCCCAATAATTTTAAACTTCAGGAGTAGGTTAAGTCCTTTTTTGTCCCATTTTACCTGAGGAAAATAAGCGGCCTAATAATTCTGCACACCTTGATATAGGGCATTTATCTCCTTAGGCCACACCGTCTTTCATAACACAAATACACATCCCCTGATATGCTTCATTCTAATAAGCATTCAAGTTTATATTGCTTAGAATTAAAAATACACCTAAAAATGTAGCTAGTCAAAATACTCACTACCTAATTGTGCACAGTGTGCTTTATGACTCTGGATTTACATGGGCAGGGTTGTCGTGAGGGAAGTACTGAAAGTACTGCTGTTAGAGGCTCCAGTGCTTGCTCCCAAATAGGCAAGGACCTGCAGACAAAGAGACTCCTCACTTATCACAGATCATGCCACTGCCAACCCACCCTTTTCGGTGGGCAACTCAGAGGAAGGGAGGATCAAATATATAATGTTCATGACAGTTGGGGCAAGGTATGCCAGCATGTAGGTTAGAAGTATGCGAGCTGGCAATTGTGGATCCCAAATAGATGGAATAGGGCAAGCTGGTATGTGTAGGCATAGAAAAACTGGTGCAATATCTGCCGCCCTGTTTCAATTTAAAAGAACATGCCAACTTAAGGAGTAGAATAGCTTTAGTCTAACACCTAGGGCAGAATTTGTTGGCATATTGTATGTACAATGTAATGGCTAGTATATCCTCTATGTCTACTGCACCAGGCTATACTTTCACAAATAAGTTTATGGTAGCTGGAGGCATGCAGATATATGTAGATGCAAAATGTGTTTGGTGGGGTGTGTTGGCATAACAATATTAAGGATATCTATGTTAGGTTCATGCTAGCTGGTGCATAATACACTAGATAATTTTGGCCTGCAATAAAATAGAGGGATAAAAAATTAGGGCCACCATCATCCTGAAATTAAAGTGGACACAGAGGGGATCAATTTCACAAGGCACAACAAGGGGAAGTCTATTTCAGTGGGCATATGTTACAATTGGCAGAAACTCTGGTTGCAGATCGTTTAGTTCTGATATGTCCGTTATTTTCTTAAAACACCGATTGTTTAGCCAGTTTGGTCAAGTTTAATATATTGTTGCTTCTGGTCTAAGTTCCATTTGTTATACAGTATTAAGTCTTTCAGGATATCAGTTTTATGTTTGATTAGTTTGAGGGGTCCTGCTCAGGGAATTGCTGAGTGCAAGAGCAGCTTGCTGTATTATGGTCAGTTGGGGCTTAGGTACATTTTTGAGGATAAGCCTCATGGTCAGCTTTAGGGATAGAAGTTCTGGTGTTAACTATTGTAGGGTGAAGTTTAGATCAAGATTTAGGGACAGCTAGTGAAGGTCAGATATCCCTATAATGCTCGTTTCTGGAATGAACCCGCATGTAAATCTACCAAAAAGTATCTATCGTCCCCCAACTGTCAATTTGCCAAATCTAGCAGTGAGTCTTTGATACGCTTTGTTTTATTGTGACTGCTGCTGTACTTCACTGTTTGGCTTGCTTGTAGTACACTAGAGTCTTTAACTTCTTGGTGACCACCATTTGACTTTAAATGTCCAGGCGGTGGCAGATCTCTGCAGGGACGTTCTGAAACATCCATACAGAGGTCGCTGCTGCACACTAATTGAGCAGCTGCATGAGTGTAGAGTCTGCAGTCAGTGACAACTGAAAAGCCAGGGATGATTTATTACAGTCCCTGCCTTCTCAATTGCGGTATATATAGCATTTTGTGAGCATGGTATACACAGACAGGCAGAAAGTGTCAACTTCCTGCTTCCTGGCCATCACACAACAAATGCTAGTTCTTATACCGAAATCAGCTCCGCAGTCAGTGCCGAGGATGTATTTTCCATGAATTTCCACTGTTAACTGGGGTTGATATATCGGCCCCAGTTAAAGAGAAAAATCTGAAAACAAATGTCATGTAAAAATACCCCCCAAAAGATCTTTGGCTGAGAGGCACAACATGTAAAAAAAAAAAAAAAAACAGCCCAAACTGCAAATTTTAGCCCTGCCATCAATAACTTTAAAATTTCATATCACATATATATATATATTATATATATATATATATATATATATATTTATATATATATATATATATATATATATATATATATATCTCAAGCATGATAGAAAAGGTACAGTTACAAAACAGTTTATAGTTTTTTGCTGTTAATAAAAAAGTGAAAACTATTTTCAATCATACTATATAAAAATTAAAGCCTAACTGAGCACAGAAAAAAACTAGTATACAGTTGAAACCTGAAGTTTACATACACTATATAAAGAGACGCATATACATGTTTTTCTCACTGACATGAAATCAGAATAAACCTTACACATTTTAGGTTAACTTGGATTACCAAAAGTATTTATATTTGCCAAATGGCAGAATTGAGAGAGAGAATTGAAGGCATTTTTACTGTTTTCTGCAAAGTTAAAAGTTTACATACACGAAGATTACTATGCCTTTAAACACTTTGGTACAGCGCATATGATGTAATGTCTTTGGAAGCTTCTGATAAGTATAAAGTGTATTGAAATCAGCCAAGATATCAGGAAGAGAATTGTGGACTTGCACAAGTCTGAATCATCCTTGGGTGCAATTTCCAGATACTTGAAGGTGTCTTGCTCATCTCTACAAACAATTATATGCAAGTACAGACAAGACGGGAATGTCCATCCATCATACTGCTCGGAAGGAGACGGGTTCTGTATCTGAGATGAATGTGCTTTGGTCCAACACGTACATATCAACCCAAGAACAAAAGAAAAAAAAGACCCTGTGAAGATGCTGGCGGAAGCTGGTAAGATTGTGTCATGATCCACAGTGAAACGAGTACGTTATCCACATGGGCTAAAAGGTCCCTCTGCCAGGAAGAAGCCATTACTCCAAAAGATACAAATGCCAAATTAATATTAGCGAATGCACACAGGAACAAAGACCTACATTTTTGGAGACCTATGGTCTGACAAAACTAAAATTGAACTGTTTGGCCATAATGACCATCTATAAGTTGGAGTAAAAAGGGAGAAGCTTGGAAGTCTAAGAACACCATCCCAACTGTGAAACACAGGGGTGGCAGCATCATATTGAGGGGTTGTTTCTCTGCAGGAGGGACTGGTGCACTTCACAAAATAGATGGCATCATGAGGAAAGAAGATTATATGGCAATACTGAAGCAACATAAAGACAACCAGGAAGTTAAAGCTTGGGTGGAAATGGATCTTCCAAATGGACAATGACCTGAAGCATACTTCCAAACTGGTTACCAAACGGCTTAAGGATAACCAAGTTTTGGATGGGCATCAGATAGCCCTGTTCTCATTCCTTATGAAAATTCATTGCCAAAAGCTGAAAAGGCAGGTGCGAGCAATGTGACCTACAAACATGGCTTATTTACACCAGTTCTGTCAGGAAGAATGGGCCAACATTCCTACCAACTATGGTGAGAAAAGTGTAACGAGTGGCACCGCAGCCCGCAGCTCGAGCTGTGGGTGCACTCGTTCCCTTGCGCCCCAGCTGGCGCCAGAGGCGGGCGCTGCGGTCCACGTCTCACGCTTCCCCTCGGGCGCATCCACTCACCAGTCCACGTTCCTGCTTCCCCGGCACTGTCTGCGGGCCAGCGCGTGCGGCCCCGATCCTTAGGGCGCGTGCGCCGGTTCTCTCACATTTTAAGGGACAGTGCGCCGGTAATTGGTTTTGCCGGCCACTGCTCCTATATAAGGGCTCCACCTCTGGGACCGCGTTGCCGAATCCATAGCGCCCTTGTCCTATGAGAGGAAGCCTTGTCTCGTTCCGGTTTGCCTATTCCGTGTACCAGTCCCGTCTGCTTACGTCTCTTGACCACGAACCTTTGCTGCCTGCCCTGACCTCTTGGCCTGTCCCCGACTACGAGTTTGCCTGTCGATTCGGTACTTCGTTGCACCTCGGCTGCCACTGAAAGCAAGTCACATCGGGGGTAGCGACCTGGTGGAATCCCGCCGCAGCAAGTCCATCCCGCTTTGCGGCGGGCTCTGGTGAAAACCGGGACCCACTTAGACTCCGCTCCCTGGTGTGGCTTCTACCACCGCTTGCGGGGGCCCGGTGGATCCATTACCCAGCACCGTTACAAGAAGCTTGTGGAAGGATATCCAAAACATTTGACTCAAGTCAGAGTTGAAGGGCAATGCAACCAAATACTAAATAAAATGTATGTAAACTTTTGACTTTGCAGAAGGTAATAAAAATGCCTTAAATTCTCTCATTCTGGCATTTGGTAAATATAATTTTGGTTCCTAAATGACCTAAAACGGGTAAGGTTCATCTGATTTCATGTCAGATAGTGGAGAAAAGCATGCATATGTGTCTATAGTGTAGGTAAACTTGTGGTTTCAACTGTATATCGTTCAAACCTGTGTATTAAGTGAAAGAAAAACGTGCCTGTTAGAAAGGAGGGGTAAATGGGGCAGTCGTGAACTTGTTAAAGCACAGTAGGGTTATTAAATTGAGGGCAGTGAGAATCTTAATTTTAGGGGGGCACTGCAGGTTCATAATTTTTCATGGAGCACTATGTGCTAGAAAGGGTCTGGTAATGGACGGTGGTACGTAGAGATTTTGGCTTGAAATTCCCAGTGGCAGCTCTGCACTTTGCATTTATTTTCCTCTGAATAAAATGGTTAATATGTATAATAAAACTTACCTCATCGCCCTCTACATTTCCTCTCAATTTTTACATGGCCACCACTTTTAGATTTGGATTTACTCTTGGCAATGAGCCACTTGTCAGCTTTGCTGAATGTTTGCAGAAATTTTTGTCCTTATATTGTTTGTACCTTTATGTTTTGGTAGTTTAAATGATTTTCTTTAAGTTATTTATCCATGTTGGCTCTCTTGTTTCTAATTCCCGTACGGTTTGTGACGCTGACCATGAAAATTTTAGATGCTTTTTAAAACTTATCATTTTTAGTATCTGTACTCTTAATTTGAGGACATTGTCCCAGTTGATGACGTTAACGGCATCTTTAAGCAAATTGAATTTCACCTTAAGTGCAGTATTTTGCTGTCTCCTTGTCAAAATATCCAGTGAAAACAAATTTTATGGTCACTATTTTTAAGCAAATTGATCAGCAATACAGAATGATTAAAAAAGTTTTGCCTGAAGTAAAGGCCTGCAGTTTAAGGCAAATTGGTGACAAGTGGCCAGTAACAAATCCAAGGCAAAACTGGCTTAGTCCTATACATATTTAACATGTGTAGTATATGAAACTTGGATAGCTATTGGGACAGATTTACCATAGTAATTATGCCACAATTCTAGTTTAATTTGCACCAAAATATTGGAGTACATGCTTTAAGCCACATTAGGTATTTTAGACAGTTTTTAGATAAGTCTGTGATGTCTGACAAAGGGGTGTGGCCTTGTGGAAAGTTACCTTCTTAACGACTGCCCACTAACTCTAGACGGTGGGCAATGCAGGTCATCTTTCTGCAGCAACATCTAGAGACTTTGCTGCAGAAAGAGGGGTTTTGCGGCTCCCAGCGCTGCAGCTCGACTCGGAAGAGTGCTGTTCTTAACAGCTCTGTTCCTAGAGCAGCCTCTAAGCATCAGGGAAAGTAGGAAACCTATGATCCCCGGTGCTTAATCCTTTTATTGCCAAGGTGGCACAGGGGCTGACTGTATAGGAATCCTGTGGTCAGGGCACACTGTGCGCTGCCCTGACTTCTGCCTGTGTCAGTATGACACAGATTGTAATTTATTAGCCTACATGAATATGCCAATACATTAAAATGTCAAAAAAGTTATCCCTTCATGGAATTTAAAAAGTAAAAGTGTAGAAAAAAATATTTCATACAAATTTTTTGCATACATTACCTATTACCTACACATTCTAATGAACACATTCATGTTCAAGGATTTTGACAGACTGCCCTATTTGCCTGATAATCTCCGAAAATCAATACCTGGTAAAATAACTGCCAGAACAGTAATGATGATAGTTAATCCCATCAGTGCAATATTCCTGAACCATTTTTTGTAGCATGGCACCCACTTACCTTAGCAAATGCCATTGCCATTAAGTGGTATACTTGATATGCAATAATCTTTATAAAGGTGGCAGCAAGTGTCAAAAGGAGCATTAACACGAAGGCCAGATTTATGTAAATGAAAAGCAGACCAGGTGCCCTTTTCCATTTCTATGATCCAATTTGGAAACTAATGTGCCTTTTGCAGTGATGGACAGGGGTTCACATAGGTAATATGACCAGTCTGCTGCTACTTAGCGCAGTATGCATTAAAATACTGTACTGTGACCTTTTTATCTTAGCCAGTAGTAACTTAAGCCATAAATGTCTTAGTTAAGTATGACTTCTGCTTGGTTATCCATTTCCGTAGTTGTCAAACTTTAATAATGGGAGCCACACACATTTCCAGCCACCTTTCTACTCTCCTCTCGGGTGCAGATACTGGACATCTCCCCTTAAAGAATGGACAGTTCTCTGAATAAATAGGAGTCCCAGGTAATTGATGAAATCAGTTTAACATAGCAGCAGACACCTACAACAGCACAGTCTGGAGGGGGTGGTGCGAATGAGTGCTAATGATCATGATTTCAGATATATTAACATATGTGGATTACAATGATTGGGAGAGCAGTTTTGCTCCATCATGGGATCCTAAATGTATACCTATTGCCTTAATCTATATGTGATATTGGACTATCTATAGACAGGTGTGTGATTGAATGACATTTCTATCACTTCCTCAGTGCATACTGTCTATTCAGTTAATAGGCTCCTTAAAGGGGTTGTCTCACTACGAAGATTATAGTTGAAAATGTGGGAACCAAAAATCTAAGGATGTACGTCTTTGGTTACTATTGGCAAAGTGCTACGGTTTTATGAGAACGGGCTGATTTACATGTGCTTAGCAACGGGTGTTTGTTTTTCTGGTCAGGGAAGCATTCTGTCCTGCCCAGGTCGTGCACATTGCAAAGGAAAGGCAGTGGGAAGAAGAGGGTCAGGGTTGTGTGTATTGGCAGGCAGGAAGGAGAAGCAGTGAGAGGACATGCAGGGGGGGTTGGTGTGTGTTTTGGCAGCGACATGCAGGGGCAAGAGGCAGTGAAGAGCGGGGGAGGGTGTATTGGCAGCCACAGGGATGTGTGTATAGGCAGCCAGAGGGATGGAGGAGAGGCAGTGAAGAGGATACAATACACACAACCCCCCTGCATGTCCTCTCACTGCTTCTCCTCCTTGCCTGCCAATACACACATCCCTGCCCCTCCTCTTCACTGCCTTTCCTTTGCATGTGCGCGACCTGGGCAGGACAGAATGCTTCCCTGACCAGCAAAGAAACACCGTTGCTAAGCACATGTAAACCAGCCCGTTCTCTAAAACCGTAGCACTTTGCCAATAGTAACCAAGGATGTACATCCTTAGATTTTTTGGTCCCCACATTTTCAACTATGATCTTTGTAGTGAGACAACCCCTTTAATGGCAAATAACATTGGACTATACACAGATGTTTTGTGATGTTGACTATATACTGTGTGAGTGAAGTGATAATATACTAGGTAGATTAGCTTGCTTCTATATCCACAGGAGACCTGTATTGGCCGTTTTGGGCTGCATCTATGATTCCGTTCACTCTCTTACCTATGCAATATTGAAACTATGTTCATGGTGTGATAATCACCCCCACTAACTATATAGTTCCTCCCTTGGTTGTGTAGTTATCATGCCACCAATCTAATGTGTTGAGCGGGCATCATACCCTCAGCCCTGTTTTGAGTGGATAACATATGCTCATACCTTTATGTTTTTTTGTTTTCAGCCTTATTAGCTTGACAATTTTTCTTCCCACGTCTGTTCCCTGAAGAGATGTTTATGGGACAGAGAAGCCTGTGGGGAAAGTTATGTTATTGGATATATTGCTATTAGGGTCAGTGTGTGTGAGGGAGAGGATCCGGTCTTTTTGGGGCGACGACCCTGCGGTTAGGCTCCAGGGCATAACAGGCCAAGTAGGGCATATGTAGGGCGTACCGATAGGTTGTGTGTTTGTTTCTCTCCATGCACCCCTATTCTTGATCACTGTTTTTACCTATTGAGGGTCAATTTGTTCCCTTTTAGTTTGTTAGGCTCAGAAAAGTGGCGTTTCCATGCCAGTTTTAGGCACATTAAATCAATGCGCCAGAAAGTCTGATCATTTCTAAAAACTGGCATCAGGTATACCTTGCAAATAAAACAAAATGCGCATAAAAAGGCAAATCGCGCCAATTAGAGATGGGCGAATTTCTCAAATTCGATTCGGTGACTTCGCCGAATTTTCCGACAAAATTAGTTTCGGCCCGAATTACTTGGGAGGAATCGCGTTAAAAAGCAGCTATTTCCAGGCTGCACAGAGCCTGCAGGGTGCTGTAGAACGTTGTGCCATGCTTAAATATGCAGAGGGAGCTTGGTTTGGTCTTCATACAATGTTGTGTTTTAGTATGACACGCACATGACTGCCGCCGCTTTTAGAATCGCTTCACTATAAAATTCCCTGGGCACTTAAGAGGGCAAAACTGACCAAAAAACTGAAGGGGAATGTAGCCTGATTATGTCATGGCAGCGAAAGCTGGAAAAAAACAAGCTGAGGGCTCAGGTAGCAACATCAGTGACAGAGTGTGGAGGTGACGGCGGCAGCCACAGCAGCAGTATGAGGTCAGGCAGTGGCACAATGACATTCTGGAGGTGGCAAAACACGAGGAAGCCACAGAGTGGAACAATGACAGTGTAGAGGGTACGGCAGCAGCATGAGGTCAGAGAGTGGCACAATGACAGTGTGGAGGGCACGGCAGCAGTAGCATGAGGTCAGAGAGTGGCACAATGACAGTGTGGAGTTGGCTGGCAATACCAGTCCCTGGTAAAGATGGTGGTAGGCAGATGGAGAAACTGGCAGCAGATGTGTGGCATCAGGCGGGTGGCGGCATCAGAATAGTGGCTGAGGCAGGTAGTTTGAACCCAGACAAATTTCTCACAGTTTGGGTGAGGCGTCATGGCTGATGTAGTCTGACGCCTAAGGCATTGGTGTGTGGAAATCCTAGCCGATCTACGCCTGATTCATATTGACAAAGGTCAGTCGTTCCACATTTCCCGTGGACAAGCGGGTTTTCCTTGGGGTAACGATGGCCCCTGCCGCACTGAACACCCGCTCTGATGCCACACTACTGGCCGGGCAGGGCAGCTTCTCCACTGCAAACTCGCAAAGTTGCGGCCACACATCCAGTTTGGCTGCCCAGTAGTCCAGCGGACCTTCTAACTGGGGTGCAGAGTGGATCTGGACCGAGAGATGATGGCAAAGAGACAACTCCATTCTGCAGAGGTGGTGGAGCCTTGACTGGCTGCATTGGCATGCGTGACACTGGCCACTGCTGCTGTTGCTGCGGCGGCAGGATGGACCACCACATCTGAGCCACGTTTCTCCCTGGCCACCAGATGGTGACGCTGCATGTGTTGACGCAGGGCCGTGGTGCCAACGTTAGCTCCCTGGCCACGCTTCACTTTCTGCCCACAGATTCTACATATACCCATATTCGGCTCCTCCGGTGTCTTAGCAAAGAACTGCCACACCGCCGAGTATCTGATTTTACCGCCAACGCTCTGCACTGAGTGACTACTTCTGCCTCGCTGAGCCCCTGTGCCGCTACTTTCTTGGACCTGCGAAGCGGGTTTTCTACCCCGTGGCCGCTTGGCTCCCGACCTCACACTGCTGCTCCCCTGCTGACTCACGGCCACACAACCCACTTGCTGGCTGCTCCGCTGCCTGACGCGCAAGCGGACGCCCTCTTTTCCTGACGATGATGATGCCCTTGCTTCACCCGGCTCCCAAGTGCGGTCGGCTACATCATCGATTTGTGTTTCATCGTCACTGCTGTCCTCATCACCGGTCTTGGTATGCCGAGGTTGACCTCTCACAACATGACCTCCCATGCCACTCTCCACATCTATACTTTGCCACCTACTGCAAGAAGCAGGCGATAATGGCCCCATTTCTTCACTGCCAAGTAGCTGCTGACGTGCTCCTCAAATTGTTCATCCTCGCTATATAGTGGCGCTGAGCCAAGACCACATAGTAGATCTCGGGCTGAGGGAACCAGATGGGACAGAGGCGGGTTGAGGACAGGTGAGGGCCGCTGACCCGTTCCCGGGCCATGCCAACTAAGGGTTGTGTCTGACGTTCCCACCGACTCTTGGCTGGGGTTGTCAGATGTCATCTGGGAGGAAGTGGATGACCTAGTCAACCAATCAAGACCCTTGGGTTGCTAGTCCGCACATGGCCGCTAGATGACATCGGCAGTTGTGACCTCACTGAGTGACCCCTGCTGCGACGTCCCCTTACTGTGCTGTGACCTGGGCCTGCTCCAGGAATGTCTGTGCCGCTGCCACTCGCAGGTGAAGAGCCTGCCACCTCTCCTGTCTAACATACTGTTTGTTCTAAAATGTACAGACACTGTTTGATGAAGATATCTGTATATGATACACACCCAGTATTTGACTCCAAATGAACCCAGTAACAAGCTTGGGTAACCCTTGGATATAAATTGCGCTGCACAAATGGCCAGGAAAAATTTACTTGTATGTGTCGTTTAAAAACATTTTTACTGAATATAAAAGCATAAACAGGCTTAATTAACCTTCGGATATGAATTATGCTACAGGCAAAAAATTACTTGGCGGTGAAAAAGAACGTTTCTTTTACTAAGTACAACTGCAGAAAAATACTTCGTTAACCTTTGGATGTAAATTGCGCAAAAAATGTGTTGCCAAAAATTACCACCTTTGTAGAGTATTAAAATGGCATGTATTTTACGGTACACAACAGAAAATCTTGTAATTAACCTTTGGTTGTGAATTATGCTACAGGCAAATTAACCCCTGGATGTAAATTGCGCAAAAGAAACGAACAACCAAAAAATGAAGTGGTATTTGTATTGTAAAAACGCGGTTTCAATAATTGAATACAACAGGAACAGGCTTAGATCCCCCTTGGATATTCAATGTGCTGTGAGCAGATAGGATTAACATGTATATGCAGCTGCACTGGACGCACACTGGACTTCAGATCCAATACCCCACAAAATCAGAAATAGAACAATAAGAGAAGCAGTCTCTGAGACAAGCTGAGACACCCCCCAAAAATCGCTGTATAAAAGTGAGTTCTTTAGTAAGAGATATCATAAGCAGCCGCGGCAGCACCTTCCCTGATCAGCACAGTGAGAGCGGTATGAGCTCCCAGCGTCGCGCCCGGACTTATATAGTGCGGTGACGTCACAGAATCCCGCCGGTCTCTGATTGGCTTCATCTCTGCACATGTCATGCAGGCTATGCCCTTCTTCCTCCCAGAGTTATTTGCCCCATGTAACGCCATGTGCTCGCAGCCATTTTATCAATCAAAAGCACACTTCGTTCATGCGAAGTACCCCAAATTTTGACTTCGTTAAGAACTGAAGTTTTCCTGAAATTCTAAACGAATTCCACTTCGTTAGAATCAATTCGCCCATCTCTAGCGCCAATAAAGGTGCATTGCGCAACTTGTGGCACATAGCATATCATTGGTGGTATATGTAATGCACCTATCAAGGCACATTGCCCGGAGGCTCTTAACATATGTAATGCGTCTTCAAAGTGTCGTGCCCAGCGTATAACGCACCTAGTTTTGGTGTATGACTGTTCATTTACAAGAATATGGCGTCAGGTGGTTTTGGCGCAAAATACACCAAAAAACTGGCGTTGGCGTGTTGGGACATGTCGCCCTAAGTTTTAAAAATACATGTTTTCATTTGATTAACCCTTCATGTATAATTTAGGGATACTCGTTCCTTGTATCCTTTACCGCTTTGTCATTTGTGGTTTTGCACAGAATTTGGTTACTAAAGGGTTTCGGGCCCATGTATGTGTCTATTTTGGTTGCGTTTCTGTATCTCACTGTTGATAAAGCACTTGCTCTTTATTCTTTACTCGCAATAGCCGGGCACACCCCAAAAATAAAAAACATTCATAACAGTGGCTTTTGATAAATGGATTGTAACCACCATTTGCCTGGGCATATAATAAGCTATTGTGCTGCACTTTCCTTTTGCGCAACATCAGAAACAAATGGCACGAGATGCAGGGAATGGAATATTTTGTAAACTCATCTGCAATGCTTTCACTGTAACAAAAGCACATTCAAAAAGTATCAAACCCACACCCCCATTAAAAACCTTGTTTAAACACCCCAAAGTCAAATCCTTTTTTCCCTTTCGTTACTTCCATGCAAAAAAATAGAACCCTTTTCCAAAAAATCCAGAAAATTTTTAAAATTTTTCCTCTAAAAAATATTTGGGCTTCATAAAAAAAAATCAATAAATAAAAGCAAATTAACTGAAAATTAAAAGAAGTTTTTGGGCACACCGAAAATGTTTTAAAAATTTCCCTCTGCATAAGTGAAGCACTGCTGTGCCCAAATGAACAGCTGAAACTACTATGAAGCAAAAGTCCTGAATGTTTAAATGCCCCGGTTTTAAATTTTAGTATAACTCCATAATTTTCCAAAAGGTGTGAACATGAATCAAAGAGATACAAAAGGTTAAAAAATATCCCTTTTTTAATATTTTAAAATAAGAAATCAAAAACCCAAGTTAAAAGGGGTGTCTGGTTATTTTTAAATATATTTTTTTTTTAAAAATTTTTTTCATCTTTTGCATATCTCTATACTTACAAAAACGGGAAAAGGGGGGGTTTTTAAAGGCAGTTGCTATGGACTTGGGGAAAAATTTCAAGGGGTTTTATTTCCCTTTTGGGTACACTTAAAACCCAAAAAATTTGCTATGTTTTTTTGAGGAAAATTTTCCTTTTGGGGACATTGACCTTCATTAAGGGTAGCCACAGCCAGGGGTTTCCAAAAACCCCCATGAATGCCCCCATTTTTTTGGGGCTTTTTTTGAAAGGAATTTTGAATATCATTCATTTTTGACTTTACCAAAGGGGGTTTGGCACTACTTTGGAACTATTTTTCAAAGGAAAAAATTTGGAGCTGGGAAGTTACGGGATGTGCCCAAAAAGATGTCAAGTCAAAAAGATCCCCTCCCCAAGCAAGGTCTAGTGTAATATCCCAAAAATTTTGAGCTTTGTGGTACTCTAAACTTGGGAAAACTCTGTCTATCCCCCCTATTCCACTGTGCCCCTAAGTTTAAATTTTTTTTTTTATTGTTTCCTCGCAACCCGGGCCCTTTCATACGCGAAAACTTCGGGAGCCCTGCTTCAGCTTAGCCTTAAAAATTGAGGCGAAAAGGGGATCAACATTTTGAATCCCCTCAAGGGCCGAAGGCCCTTTGAATGCCCAAGAAATCAAAAAAAATTTAAAAAAGGGGTTTGGGTCCCCTACAAGCTTTGGGTTTTTTTTTTTTAAAAAGATTTCCAAAAACAAGCCCACTTCGCAATAATGTCTTTAACAGTGCCCTAACTAATTCCAAATTTTTCCTCCTTGTAGGGGCCCGCATAGCTCCTCGGGTCGCAAAAAAGTACGCCCTTTTCTCTCCGGGGATAGGCTGCCAGCATTGGTTGGGGGGCTATAGCTAAAAGACCTGGCTTCTACTGAAGCCAAGTAGAACCAGAAAAACACACCCCGGAATTCAAAGTAAACCAAGAAAACAAGACTGAGGTAAAAATTAAATTCAACATGAAAAACCCCCCCTTTAAAACCCTTTTGTTCAAAACAGTTTATGATTAAAATTTTTTCTGTTAAAGCCCCACTTTTATTTATCCATAAACCCCAAAAATTGTGCAGTTTTCCCTGTTTTGTTACATATTGCCCCGTTTTTGTTTTTTATATTTGTCTGTTTTTTTATCACTTGTGTTTGGATGGCTTTTTTTTGGGCCCCCAGCAAGTTATTTGTGACTCGGGATCCCCCAAGACACTCCCCCCCGGCAAAAATTAAAATTGGGGGGGGGTGAAAACCTTTGGTTTCCTCCCCCGGCCGTTTGGGTTTCCCTTCCCCTTGTGCAGTGTTTTTTTTTCTTCTTCGGGCTGTGTATGGGTTTCCTGCCGATGCAGTTGTTTCTGTTTTGTACATGCAGGGAAGGTTTGCTACACGTAAGTGTGATGGGCCAAAATCGGGGGGGTTTCCCACTCGGGCTAGGTGTCCCAGAACGCGGGTTGATGCCAATGGGGGGGGCCATTTTCTCACGGGTTTAGAAAATTTTCATTTCATTAAAAAATCTGTGTATTTAAGGGGGTTTGGGTATACCCCATTCTTTTTTTTTTTTTGATAAGTATTTTAAGAGATGGGAAATCGATTCTAACAAAGTGGAATTTTTTTAAAAAAATTTGGGAAAAAACCCCGGTTGGGAACGAAGTCAAATTTTGGGGGTATTTTTCGGGGGGAAGGGAAGTGTGTTTTTTGATTGTTTAAAATGGCTGCGAGCATAGGGCGTTAAGGGGCCCAAAGCACTCTGGAAGGAAGAAGGGTTCCTCTGTACTGTTTTGGGGAAGGTGCGCCGCGGCTGCTTTTGAAGCTGAAAACTAAAGAACGGGAATTTTTATAAAAGAGTTTTTTTGGGGGGGGTTCACAGTTTGGGTCTCAGGGGACTGCTTGCCTGTTTAATTCTAAATTTTGGTGGGGAAAAAATTAAAAATTTAAATTTTCCAGTGGTGTCCAGTGCAGTTTGAATATACATTTTAATGCTTCGACCAAGGCCCCATTAAATACCCAAAGGGTTACCCTAAGCCTTTTTCCTTTGTTGAAATTCATTTAAAAAAAACAGCTTTTTTTTAAAATTCCAAAAAACCACTTCTTTTTTGGTTTGCCATTTCTTTTACGCAATTTTGATCCGGGGGGTTTAAATTTAAAGATTTGTTCTGCTTTTTTGTGGTCACTAAAAAAAAAACTTTTCCTTTTTTAACCCCCAAAAAAGAAATTTTGCCTTTTTTAAAAGAAAAAATTCCCACCCCCAAAATTTTAAAATTTAAATTTTTTTTCTGTTTTTTGTTTTAACCGAAAAAATTTACACGCCTTTTTTAACACGCTAAAAAAGGGTGGAATTTTTTTTTTGATCATTTTTTTTGCAAAAATTTTAAGATCCGGGGTTTTTAATTAAGCATTGTTCGCTGTTGGGGTTGACAAAAAAACGTTCTTTTTCACCGACCAAAGAAGAAATTTTTGCCTGTACTTTTTTCCAAATCCGAAGGAAAATTTAACCCCTGTTTGTGCTTTTATTTTCAGTAAAATGCACATTTGGTTTTTAAAGGCACAAAATTTAAAAATTTTTCCCCGGGCCCATTTGTGGAGCCAATTTATACCCAAAGGGGTTAAACCCAAGCTTTTACTGGGTTCATTTGGGTCAAATACGGGTGTGTATTTTTTCAATTACATATATTCATTAAACGGGAGTCTGTACTTTTTTGGGAAAAAAAACAGTATGAAAGACAGAAAGGGGGCCCGGCTCTTCACCTGCGAGTGGCCAGAGGCCCCAACCATTCCTTGTAGCAGGCCCAGGTCGCAGCACAGCAAGGGGACGTTGCAGCGGGGGCACTCGGTGAGGCCAAAACCTCCCCGGGGTCATCTAGCAGCCGTGTTGACTAGAAAAACCCAAGGGTTCTTGTTTTTGGTTTGGAAATAGGGGTTCCCTCCTCTTCCTCCCAGTTGACATCTGACAAACCCCCCGCCAAGGTTTGGTGGGAAAAACCCCAGACCAACCTTTTGTTTGCAAAGGCCCGGGGGGGGGGGGGGCGGGTCAGCGGCCCTCACCTTTCCTCAGCCCGCCTCCCGCCCAAAACCGGGTTTCCCCCAGCCCGGATCTTTCTATGTGGGGGGCCCCCAGGGACCACCCAATTTGCAGGATGAACAAAAAAGAGGAGGGCAGTTTGCAGCTACTTGGGACGAAGAAATGGGGCCAATTTCGCCTGCTTTGAAATTTGGGGCAAAGTATAGGTGTGAGAGTGGATGGGGGTCATGTTGTGGGGGTTTGCCCTTTATACCAAAAACCCGGGGGAGGACAGCAGTGACGATGAAACACAAATCGGGTTTTGGGAGGCCGACCGCACTTGGGGAGCCGGGGGAGGGAAGGGCTTCAACATCGCAGGAGGGAAAAGGGCGTCAGCTTGACGTCAGGGAGCGGTTTCGCCAGTAAGTGGGTTTTTGTTTGGCCGGGGTCCCGCATGATAGCAGCATTTTGAGGTCGGGAGCCAAAGCGGCCAGGGGTTGGGAAAAACCCCCTTTGCAGGGCCAAAAAAGTTGCGGCCCCAAAAAGGGGTCAGCGGAAAGGGGAAAATAGTCCCCCCAGTTTCGGGGGCCCTTGGCGGGTTAAAAAACAGAATACTCGGGGGGTTTTGGCCCGTTCTTTTTCTAAGACACCGGGGGGGGGGCCCAATAAGGGTATAAGTAGAATTTTGGGCCCGAAAAAAGTGGAAAAATGGGCCAGGGGGGCTAACGTTGGCCAAACCAAAGGGGCCCGCGTCAACACATTCAGCGTCACCATCCGGTGGCCCTGGGGGGGAAACGTGGCTCAGATGTGGTTGGGCCTTCCCCCCCGCCCCACAACCCGGGATTGGGCCGGTTTTCAAGCCCTGGCCCTTGCAGCCCCGTCAAGGCTTCCCCCCCCTTGCCGAAGGGAGTTTTTCTCTTTGCCCCATCTCCCCGGTCCAGATCCACTTGCCACCCCAGTTTGAAGGTCCCCCCTTGGGCCCAACCCGGGGAGGCCCAAAAAGGATGTGTGGCCGCAACTTTGCGAGTTTGCAGTGGAGAAGCTGCCCTGCCCGGCCAGTAGTGTGGCATCAGAGCGGGTGTTCAGTGCGGCATGGGCCATCGGTACCCCAAGGAGAACCCGCTTGTCCACCGGAAATGTGGAACGACTGATCTTTGTCAATATGAATCAGGCGTAGAGCGGCCAGGATTTCCACACACCAATGCCTTAGGCGGCTGACTACATCAGCCATGACGCCTCACCCAAACTGAGAAATTTGTCTGGGTTCAAACTACCTGCCTCAGCCACTCTTCTGATGCCGCCACCCGCCTGATGCCACACATCTGCTGACAGTTTCTCCATCTGCCTACCACCATCTTTACCAGGGAATGGTATTGCCACCCACTTCTACACTGTCATTGTGCCACTTTATGACCTCATGCTGCTGCTACTGTGACCTCCACACTGTCATTGTGCCAATCTGTGGCCTACTCCTGTTTTTGCCACCTCCAGAATGTCATTGTGCCACTGTCTGACCTCATGCTGCTGCTGTGGCTGCTGCCATGTCCTCCACACTGTGTCATTGTGCCACTGCCTGACCTCATACTGCTGCCGCCGTGACCTCCACTCTCAGTCATTGTGCCACTCTGTGGCTTCCTCGTGTTTTGCCACCTCCAGAATGTCATTGTGCCACTCTCTGACCTCATGCTGCTGTGGCTGCCGCCGTCACCTCCACACTCTGTCACTAATGTTGCCACCTGAGCTCTCAGCTTGTTTTTTTCCAGCTGTCGCTGCCATGACTTTATCAGGCTACATTCCCGCTTGAGTTTTTTGGTCAGTTTTGCCCTCTTAAGTGCCCAGGGAATTTTATAGTGAAGCGATTCTAAGAGCGGCGGCAGTCATGTGCGTGTCATACTAAAACACAACATTGTATGAAGACCAAACCAAGCTCCCTCTGCATATTTAAGCATGGCACAATGTTCTACTGTTGGGGGTCGTTTACCAACATTGGGGGGTCACCCGTTTGCCCCGGTATTCCAAATCACGATTGGGGGAACATGTATCGGCCGATTAGAAACTGAGTCAGACACAGAGTTCTGGATCAAATTTCGTTCATGTTCCAAGCAATTCTGACAAAGCAAAGCCTTACACACATATTTGTATAACTCTAATCAAGATAAACGCAGGCGCAGTACAGGAGAGAGGAACGGATGTATGTCCATATTTAGGCAGCTGTTAAGTACACTTTATTGGTCCACGTTGTCTCTGGGGAAAAAGCCTCTGGGATTGTCTCAGCCAAAACTTCAGTGATTTTCCAGTAAAACGAAACTTCAGGAAAGGGAGACAATAGCTGGAGGTCACATCTTGAAGAAACAGATAACAAGTGGTCACATCCTGAGCCGCAGCCATCTTAGCTTCTTCATAATTGCTGCATCATTCCCCACAAAATGGATTCTGCTCAGCTGAAATGCCTTATAAGGAGAAAAGCTTGGGATTTCATAATTTATACATATAACACAATATTGATTCAAACCTCTCTACCTTCACACTACATCACCCTTCAGGCTCTGTGCAGCCTGGAAATAGCTGTTTTTTAACGCGATTCGTCCCAAAGCAATTCGGACCGAAACGAATTTTGTCGGAAAATTCAGCGAAGTCATCGAATCGAATTTGAGAAATTCGCCCATCTCCAATAGTAATATGTCTGAAGTGATCAGGCGTTCAGTCAGGAATAATTGGCATATTTTAGCCTCTGATGTAGATTTACAGGAGAAAGTAAAGCATGCTCCAATTATTACATTCCGTAGATGTCGAAATTTGAGAGATGAACTGGTTCATGGTAGACTGAGGAACGATACTACTAACTGGCTCCCTAAATTTGTCAAGGGAACTATAAGTGTGGCTCCTGTTCATTCTGTGATAGAATGGTCACAGGTAGGAATTTAGGAATTCGAGTAACACAGACTTAATGAGTTGATAACGTGTCGTTCAAATTTTGTGGTGTATGTAATGTGGTCTTTTCTATATTGGGAAGACTATTCACCCATTATTTGTAAGAATTAGAGAACATTTATACTCAGTAAAAACAAAGAAAGGTGCTCCGAGGTTATCCCATATACATGAAGTACATAATGATGATGTTTCTGTGATTTCATTTGCAGGGCTACAAAGGGTGTTTCCGCTAGCTAATGGAGTCGATCGACACACACGACTCCTTCATTGTGGATATTGCGCACCAAAGCCCTGGGTGTTCTAGGATTGAATGACAGAAATGATTTGTCATCGTTTTTATGAAATTGTATATCAGGACCGCTCAGAGCGGGAAGTGGAACCTCTGGTCACCACGAGGAGTTGGCATACCCTACGTCGGAGAGCAGAGTCTAAGGGGCCCCTTGTTTTCACCGTAGCCCACCGAAAGGCAGGATGAGCTTTGCTGAAGCGAACCCCCCGGTCGCTACCCCCGATGTAGGACCCAGCAGCGACAGCCGTAGCAGGTAGCGTAGGTACAGGGCCGACTGGACACTGGAACTGGAGTAAGCAGGACACTGGAGCGTAGAACCAGAGTAGGCAGGACTGGCAAGACAGGGACGGAAACATAACACCAACGGAACCGTCAGAGAGGACGCTTAAGGAACGCATAAAGTCGTTACTCAGGCAGGGAGACCAACAACTGGGCGCCAACGGCAGGAAGGGGTATCCTTATAAAGCCGTAACCCAAGACCATAGGTGGAAAAGGGAACGCCTATACGTACTGGCCCTTTAAATCCAAGGCGGCAGCTCGTGTGTGCCTCTAGTGGCCAGCCGGGATATCGCAGGCAGAAGCAGGGACCGCTGCACACTGCCAAAAGAGGAAGGACACGGCTTGGTGCGTAGCAGTGCAGCACATGCTGGGGCTGGCTGCGCCTGGGGTCGGGCGCCCGGTCCGCGGGCGTCGAACTGCAGCACGCGTTACATTTTAACTATGTATATTGTAGTTTTATGGTCATTTATATAATTGTGTTTTTGCACGTTTTCAATAGTTTGTTGCTGTTTTAATTAGTGTAAGGCAAGGAGGGGATTTAAGACGCTGTATGGTCATTCCCTAACATACCTTGAGAAAGCGCGATCGTAGGTGTTGTGTTGCCATTCTGCTCTTACGTCTGTTAATTGCCGCGTGTGGAATAAAGGAACTTTAATATATACTTGGTGAGTGCCGCCTTTCCTCTTCTCTATTATGGGATCTAAATGACTTGCTGTCTTCGGCTGAGCACCACGTAGTGTCGGAGGAGTCGTGGAATGTTTTTTATTCCGAGACAGTTTCAGTAAGATAGCGGAATGTTTAATTAACCCACTGGTGCCCACCCTCTCTCTCCTTGTGGAATGTTATGAAAGAACACATCGCTCAAAACAAGTCATTTGCCCATATGATGCCATGTTTATCACTAAATAAAGGGCTCTTTTTATTCTATGCCAAGTTTGCTAGAAAGCTCTGCATTTTTATCCACAAAGTTTCAAATTATCTCCTTACAACTAAATCTCATGGCAACTACTCATTGTTGCTTCTTCTGTATCTCTGCACCATTTACCATTGTGCATCAACTTATCAGCATGCTCAGCCCTATTGGCCTCAAGGACAGAGCTCTCTGTTCTCATCTGCTCTGACCACTCATTTAGTTTCTTACTTGCAGGTTCTACTGCTTTTCCTCTTACTGTCGGGATTCCTCACGGTTCAGTTCTAGGTTCTCGTTTTCCATTGGACAAACCATCAGCCGATTTGGCTTTCAGTACTATCTGTACATACCTCCCAACTTTTAGAGATTGCAAAGAGGGACACATCAGGCCACGCCTCTAACCACACCCAAAACATGACATCACACCAAGACACGCCTCTATCCACGCCCACACACATACATGCCAACTTTTTAGACAGGCAAAAAGGGACACATTTTCAGGATTGTGTTGTATCCAGTGATGAAATATTTAGTAAATTGTTACGTAATATACAGTGAGAAAGCAATCAGATACTTTTTACAGCAAGTTAGTCAGTTTATTGATACAAATCTGTTTCCTAAATGAAAAAGAGGGACATTTATAGAACTAAGAGGGACAAGGGTTAAAAATAGGGCCTGTCACTCCAAAATAAAAACCGAACTTATTTCACAGCTACTAACTGACCCATCCCTGCTATTTGTTGTGTGTGATACATTTACACTGTCTTGCTGTCAGATTCCAACCTGTCCTTCACTGCCATATTTAATTCCTTACCTGCTCTTGTCACCTGCACCTCAACATCTCCAGAATCCGTTTTTTTTACAACTCAAACTTTGTCACCCTTCTATATTTTCTTGTCTTGCTACTGTACCTCTTTGCTTATCTGTCTCTTCTGTAAACTCTCCCCTGTCCAATCCATTCTAAATTGCACCCCAGGCTTTCGTTTTTCCAGCAACTTTATGAGATCTTTACTCATAAAGCCCCTCCACAATACTGTACCTCCCTCCTACATTCCTCACTAAACTCTTTTGACCTTACCTGGTTTTTCCCAAATCCTCTTCATTTTGACAAAAACTCCATCATAAAAACCCCCAAAGGGCCTCAGCTCCAAGCTTAAACCCAAACTGCACCAGTTCTCTGGAACATACCTGGTTTGACCCGGGGCCAAATTCAAAAACCCGATTTTTTAAAAAAGTGTGCCCTGTGAAATCATTTTAGGCAGGCCAAACCACGTTCCTTTAATTACTAACCCCCCACTTTGTCAAACACTTTGACTTACACTTGGGCACTGGGCAGGCATTTGGGTTTATAGATAGGTAGTGTTGGGTGGCCCGGTTAATCTTTTTTTATATAAATTTCCCCTTGTGTTTATGGGGCCCCCAATTGGCCCAATTTTTGTTAAACCCAAAGGGAACTTCTTCCTGGGGGAACCCCAACCCTACGCCCACGTTTGGAAAGCCCCTTCCCGAGATTTTTGGGTCTAAATCCCCAAGTAGCTTTTTACTATGGGGACTTTTGGCTGTACTTTATTCTTTAATTGTATAGTTTGGGGAAAAACCATGTTGTGTACCTAAAGTTTTTTAAATACTTTGCCGCTTCCCCATTGCATGTGTAATGAATTTATATTGCATTTTTTTCGTTCCCAGTTTTTAAGAGACCCTTTATTACTAGAAAAATCCCCTGGGTCTAAGTGAAAAAGGGTACCCCCTTGAGGAACACACCCAAAAATCTTTGGTTTTAAAATATTTTCCTAAATTTTTGGAGCAATTACTTTCTGTAAATTTTGCCCTTTTGGGGTTTTCCCTTTTTCACCTCATCAATGCTGACTTTCCCTTTGGGGGCTTTTAAGGGTTTCTTTACCCAAAGATTAGGGGACTGGGTATGAAAAGATTAAAAAATTTTGAGCTTTCATAAATAAATTTAAATTCAAAAAGTAAAATGCAAGCCCACGGGGTTTAAGGGGGTGATAAAATTTCCCTTTGAAGGTTTCCCCGTTTTGCTGAATTTAAAGCCCTTTTGTCGATGTATAAACCCGAAAAAATTTAAAATGAAAATAAAATTTCCCCTTTAAACCGAACTCGGGGGTCCTCTCCCAAATTGATGTGCAGGGGCACAAAAAGGCCCCCCATTGTCAACCCCTTGGGGGTTTAGTATTTTAAAACATGGGCCAGAAAAGGGCCCTTAAAAATTTCTTTTTGCCCAAAACAAAAATTTAGCAAACCATATTTTGCCCGGGAATGGGAAAAAATGATAAGGGGGGAAATTTGTTAAGGGTGCCAAGGAAATTTGGCTGCATTAAACCCAAAAATTTTCCAAATTTGCAGCCCTGTTTGGGGGTTTGGTTTTAAAGTTCTTTTACATCGATTGCTGTTACGGGGGAGGGTCCCCGACTGGTTTTTCGGGCCCACCCCGGGGTGTTTTTCCGTGTCACTTCAGCACAAACCCCGGGGAAATGCGGGGCCTTTAATGAAGGGGGCCCCAGGGGGGGGAAAAAGAGGAGGAAATGGAGGGAGTTGGGGTTTTACAAAATGAAAACACCCCAAGAAAAAAAAAAAATTCCAGAATTGTTTTAGTTTCAGACCCACGACGCTACCCCTGCGCCAAAGCCAAAAACCCAATAAGGCTTTTCCCAGGTGCAAATGGGGGTTTTTTTGGGTATGAAAGAGGGGGCAGGGGGTTTGTAAATGGGGGCAAAAAATGAGGGAAATTAAAGGGTTTTGGAGAAGGGTTTGGAAAAACAAATGGGGGAACAATTGGGGGAAATTTAAATAAAGTAAAACTGGGTCAAAAAAGGTGGTGGGATGGGGGGGTTTAAATTTAAAGGGATAAATTTTAAAAAAGGGGTGAGAGCAAAATACAGTGAAAAAGGGGGTTTATAAACGTTACAAATTAAAGGAATAAGAAAAAAAACCTTGTAGATGGGGAGGGGGAGGGGGGTGGCCCACCAGCCCCCTCCGGCCACCCCAGGTCCCTCTGGGTTCAGGTGGGGGATGGGCTATCCCAAACGTAGTGGTCGGGGGGAGGGGAGGGTTCTAAAAAAAAAACTCCAACCATTTAACAGGAAGTGATGAGAACCAGCACCCATTTCTTGGAGGCTCTTAAGAATGAGGGGGAATCAGTCCCCCATAGAGGGCAGGCAGATACCATTGCCTTTTGGATGGAGGGGGCATGGGTTCTCTGCCTTCCAAAAAACAAAAGGACAGGAGGGGGGGACCCAAGCCCCCCCCTAAAACCCGGGCAGGGAGTACCTAGAAGGAACGTGGTACGTCTCAAAGGGGTAGGCGTGCGCCAGTCCCCCCGGTCAAAGGGGTTTTGGGGGCTCCCGTTTTTGGGGTGGGGAAATTTTGGGGGAGTGGAGATCTTTACCCTGATCCACCCCTTCTGGGTCCCCACCTATACAATATTTGCTTCATGCGGGGCGATTTTTTTAGAACTCTTCGGTCCCGTTTACGAAGTTAATATGTATTCGCCGAGTGGCTGGGTTTTGAGGTAAGGGAATATCCCCCAGGGAAACAAATTAATAACGTGACCAAATTTTTACCGTTTTTGTTGAAAACCCAAAAAATGGCAAGTAAAGGGCGGTTTGGGGGATGCAGATCCCAACCAAGATCCCGGCGAAAGGGTTTTGTGGTCAGGGACCTGGACCTTCAAAGGTTAAAAATGAAAGGTTTTCAGGTAACATCGTCACCCATATTCCCTCCTCCAAATTTCCTTTTGGGAGAGACCGAATCCTGGTTACCCAAGGGGGAAACCGAAGCTATGCCAAAGATGTGCGGGCCCCACACTTTTCAGTGGGACAGGTAAGGTGCAGGTTTGTGCAAAGTGAAATGGGAAATAGTCACCAAGCTGCACATGTGGTTTGTATTTTTTTGGGAACTGTGTAAACTTGGTCAACCCCTTTAGACGCCCGCCCCCTTTTCCAAACCTAATTTTCCTCTAGGCGGTGAAAAGGTTTTCAGAGCCCCAGGGAAGCTTAAAAAGGAGGGAAAACTTTAAAAAAGGGTGGTGGTTACAAACAAATTAAAAAAGTTTTTGGGGGGTAGGGGGGTTTTTGTAAATTTTTGGATGTCTGTCAGTCTGAAGAGACTAAAACCAACTGTCTGATGACGAGCTTGATCACCGACGATGGCAGTTCCAACCCCCTTGATGTGGGCCAAATTTTTAAATTTTTTTTTTTTAAAGAGTAAAATCTAATATGGCTAGATATACGGCCTTTGATTTTTCAGCCACATTGAAGCTGATATTTTGTTTTAGCAAGAAACCAGGTTGACATACCAGGCAGTCATGAGGAAGGCAAAAAGAAAATGGAGGCGGGCCTTTTTTATTGGTCTCTAAAAGTGGGCCAAAATTCCAGGGGGGGGTGGTCCTTTTGGGCCCCTGAGGTTGAAGGGAAAATAGGTTTTAAATTTAAACTCAAAAAAGGGTAGTTTTCCTCATGAGGGGACCGGAATGAGACTGATGAAATCTATTTGGGCCCCCAAAATTTCATGGGAGAGGAAAATGTCTTTTTATAAAGGGGTTTAAACCTTTCCCTTTTTTAAAAACCCCCACAAATTATTTTTGGAGATTTTTAATACCGTCCCAAAATCTCAAAAATTTGGCGGGTGCCAGGGGTTGGCTCCACATTTAATAGGATTGGCAGTGAGGCTCGCAAAAGGGGGGATATTTCCCCATTTAGGCTCCCCCCCGACCAGAGGGTTCACCTATCATAAAGGTAGTGAGATTAGGTCTAGGATAGATAGATTTTATTTAAAGGGGGATGCTATCTCATCACCGTTGTCGGTGGTGGAGATAGAGTTCTCCGATCAGTGTATGATATTTTCTTTGAATGTTGCAGAGACTCCCCTTATAAGAAGAGGTTATTGGAAGTAAATTTTTCAAATCTTGGAAATGGGAGGAACCCGGACAATCCTTTGAGGATTGAGTCAGGTACCTTTTCTGGACCCCTGAAATTTTAAGTCAGGGAAAGGTGGGAAATATTTTTAAGGGGGCGGGGGTTTTTTTTCCCCCCAGACCCCTAAAATTCGAAGCTTAAAGGTATTGCTGGGGGGGAAAAATGAAACATCTGGGCTTTGAACTGGAAGTGACCGGGGATGTACCGAGTTAAAAAAAATTTAAAAAGGGTGTCAGTTTTTATTTAACAAACCTTTGGGTTTTTTAAAGGGAAAAATTCCGTTCACCTGAAACCCTTTTTTGGGGAAAAAATTGGTTGTGGTTGGTTGTATGTTGGTAACGGGCCCCAAAGGGGGCAGTAAAGGATCTTGAAGAGGGGCAAGATTAGGGAACTTGGGGAAAACATTAGGTCCCTTTTTATTTTCTTTTGGGCCCAAAAAAAAAATAAAAACAAAAAAAGGTATTTTGGTTTCCCGGCCGAAAGCAAATTCCCCAAAACCGGAGAAATATCTCTTTTGGAGGATTTGGGCAGGGGTTTTGATCGAGAGGGGAAAATTTAGGGGGGCAAATTGGGGCGTTTGCCCCTTTAGAAGACCCCAAGGGGCAAAATTTGGGTTTTAAAGTCTGAGTTTTATAAGACCTTAAGTTAAAACCCCGGTTTAACCCCTTTGACTGAGGTCAAAAGGGTTTTTTTTCCCTCTGGCAATCTGCCCCGGGCAATGCTATGATTAAAAGGGTCGGTATGACCTGAAAGCTCGCATTAATGCTGCAATTTTTTTGTCTCCCCCGGTTTTATCTTGGTTAATAAAGACCTCCAGTTTTGCATTGATCTTGGAGTTGCTGGCAAATTTTTCTTCTCTTCATCTTCAATGAGGTCAGCACTGATCCTCCTGTCAAAGGGTAAAGATCCGTCTCACATTGAGAATTGGCATCCCATAGCGCTGCACAGTATGGACAAAAAATTCTGGCAAAAGTGCTTTTTAATAGGTTGATCAAATTTGCCTCTGTGCTCCTTTCACCAGTCTAGCACTGTTCCTTTCTGGGTCATAGCACCGTTGGTGCGGTCCCTGGTTTCAGGGAGGTGTTCATACAGTCTTTGGACCAGGCAAAAGCTTTTGATCGAGTCCATCATGAGTACCTCTGGTCCACTCTCCTGAGATACTGTCTGCCGGGGGAGGGTTGAAGTTGTAAACTGGTTAAAAACATTGTACAAGGGTACTGAGAGCTTTCAGCCTTGGGTTTGGCGTGTGTCAGGGCTGTCCCTTGAGCTAGATTGCGGACCGTTGGCGGACGTAAGGATGGGCCTGTGGGCGTTGGCACCTTCCTCGAGAGTCATGGCCTATGAGGATGAAGGGTGTGTGCTTCCACAGGTTGGCCAGGTTTGGCAAACCTCTCAGGCGGAATGGGCTTACGGAATATTCAAAAACCCTTGTGGCAGGGACCCGTGTACTTTATTTGTAGTTAGCTCAGTGGTTAGGTATCACACATGGTGCGCATGGTGTTTAGTTTCGACATGGCAGAAAAATCTTCCTGGGGAAACGGTGGTTAGGCACATACTGTATGATCTGGTGAAGGGAGTTTAGGAGATTGGGGGTTACGAGGCCAACTCTGGAGGGGATTGTCCTTCAGGGTTCCCTGATTTTTTAGGCTTTACCATCCTGGTGGTGGGTTAATGCTTTCGACGTAGATTTTTGTGTTTGTTTCATAGCCAATGGTTGTAAGTCTTACCAATGCCTTCGGAGAGTGATGGGTAGGAAATAGGGTATAGTATATAGTGTATATAATAGGTATATTAGTAAATATTAGTTATTAGAGAAAAGAAAACCAACAGGGGAGGTATAGATAGTTTGGGTGGGGGTTTGTAGGGTGAGGGAAAATTTGTATGGCCCCATTCATAAACGGAGACCGAGGACTAAGGATTATGGATTTTGGACTTCTGCTTATGGGGACCAGAACTCAAGGATAATAAACTGTGGTAATCGGGAGCGGGTAAATTGTAATGGGGGAGTTTCAGTGTATATGTTGTAAATATTGTACATATTGTATATGAAGTAGATTTAAAAGGGGGGCCAGTAGGGGCAAATGTATATAATGTAAACAGGAGAAAAAGAGATAGGTGCATGACTGGATGTATGAACTGGGACAGCCTAGGTTCATGCTAGTTCTGTACATATTGTAATTATTTGGCTTTGTCATTGGTGTATGTTTCCATCTTTTAAAATTTAATAAAAAAGTTACACCAATGCATTAAACTTTACTGTAGTACTGACAATTTTAATTTTGGGAACCAATTTTACCTCCATAAATTAACAAATGTGGGACCACTATGGAGTCCAACGTCTCCCCATCCTAATACTTATATGACCTCCTTTGAAGATGACTTAATCTATCTCCATGCTTTATTTTGGCATGAATACACGGATGTGTTCTTTATATGGTATGGGGGCAATCACTCCTCCAGTTTGAGTATATTAATTTCATACACCCAGATCGGTTTCGCCATCCATGAAGATTAACTCACATTAACCTTCTGGATACTTATGGTATCAAGACAGATACTATTTCAATTACCTCTATACTAAACCAATGAACTTTAACACCCTCTTACATTAGAGCCAGAACCAATCATATGTGAAATGTTCTTAGATCCCATCGCCAGATGACTAATGATCATATCACTAATAAGGTACAACATAGAGGGTACCCTACAAAAGTAATCATTCAACATGACCCCGCGATAATCTAACATTCATCCTCCTTGTCTCCATTTTGTGATTATGTATTATTCTCTGATGCCCAAAATACACTGCATCATCGAGACGTTGGGGTCTACTTAAATGCAGTTACCCCGTGGATTCCTGTCAGCTATAACTTTCACAAAGACCAGGCACATTCCCATCCC
The DNA here is from genome assembly GCA_025379985.1 of Phyllomedusa bahiana. NCBI lineage: Eukaryota > Metazoa > Chordata > Amphibia > Anura > Hylidae > Phyllomedusa > Phyllomedusa bahiana. The sequence goes on along the minus strand of JAODAL010002684.1, from coordinate 108,250 downwards.
TCCACTGTGCTTATCGATCACCCTCTGACACGTAGAAACTTCCTGATCAAAGGAATTTTACATACATCACATTTGTGGTGTACCTTATTAAATGCCCATGTGGCCTGATACATTAGTCTAAGTGCTGTAGACGGAACCGCAAGGGGGCTCGACGTCCTAGTGGGGGGTCAAATCAGTATATTGAATGACATGTGCCAGAGTAAAAATTCACAGGCTGACCATCTGCAGTCAAATGAGTTCTCTGACTTTATTACAAAAAACACAAGTTTTTATAGCTGGGCGTAAACAAACATTCCATAGGTAACATGTGACATACATCCACCCCTTTATTGGTTATTCTTATCTATATATTTGACTAACAGCCCCCTTTTGTTTCAGGAGAAGCAAAATTGTTAAGGCCAGTGGCCATCTTGGTTATCTTTTTGGCACAACAGGGTGTATCTGGACACAAGTTGCCGTGATCAAGGGCTTGCATTTGCCCGAAACGCGTTGGCATTAGTGCACCCCCTGTGCATAAGTCGTAATAAACGCAGCATATTGCTTTACACTTTATCCGCTGGTTTCCATTTTTCACTACGTTGGATAGAATAAATCTTACCAAAGTCTTCGGAGAGTGATGGGTAGGAAATAGGGTATAGTATATAGTGTATATAATAGGTATATTAGTAAATATTAGTTATTAGAGAAAAGAAAACCAACAGGTGAGGTATAGATAGTTTGGGTGGGGGTTTGTAGGGTGAGGGACCGAGGACTAAGGATTATGGATTTTGGACTTCTGCTTATGGGGACCAGAACTCAAGGATAATAAACTGTGGTAATCGGGAGCGGGTAAATTGTAATGGGGGAGTTTCAGTGTATATGTTGTAAATATTCTACATATTGTATATGAAGTAGATAAAGGTGGGCCAGTAGGGGCAAATGTATATAATGTAAACAGGAGAAATAGAGATAGGTGCATGACTGGATGTATGGACTGGGGCAGCCTAGGTTCATGCTAGTTCTGTACATATTGTAATTATTTGGCTTTTTAATTGGTGTATGTTTCCATCTTTTAAAATTCAATAAAAAAGTTACACCAATGCTGTTTCCCTAATATGGGGTGTTTAATAGTCTATATTAGGGATTGTCCCAATAGCACAGTGGTCTGACTCCCTATGTTCCTGATCCCAAGTGTCGGCATTGGCCCCTCAGTGATTGTCATTTTCTGATGTCACCGTGGTTTCTTGGCTGTTTTGGAGGACGAGGCCCGATTATGGATGGAGTGATTGTAAGCGGTTGATTTATTGTCCAAGAACAAGCAGAGGAGAATATATTAAACCCATAATTTTTATACATTAAATATACATAAAATTAAAGAATACTTAGCTGCAGTTACAGATCAAGTTTTTGCGTGTGAAATTGGGAACCCCGTTGCTAATGCACTAATGTACACCAATATTTCAGTGATGACCAATATGGTGCAAGGCACCAACACATATAGTGATCCCAACTGACGCTAGATAGATGTGCCACACTCTAGAGTTTTATAATAGACAAAGCTATCAAGACTGAGCTGAGGGATGAACATAGTACACCTTCACTCTTCATAGGAGTATTGTTTCTAAGGGCTTTGGTCAGCTGACAAAATGCTGAAGTAAAGTGATCAGCTGAGCATATATAAATGTATGGCTTTAAACAAAATCAATGTGTTGCTACTATAGTATAGCAATAGCCTATTATGTGAATATGGAGACATACTGGAAAGATGACATCTGAATCTCCATATGGAGTCAAAACACTTATCCTAAGAAATCTGTCCTTTTACAATGATACGTTTCACCTTCCCATTTATGTGGTATTGTACTAATGGTCCACTGCTGTTTTTTTTTTTTTTTTATTAACTAGCGTTCTGCCCAACATTCTGATCATTTTTCAGGCCAAACAACCTCATTTCCTTGTCTTGAGGCATTTTCACTGAAGTTGGAACAGCCTGAAATTTAATTTTCTACTTTGATTTTGAATATATTTCCAAATCCAGACATCCATGGGATATTAGTTTTGATTTTCATTTAACAATAAAACAAAATGATCTCAAACCATTCCACTATGTAATGAATTGCAACTGGAATATTTCATTCACTGAGATCTAGGATGTGGTATTGCAGTATTCCTTGTATTTTTGCGCACTGTAGTTTATGTTCTTTATGAAAATCTACATTGGGGCAGTACTTGTTTATTTCTACATGTATATGGATGCTATAGCATGAAATGGTCTAGCTTTATTGTATGCATTCCTCCCAATTTCTGAAGCAGGGACCTGTATGTTGCCATTGTCACTATAGACACTTTTGTACATGCCCAGTAGGGATATTTAAGTCACACTTTAGGTTTAGGGCAGTGAGATTTGCCAGACGTATGTGTGTTGTGAGACCAAACACGCTTGCGCAATTCAATAAAGTTGGATGAGTATTGTTTAACTGATTATTATATACATTGCATCACTTTAGTTATTTGTTCTCAGTTATGTTACTATTGTACTTAGTGCAAATTCGTTGGTATCAATACTGGTATCTAATTTAAATCTAAGGATATATACATTATAACTGGTTGTTTTACTAGTTTGTCACACCTGAGCGATAGATGGAGATAGGTAGAATGGATTTGTGTCACTATGTATGATTATGTATCAATAAAAGCTAGTTATAAGCCGAAACGTTGCACTTTGACATGTATGTGCTGTGAAAGAAAATCTTTGATTTTGAGATGATGCCTAGAAATCTTTTTGGGCTTTGGATTGAACATGGATGGACTAACCCAATGAAAGCGGTCTGCAATTTCAGGGGAATGTGAACACAAGACCATCACACCTATATGAGCTTGTTGAGCAATATACACTTACAGAACACATGTCTACACTACTAAGTTATTAGGAGACTAATAGGATAAAACGTATAGTTCACTCAAGAAACCAACAGTATTCTAATGTTGCTAGTAGGTAGTAAATTCATCTTTTTTATTTTCCAGTTTTCCATAAAAAAAGTTTCAAGTGAGGAATGTTTTCTATTTCGAAATATCTTGAAAAAAGGGCTTGATTATGAACACCCACCTCTAAATAAGTCACCATAGACTCAACCCACTTTCACCTTGAACAATTCAAAATATTGATTTCAGCATTCAACTTTACTGGAGTACTGACAATTTTAATTTTGGGAACCAATTTTACCTCCATAAATTAACAAATGTGGGACCACTATGGAGTCCAACGTCTCCCCATCCTAATACTTCTATGACCTCCTTTGAAGATGACTTAACATATCTCCATGCTTTATTTTGGCATGAATACACGGATGTGTTCTTTATATGGTATGGGGGCAGTCACTCCTCCAGTTTGAGTATATTAATTTCATACACCCAGATCGGTTTTGCCATCCATGAAGATTAACTCACATTAACCTTCTGGATACTTATGGTATCAAGACAGATACTATTTCAATTACCTCTATACTAAACCAATGAACTTTAACACCCTCTTCCATTAGAGCCGACACCCCTCTGATGTGAAATGCTCTTAGATACCAGCACCAGATGACGAATGATCATCTCACTAATAAGTTACAACATAGAGGGTACCCTACAAAAGTAATCATTCAACATGACCCCACGATAATCTAACATTCATCCTCCTAGTCTCAGCTTTGTGATTATGTATTATTCTCTGATGCCCAAAATACATTCCATCATCGAGATGATGGCGTCTACTTAAATGCAGTTACCCCGTGGATTCCTGTCAGCTATAACTTTCACAGAGACCAGACACATTCCCATCCCTCCACTGTGCTTATCGATCACCCTCTGACACGTAGAAACTTCCTGATCAAAGGAATTTTATATACATTACCACATTTGTGGTGTACCTTATTAAATGCCCATGTGGCCTGATACATTAGTCTAAGTGCTGTAGACAGAAACCGCAAGGGGGCTCGACATCCTAGTGGGGGGTCAAATCAGTATATTGAATGACATGTGCAAGAGTAAGAATTCACAGGCTGACAATCTGCAGTCAATTGAGTTCTCTGACTATTACAAAAAACACAAGTTTTTATAGCTGGGCGTAAACAAACATTCCATAGGTAACATGTGACATACATCCACCCCCTATATTTGTTATTCTTACCTATATATTTGACTAACAGACCCCTTTTGTTTCAGGAGAAGCAAAATAGTTAAGGCCAGTGGCCATCTTGGTTATCTTCTTGGCACAACAGAGTGTGTTTGGACACAGGCGCCATCTTGTGGGTGAAATAGACATTTCACCTAATGCATTCCATAACACCAGGACTCATTTCCACCCACAAAGGATGTTTAAAAGTTTGGCTCCTGCTACCTCCACATTTTATGTAAGCTCACCACGAGATATCGCCGTTTGCCATCCCAATTATTGGAACATATCCCCAGACCTCAACACAGCTGTAACCCTAATCACCATCTTGACAAACATAAGCCTTTCTAGATTCACTGACTGGGGAGCCTCACAACCAGTGGTCCTAACAAGGAATCGGGGGGATATTTTTGCCTATTCTCCATAAATGTTGATATCTTCATTGTATTGTACTGCCATCACAATGTAATATGCCGCTATATAGTCATTAAACTCTCCATTTCCAGATCTGTTAATTGAACGTTGAGTCAGGGGAAGTGGATGGCTTGAAATTTGATTGCAGAATGTGTTCATGATGTGCTACTATACAAACTTGTATATTTTTATTTTCTTGAGTTCAGACAAACCCTACTACGCTAACGATAATTCAGCATGCATATGTTCCCTCTTATATTACCCTATCTCCTCAAATCTCACTCTTAGTCAATATATACATGCCATAAGATCTTATATACACACATGCTTCTCCCTTTATCTCTACGTCATGTTCTCTACATTTCCTTTCTACTGTCAATTCATTTACTAAACTCTTTTTTTACAGTTTCACACCTTTTCCCTTTGTGTCTTGTTCTCCCCACACATGCACCGCAACCCAATATATGCATTTACACACCGCTGTTCCAGAGACTGCTCCATGCACTATAGACGTCAGCTGCCCGCCAGCTCAGACTGCATTTACTGCTATTCTGGGCAGCTTCTCCAGCACCTCATTACTGCCACCACCAGTAATCTACTTCCATTTACCGTATATTAATATGCCAGCTTCTACATGAATATCTATTACTTCTATTACTTCTTACCCTATATTCTATTTGTTAGCACATCATATTTCATTTGCTCCATCTTTCAGTTCACCCTTTTTACCCCCATAACTTTACTTACGCACTGTTAGCGTTACCACACATTGTTTCTGCTCTACCTTAGAATATATTTCCCTATTTTCTTTGCCTTCTCTTCCTTCATCGTTTCCTCTTATCCTCTGTGCCATTTCCATGGCACTTTTTTTTTTTTTTTTTTACATACACATCTCCACATCTTTCTTTTTCAATAGCCAAGTTTACTTTTTTCATGTTACACCAAATTCAACACCACTTTGTACTAATGTGTTTAATCATTTTGGAAATATATTTCACTTGCAATATTTATGGAAAATTATAAAAAAAAATTAAGAACTACTTGCTAGCATCATTAGAATGCCATTGATTTCTTGATTGAACTGTTACGTGACTGCAATAGCCTTTAAACATGCACCATTGCCTTCCCCTGAGTGCCACACTTTTTTTGGATAAAAATTTTTATTGACAACCCATGTAAAGCATACAAAATGGTTACAACAGATGCACATTCAAGTCAATTTTATGAAATCAGGAACATATTAAACATTAACACAAAACAAATCCACCTCCCCACCCCCCAACCATAGTTACAGTTACTTCTTATCCACAGGCTAGTAATAAGCCAGTATCTGCAATACACAATGTGTATAGGTGATATTTTCCTGTCTCCGGTCACCTCAAAGCTTCCGCCTCCGTCTCCATGACCATTTATTATTCCAACCTGAGCGGGCCCAAATCATCCGCCAACTCCCTATTCATGTACCATGTAGTATCTTTAAAGTGGAGCATGTGTTCTAATATCTTCTGCTGACTAAGAAAATTCTCCATAAAGATTCTCCATTTTTTTAAGAAATTCTTGGTGCGTGTCTCCTTATTACACTCCACCTCCCTCCTTTCCATGAGAAGAAAGTGTTTGACCTGCGTAAGTACCAGCTCAATAGTGGGAATTTCCAGCTTAAGCCAAAGGGTTAAAGGACATCTTTTAGCAATGAAAAAAAAGATGTGAGCCAGCGGAGGAGCAGCTGCTCCCTCAGGATCAATGTGAAATAGCATGAGATTGGGTGATTGTACTAGCTGCAATTGTAGACGCGTATTTAATAACCTTCTTAGTCGTTCCCAGAACTCCTGAGTTTTTGGGCAGGACCAGATACCATGAAACAGATCCGTTTTCTCCTGGGAGCACTGTGGGCAAGCCAGCAGCCTATCGGGGGTGGTTGGTTGTGGGGGGATATCAAAGCCATAGATGGCGTGATGCATTAATTTATAATGGGACTCCCTCCAAGACTCACATGGTATGATTTTCCTTACCAGCTCCCATCCCTCCAATATCCTGCCCGGTAATTCATCATCTTCCAACTTCCTTGCCCACCTCTTGAATAATTTCTGACCATGAGAGTGAATTTCTCTAAGAGTCTTATATACGTCAGATAGTGAATTTTTACGTGGGGGCATTCTTCTCAGGGCATCAAATCTGTTCGTCTGAAATTCCTTTGTATAATTTCGTAGACGTTGCTGGAGAAAGCTAGACACCTGGGCAAAACCCAAAAACCATCCCTGGGGAATATTATACTGCTCGTTCATCTCCCTTGGAGTCAAAAATCTGCGTTCAGAAGAATGGAATAAATGTCGGACCTGACGTAGCCCTTTACCTGACCAGGTCCTGAATTCTATTTTGTCCTTACCCTGTGGAAACTCAGGATGATTCCAGAGGTGCATGTATTTTGAACATAAGAATGGGAGACCCATAATTTTCCTCACTGCCTTCCACGTAGCTATTGTATCTTTAATAAGTATAGATTTTCAAAGTTGCATCGGCAAGCACGAAAATTCGGTGTGTAAAAGACTGTTCAAATTCCAACCACAAGTGTTTTTCTGCACATACAGTCATGGACACAGCCCAAAGCACAGTGAAGAGACTTTGCAGATTGGGAACAAATTTGCATTAGTAATGTCACGTTTATGAGCACTGTCTATAAAATGTTATTTCCGAGCACATGAACAGCCTTCGTGTAAACAAGTCCATGCTGTAGTATGTGGTGTGAGAGTCTCAAATACCTTTACTGAAATTAAAATAGATACACAGGACAAGTATCCCATAGAGAAGCATGAGAGATCCCAAGAGCAGGGACAACCTATCCTGAGCAGGGACAATTGCAAAACTGTCTCCTTAGCTGCTTTTTTTATATACATATTAATGATCATATTCATATGGACTCTAAGAAACTGAAGCTCTTGAAAACTGCTGATAGCAATGACAGATTCTTATGTGAACAATTATACAGGTGATAGTAAATGCTTCTATTCCTATGGTGTGCCTACCATGGGACCATAGTAAGATGGCCCTGCTTACAATCACACTATCCTAGCAAATATTTGCAGTTTTCACTAGAGGCGCTCACTGAATCCTCACGTCTATTATGTCCATTGAGTTAAAGTCTCATTTTACAAGTCTGTCTACAGTGAGCTCCACCTAGTGTTGGCAACAGGCATCCAAAGTTTTATTTATTGATTTTTCCTTGTATTATAAGGTTTAGTCCTACAAACACACAGCACTACAATATTGTTCACACCTAAGAGGCTAAATCAGGGATTTGTGGCAGCTTCCTCAGTGTAGGTAATGGGAAAAAATATTTCTTTCTCAACATTTAGAAACGGTGCTGTGCCTCTCATTGGACGGTGCTGTAAATGCAGAGCTTATAAGCAAAGGTAGAAAGAGTATGTGCAGTGTATGTAGAGTAGTATTTCTAAACTGGTAACCCCTACTCAGCGTATCTCCAAAGCTATAACCATATATGTCCTGCACTTTTAAAAAGCAGGACAGTGGGAGAGCCCCCAACAAAATAGTGTGTACACCCTATGATACATATACCACATACAGAGAGCCTGCCTATATTCAAAACTGCCAAAGAAAAGAATGGGGAGGATATGTGCAAGCACTGTGACAAAGTCAGCTCCCGGCAAGCTACAAGCTGACCTAAAGCATAGAAAAATGCTGATGGTAACACCTTAAAGCAGGCATACTCAAAATGCGGCCCTCCAGCGGTTGGGAAACTACAACTCCCATCATTCCCACTGTTATAGATGATAGAAATGCATGATGGGAGTTGTAGTTAGCCAACAGCTGGAGGGCCGCAGTTTGAGGAAGCCAACAGCTGGAGGGCTGCAGTTTGAGGAAGCCTGCCTTAAAGCATAAAAAAGGTGTCCATTGATGTAGGGCAAATAAGGAGCTGGTAATGGACAGGGCAGAGAGGGGGCAAATGCTTTGGATGTATGGGCCCTTCAATCACATCTGACAGCCCTGTGCACTATGTGTGGTACAATTGCCAGCTGGTCCCATGTTGAGAAGAGCACTTCAATCAAGGTCAGATGTAAATAGTGAGTATCCACTGAAGACCACCCAGTACAAATCAAGTAACAGTTGTGGGAAAACATCAGCTTGTATCTTAAAAATATCTTCCAAAACATAACTAGTTAAAAACTTTTACTAAATTTGAAATGCACTCCTCTCTTCATGATCTGTTAATTTAATTACATAATTTGACATAGTAGAGAAGTAGTGCCAACTTGTATTCATTCTGTAGTCTTTGTAGGGGCCAGGCTGATGGGATATTATAAAGGCTATATTTTCCCTAAAAATACCATATCTCCAATTCTGACAGTGGTCATACAATGGAGCACTCGCCCTGAAAAGGGCGACACCACAACCACACTGGAACCTGTCCCTGACAACGAATGTTTCTAAATCAGCCACCTACAGCAGATCTCATAGGTTTCCCCCAATTCATCTGCACAGTCACATTACCAATAATGATAATGGCAGCAACCGCCTCCAACCTCAGGTTTATAAGCAAAAGAGCCCACCCACAAGGTGAAGGATTGGTCCATCAGCACCCCATCTGCCCGACACAACTATGACACACCCTCTGGGGGGGGGACCCGGTCAATACCAGAAGGCCCCACCCTCCCAATCCTTTGTGGTTTCATTAGAGACAGTTCAGCAGGTCTCTTACACAGGCTGCCTCCAAATCCCATCCTGGATCTCAGGCATAACACACACAACCTAAGACAGGCATCCTCAAACTGCGGCCCTCCAGCTGTTGGGAAACTACAACTCCCATCATACCCACTGTTATTAGATTATATAAGTGCATGATGGGAGTTGTAGTTTCCCAACAGCTTTAGGGCCGCAGTTTGAGGATGCCTGACCTAAGACTTCTAATTCACACAAGATTTCATTCATTGCTACAAAAATATCCAATGTTATTATCTAGTGCGTTATGCTGGTACTACCAGCATCATACCGCCAACCCTCCAAGTAATCCACAACTTTGTTACTCTGCTGCTATGAACACGTGAGCGGAGATGCACAGTTGGTGGTTGCTTAGACCAGAGGTTCCCAACCCTAGTCCTCACGCCCCACCGACAGGCCAAGTTTTCCGGATTTCCTCAGCACAGGTGATATCATTATGGTCAGTGCATTCTATGGAGATCCTGAAAACATGACCCGTCGGTGGGGCGTGAGGACTGGAGCTGGGAAACACTGGCTTAGACGGTTGGTGGTATGATGTTGGTAGTCCCAGCATAATGCACTAGATAATAACGTTGGATATCTTTGTAGCAATGGATAAAGTCTTGGGAAAAATACAAGTGTTTAGTATGTGAGTTAGGTCTGTGATCCAGGGCAGGATTTGGAGGCAGCCTGTGTAAGGGTCGCTGATTGACTTAAACCGGCCCCTTGCTGGGGATGGGGAAGGTGGAGCCTCCTAGGACTGTTCTTCCCTCAATGCTAGAGATTGGTGCTGGGGGGGGGGGGGGGGGGGGGTGGTATTAGCTGAATCGTGCGGCTTGGCTGCTGATGGACCAATCCTGCACTTTGTGGGCCGGCTCGTTTGCTTATAAGCCGAGGTCTGAGGCCTGATGCTGTTAGTGCTGGCTTAGTTTTCTGGCTGCAGACAGCGCTCGTAAGGTTTTGGGAAATGGTTGATACTTGTAAGAGCCTATAGGTTTCTAATATAGGAATGTTCGGACTGTTTATAGTGTGTTTAAGGGGTTGCTTTTTTTGGGGTGAGTGCTCCATTATTTGACCACTGTATGGCTTGGAGTTAACTGTTAAGGCATGTTTTAGGAAAGATATCCATGTTATGATTTTCCTCTGAAGACCATGAAGAATACAAGTTAGTATAAATGTCTTAGAGTTTTTGGTTTATTTAAACTAAATGACCTGCAGGTTAATCTGCTCTAACTAAATGAGAATTTTCAATGTTATTGGTTAGTTAAGTTGTATTAACTTATCTCTTCAAAAGCAATGCTGCGTATATGATACAAGATGCGGTAGGGCTGCCATAATTAACTTTAATCTCTGAAGCCCCAGGCCTCAAAAGGCCTTAATAACGAACACTTTTAGTTCTTGTCTCCTTTAATTGTAACTTTTTTTTTTATTATTACAGTGATGCAGTTGTATAAGGTCTTGTTTTATGTGGGAGAAATTGTACTTTTTGAGGGATATAGTTTAATTTTACATAGAAAATACTGCAGCATTTTTTTTACTTTTTTTTACATTCACATTTCATACTCAATCTGTTAGATTAATTCTAAAGATTATTATAGTTGTGTAGATGCATAATATGTATAGGGTTTTTTTTGTGTAATGCAGGTATGATTTTTTTTTTTAAGAATTCCCTGAAGTAATAAATTTTTTTTTTTTTTTTTTTACCCTTAGTAATGTTTTAGCATATTCAAATATACTAGTACTTTACTTTGTCAGTCTGACATGGGCAGCACAGTGTTCCCTGACTGCAGGCTTCCTATATATACAGTTCTGGGGTCACTCTAGGTCCACAGGGCTGACTGTATAGGTTTTCCCTGGGCTCCATTGGGTAATTGGGAGCCCCGAGCACCTGATGGAGCAGGGGAATGCCCTTTGATTAGGCTGTGGTCGTGGACTGCAGCAATTAAAAGGTTAAGGCACAGAGGCTGCTCTTTGAACAGAGCTGTTAAAGGGGTTGTCTCACTACATTGATTCATCTTACCTCTGTCCTGTGTTCTTGGTTTCAATTTGAATTCAGGGGTGTGTTAACTGGCTTCTACTAGACTGCAGTAGAAGCCAGGTCTGTAGCTATAGCAACTAGTGCTGGCAGCCTATCAGGTCTTATAGAACAGGTCTGTAGCTATAGCGACCTGAGGAGCTGATGCAGCCCATACTAGAGGGGATATCTAGGAATAGGTAGGACACTGTTAATGGACACATATTGCAAAGTAATTTGTTTTTGTAAGATCTTTAACATAAAAAGCAATCCTTGTAGTGAGAAACCCCCTTTAAGTCGGGATAGGTTCCTAGCACAAAACTTTCTGCAGAAAGAGTACCTGCACTTCCAGCCGTTTATAGTCGGTGGGTGGTTGTTTAACGAGTTAAAGCTTCATAGAGACAAAGCATCTAGACCGCGCACCCATTACAGGTTGTGAATCGTATCAGTGGGCACTCTTTTTAAATCCTTGCAGATTACGGTATGCTATAAAGGAGAACTTCATTTTAACTACAGTGAATAAACATTAAAGTCCACATTCTGAAATTATTATAAAATATAAAAATACCTAAAAGTAACTTTATTAGCATAAGATAAAATAGGAAAGCATTTATAGTTTTAAGCTATGTCAATTTATTTTCCATTCACACCAATACTGAAATGAGAAACTTATCTGCATTGTGCAAAAAGTCATTTGTCCTCACAGCAGTATTCTAGGATCAGTCATCAGAACTCCCATAATTCACTGCTCTTGGGGTGACTGGAACAGCAGAATCTAAAATGGTGTTCAATGATAGAGAATAAATAGCATATAATTAAAAAGTCATACACGATCAGTAAAGCCAGGTGTATGTTATGATATTCAATATTGTGTATGAGAAATTTATTATTGCCAAAGGGTGACTATAAAATGAGGGATAGAAGACGCCAAGACTACTTATTAAAACAGAAGTTTAATTAGGACATAACAGGAGATAAGAATATGGACTATGCTTTTCTCTAAGCAGAGTTTGAGTTTCGCCAGGACCTGAGGAAACTGCTTAGAGAAAAGCATAGTCCATATTCTTATCTCCTGTTATGTACTAATTAAACTACTGTTTTAATAATTAGTCTTGGCGTCTTCAATCACTCATTTTATAGTCGCACTTTGGCACTAATAGATTTCCCATATCTATACTCTGGAGACCGTTTGCGGCGGCACAGAAGGAGACTTGCACATCATCACCTGGTTAGTGCAATACTGACCAAGTAGTATTCATCTGTCCAAACACTGCACTAGGGGCGCCCTGTCTTTTGTTTTTCACTATACATTAATACCGTATTTAGGTTTAAATCGGTTCATCCGCAATACTAAATGATGGTATATCGCTAGGATATGTTAAAGGGGCTTTTTTAAATGTTAAGTCTAGTGCAGCAGCTGGAGAAACGTAAGTTATATCTACACGGCATAGAAAAACGATCAATCATATTTTTGATGGTTTTCGGATTCTAAAACCGCTGAAAATACAATCATGCAGCCAGCCCATTGACTCTAATAGAAAAAATGACCTGTAGTCTACACAGGTCGTGTTCCCCCCCCCCCTCCCCCCCCCCATCTGCTTGTTGTCTGGCGCCGACGTATGTGTTGTATAATATGCCGGGGTTTTGAGTTTTGTGGTCTGTTTCCCATACAATCAATTGTATGGTCCAACAGCAAAAATTAGAGCCGACCGTGATTTTTGCGCAAAATGTAACAAACCGTGGTCGTGCATCGGAAAAAAGTTGACTATGTGTAGACACAGCCTAATACTCATACTTATCGCCACTCCCATTCTCTTCCAGCTCCTCTTCAGTCTTGTTTTCTGCCTCAGACTGAACGGAACATTGTCTTACGCTGCTTGTCATCACTGGAAGTCCAAGTTTAACGTGACTTCTGGCTTGGGCCAAACTGAACAGAAGAGCAAGGAAGAGGACTCTGAGTCTGTCAGGTGGTCTATGGTGTTCTATCTGCGACCTGGATATGATAGAGGAGAGGAGCTGAGCTCTGTGATATATAGGGTTATATGATAGAAGAGAGAAGCTGAGCTCTGTGATATATAGGGGAGGAGCTGAGCTCTGTGATATATATAGGGGAGGAGCTGAGCTCTGTGATATATATAGGGGAGGAGCTGAGCTCTGTGATAATATAGGGAGAAGCTGAGCTCTGTGATATATATAGGGAGGAGCTGAGCTCTGTGATATATATATGGGAGGAAGCTGAGCTCTGTGTGATATATATAGGGGAGAGCTGAGCTCTGTGATATATAGGGAGGAGCTGAGCTCTGTGATATATAAGGGGAGGAGCTGAGCACTGTGATATGGGGAGGAGCTGAGCTCTGTGATATATAGGGGAGGAGCTGAGCTCTGTGATATATAGGGGAGGAGCTGAGCTCTGTGATATATAGGGGAGGAGCTGAGCTCTGTGATATATATAGGGGAGGAGCTGAGCTCTGTGATATATAGGGGAGGAGCTGAGCTCTGTGATATATAGGGGAGGAGCTGAGCTCTGTGATATAGATATATATATATATATATATATATATATATATATATATATATAGGGTTATATGATAGATACCTCTTGGCTAAATGTTTAAAGCTAATCGATGAAATTGGAATACCCCAGCTCCAAATCATATACACCTAGCTCAGCTTCTCTCCCTCTCACCTGCTGATAGGGTAGCACAACCCACCTCACAGCTTCTCTTTAGGAGGAGCTATGGGTTTTCATTTTCTCACAGCCTCTGCATCATAGTTGCGTTTAATTTTTGGGACCCTCCACCAATCCAGTGACCAAAAGGACATTAACTCTGGTTATGTTCTGCATATTTTTAGTGTTTCTTGGGACAGTGATATGCCCACTCATACTCCAAACCAAAGGGGCACCAGACCCTTTATTCTCATGACTGGTGAGGTCCCCAAGGCTCCTACCAATTGTAATGCTAGGGCTATGATATGCCAGGTTCCCTAGGTCAGACCCTCTGATTACATTAAAGCATACTCTAATGATAAGTTATTGGCAGGGAATACTAATTACAACTTTGGAACTATGTAAATATGTTGTGTAAAAGCCGCTCCAGACCTGTGTATTAATCATTATTAATCACAATTCCAAATAAGCCCTGCTGACAAGCTGCTGCTGATTCAGAGGACACCGCATTGCACTGGTCATGTAGCATGCAATGTGCTTGGCGTCACAACGTATCCTGTTGACACAAGCTGCCACCTTCCCATGCCTGGCCTTGCCAGTGCAAGACATTCATAACAGCTACTTTTCCAGGGACTGTCATAGGTATGTGCAGATGGCGTCGTTTTCTGGACTGTAGAATCCCTATAGTTTCTATTGTCTTTTCAATGTGTTCAACAGATGAAGTGATATGTCCGTTCTTTGAATGCATCCATTTAACGCAATGCAAAAATGTATGTAAAACGCGTATCATCTGAATGACCATAGGTATTTTACATTGAAATCAATGTGATCACACTTGAACGTTAAGTACGTATTAGGGTCTGTTTTTGGTACTCGAATACGTATTTAACAAACGCTGTGTGAACATATCCATAGAGCCGGCTGCACTGCTCCAAACCTATCTACTGTCTTGGATTGTCCAACTGTCTCCTGGAGAAGATATCTGGGCCCAGGCGAAGCAGTCACTGCTGGCAGCTGCCGTCTGGGGGGGATTTGTGCTAGTATACTCTGTATAAGTGTTTACATTGCTCTTTACAGCAGTTGGAGCTGTATATAAATGCCTGCAGGAGCACCTCAACGACCACCCACCGTCTTTTGACGTCGGCTGGTGCAGGTTGTTCATTTACAATGACATCTTTTGGAATCGCTGCAGACATCGGAGTTTGCGGCTCCGGGCGCTGGAAACGGGGCTGTACTCTGCTCCCCGGCAATCAAAGGGTTTCCCTGCTTTGTTGGGTGATCGGGACACCGGTGACCTGACAAAGCCCGGGGAACGGCTGCAGCGTCAGGCGGGGGGACGTAGGGTAGCTCCCGGAGTGTAGCAGGCCAATGTCCAGGGCAGACTGTGTGCTGTCCTGATCACTGCCTGTGTCAGACTGCAACAGATTATAATGTATTGGCATGTATGAATATGCTAATACATTACGAAGTGTAAAAAAAAAGTTCTCCTGTCATGGAATTTTAAAAAAGTAAACACAAAGTGTGAAAAAAAATAAAATAAAAATATTTAATAAATGTGCGTACACTACACACAAAGAACACTACACATATTGGGTATCCACATGACCGTAATAACCTGTAGAATTAATCTAACAAGTTATTACATGTAAAATGTGAATGGTGTAAAAACAATTTTTAAAAACTGAAAAAAATTTCTGCATTTATAGGTGATCTTAAACAATTCCCCCATAAAGTACAACTTGTCTCGAATAAAATGAGGCCTCACACAACTGCATTGAAAAAAATGAAAGTTACAACTGTTGAAATACAAGGAGGCAAAAACGAAAATGTTCTGGTCATTAACTAGTTTTTAGGCTTAAGGGGTTAAGCAATAGACAGAAGCCAGGATTTAGTCTTTTTGTAGATGCAGGGGCTGTTTGACCAGGCGTCCTGTTGGCACTGGTTCTATGAACCCTCCTTGGGCAGGGAAGTTCACGTCACGGTTTTCTTCTCCGCCTTCAAAGAAGCACATAAATGTATGGGGGCTTGTTTTTGTGGAACCACATGTACTATTGACCGTCCCATATACGGTGTTGGAAAACCAAAAGAATTCTGTGTAGTGGAACGGGAAAAAAAAGCACTTGCACCATTGTTGTGGGAATTTTTTTGTATAGTGTTCCCTGTGTGGAGCTTCTGTTATGTATGTATTAAAAATAAACTTTGTTCCTAAGTTTTGCATTTTCTTTGTCCAATCCATTTTTCTTCATCTATGGAGCGGAGTGAGGGCTGTTTTTTTGTAGGATGAAAATGAGCACTGAATGGGTGGGGCTAAGCTACAGGTGGGTGGAGTTAACACCTGCTCATGAATAAGCTGGACTCTTGTCTAGCTGCAGACTGCTAGATATGAGCAGTGAATGCTCTGAAACTGCTGCACATTACAGAAGGGTATGTTCACATGGTGTTAGATCCAAAAGCAGTGTGTAAATTGCATCCAACACGCAGGTGCATGTTTGGATGCGTTTTGGCTGCAGCAGACGCACCCTATAGTTTTAAATAGGGCGTCTGCTGCGTCTTTTGGATCAAAAACTGACTTGACCATTGTCTGAATCCGAAAGATGCAAGTAAACCCGCATCGGCAATCACAATGTGAACTCCAATGTGTGTTGTACATTGCAAGCAGCGTGAAACACACTGCACATTGTTAGACGCCTGTTTGGGACTGAAACACGATCTAAAAAATCAGATCCAACACGCAGTGTGAACATACCCTAAGGCTATGTTCACACGGCTTATTTGCAGAGCGTAATTATGCCGTGTGGACGGGAGCGGGGGGCCGGCACCTCGCCGGCCCATAGACATTCATTATCAGCAGTGCGTATACGCAGCTGGTGATTGACATGTCACTTATCTCCCCCCGCGGCGGATTCTCCGAGCAGGGAGAGGAGACGTAATCCATAGTTCTCTGAGAACTGTGGATTACCGTAATGACCAGGACGTATTCCAGCCATAATTTACGCACTCTGGCGCGTAATTATGGACTGAAATACATCCCATTTTAAGCCGTGTGAACATAGCCTAAGGGACACAGCACTGGAAACAGCAGGTCTGTCACCAGCTTGTGCTGCCCTCAGCAAGGGGGGGGCATAACCTACAGTATATGACAGGTTCCCTTTAAGCTGCATGGAGGAAACCATGTTTACATATGGCTGCCAATGGCCACACAAGTCTGACAGGGAAACACTGGCAACCTCATGCAGCCATTAGCAGATGTGCTAAGGAGCAGTTTCATCCACACGCAGTTACCTGACTGTTAAATCCTATCAAAGACTCTTAGGCCGGATTCAGTGTCCTGCAGCACACCCCACTGTATGCATTGGTTATGCCTTTGAGATTACACCCTTGCAAGTGTGTAATTGCAATGCAAATACACTGTACTCGGCCAATAACTGCCTCCTACAGCTTTTACTGTGCAAAGGCAATTCATTAAAGATGTGCACTAAATTAAAGTGTAAAATATGCGGCGGCTGATTGACATTGCATATTTTAAGTCTATGATGGGTGTATGGAGCCTATTTTGGTGAAATTATGCCCAAAATTTTTCCAAAATCTGTTGTGTGAACATGACCTTTCTCTAGGTTTAATGGCTGGAGGACAAGAATTTAAAGGGGTTGTTTCACTACATTGATTCATCTCACCTCAGTCCTGGTTTCTTGGTTTCATTTTGAATTCAGGGGCATGTTTACTGGTATCTACTAGGCTGCAGTAGAAACCAGGTCTGTAGCTATAGCAACCAGCACTGGCAGCCTGTCAGGAGAGATCAGACAGGTCTGTAGCTATAGTGACCTGAGGAGATGATGCAGTCCATACAAGAGGGGATATCTAGGAATAGGTAGGACACTGTTAATGGACGTATATTGCAAAGTAACTTGTTTTTACAAGACCTTTAACATAAAAAGCAATCCTTGTAGTGAGACAACCCATTAAGGAGACGTTGTGGGCACCTGGTGAGTCACGTGGACATGTTATCCAGCAAAAGTCAGCACGAAAGTAAATGTATTGAGTAAAGCAGTATATCCTGGACGGGCCCCTCGCACTACAACGCTGGAGGCGATTCTGCTGCTAGGTTTTCAGTGGAGTGAACTAAGGCACCATTCTACCCCCCAGGGAGCAGTCTGCTGCAACTATGGTTTGTGATTAAGGTATCCCCTTTACCCTCTGAGGTGAGGGGCGCTGCAGGCACCAGTTTCACATTGTCAGTGGGGTCCTCTCAAGCTAATGCTGCTTATGGGCCACTCCATGGATTACATTGTCAGTGGGGTGCTTTGGGGATAATGCTGCTTATGTGGCTCTCCATGGATGACATTGTCAGTGGGGGGCTCTAGTACTAATGCTGCTTATGGGGCTCTCCATGGATGACATTGTCAGTGGGGGCTCTAGTACTAACACTGCTTATGGGCTCTCCATAGATGACAGTGTCAGTGGGGGGGCTCTCGTACTAACTCTGTTTATGGGGCTTTCCATGGATGACATTGTCAGTGGGGTGCTCTAGTACTAATGCTGCTTATGGGGCTCTCCATGGATAACATTGGCAGTGGGGTGCTCTAGTACTAACGCTGCTTATGGGGCTCTCCATGGATGACATTGTCAGTGGGGGGCTCTAGTACTAACGCTGCTTATGGGGCTCTCCATGGATGACATTCAGTGGGGTGCTCTAGTACTAATGCTGCTTATGGGGCTCTCCATGGATAACATTGTCAGTGGGGGGCTCTAGTACTAACGCTGCTTATGGGGCTCTCCATGGATGACATTGTCAGTGGGGGGCTCTAGTACTAACGCTGCTTCTGGGGCTCTCTATGGATGACAGTGTCAGTGGGGGGCTCTAGTACTAACACTGCTTCTGGGCTCTCCATGGATGACAGTGTCAGTGGGGGGCTCTAGTACTAACTCTGCGTATGGGGCTCTCCATTGTTTTCAGTGTCAGTGGGGGGCTCTAGTACTGACGCTGCTTATGGGGCTCTCTATGGATGACATTGTCAGTGGGGGGCTCTAGTACTAACACTGCTTATGGGGCTCTCCATGGATGACATTGTCAGTGGGGGGCTCTAGTACTAACACTGCTTATGGGGCTCTCCATGGATGACATTGTCATTGGGGGGCTCTAGTACTGACGCTGCTTATGGGGCTCTCTATGGATGACATTGTCAGTGGGGGGCTCTAGTACTAACGCTGCTTATGTGGCTCTCCATGGATGACAGTGTCAGTGGGGGGCTCTAGTACTAAGTCTGCTTATGGGGCTCTCTATGGATGACATTGTCAGTGGGGGGGCTCTAGTACTGACGCTGCTTATGGGGCTCTCCATGGATGACATTGTCAGTGGGGGGCTCTAGTACTAACGCTGCTTATGGGGCTCTCTATGGATGACATTGTCAGTGGGGGGCTCTAGTACTGACGCTGCTTATGTGGCTCTCCATGGATGACATTGTCAGTGGGGGGCTCTAGTACTAACACTGCTTATGGGGCTCTCCATGGATGACAGTGTCAGTGGGGGGCTCTAGTACTGACGCTGCTTATGGGGCTCTCTATGGATGACATTGTCAGTGGGGGGCTCTAGTACTAACGCTGCTTATGTGGCTCTCCATGGATGACAGTGTCAGTGGGGGGCTCTAGTACTAATTCTGCTTATGGGGCTCTCCATAGATGACAGTGTCAGTGGGGGGCTCTAGTACTAACGCTGCTTATGGGGCTCTCCATGGATGACATTGTCAGTGGGGGGCTCTAGTACTAACGCTGCTTATGGGGCTCTCCATGGATGACATTGTTAGTGGGGGGCTCTAGTACTAACACTGCTTATGGGGCTCTCTATGGATGACAGTGTCAGTGGGGGGCTCTAGTACTAACGCTGCTTATGGGGCTCTCCATGGATTACATTGTCAGTGGGGGGCTCTAGTACTAACACTGTTTATGGGGCTCTCCATGGATGACATTGTCAGTGGGGGGCTCTAGTACTAACGCTGCTTTTGGGGCTCTCTATGGATGACAGTGTCAGTGGGGGGCTCTAGTACTAACGCTGCTTATGGGGCTCTCCATGGATGACAGTGTCAGTGGGGGGCTCTAGTACTAACGCTGCTTATGGGCTCTCCATGGATAACATTGTCAGTGGGGGGCTCTAGTACTAACACTGCTTATGGGGCTCTCCATGGATAACATTGTCAGTGGGGGGCTCTAGTACTAACGCTGCTTATGGGGCTCTCCATGGATAACATTGGCAGTGGGGTGCTCTAGTACTAACACTGCTTATGGGGCTCTCTATGGATGACATTGTCATTGGGGGGCTCTAGTACTGACACTGCTTATGGGGCTCTCCATGGATGACAATGTCAGTGGGGGGCTCTAGTACTAACGCTGCTTATGGGCTCTCCATGGATGACATTGTCAGTGGGGGGCTCTAGTACTAACGCTGCTTATGGGGCTCTCCATGGATGACAGGGTCAGTGGGGGGCTCTTAGGTTAATGACATTGTTAGTGGGGCACCTTCTAGCTGCCTCTGACTGGTCTCTGGGGCACCCTGTAGCTGGCACTGCGCTACTCCCTGGATGTTTCCGTCCACGAGGCTGATCTGCTGATATTGTTGGGGCTGCTTCCTTTGCCCTTATAATGGTGGGGCCACAGGGAAGGCCAGCAGGTGCCCAGAATGGGTGCAGTGCAGCCGTGCTGCTATAGCTGTGCTGTTGCTGATCTCGCTGTGGATTGTGTGATAGATACATGTATTTTGTGCTTTAGACACTTTTTGCTAATGACCTGACAGTGGGCGCAGTTTAACAAGAAGCACCCTGCTGCCGCCGCTCAGCTCCGGCTCCCATAGAGGTTGGAGCTTTCATCATGGGACACCGTGATAGAGGCTCGCCAGGGTCCGGCACCGAGCGCTCCGGTCCCCGCTCTAAGCCAAAAAGTTCATGGCCCTACACAAGTGTCGGGAGCTGCCGGCGCCTGTGATAAATGTGACGCGTGACCGCGCTAGTGATGCGCCCCGGGCACAGCGCCACAGTCTGGTCACCCGGGGAGACGCATCTCGGGGGCTCAGCTTCCCCGTGTACAGTCCCGCACCCGCCGCACACTCCTGGAGCGCACTGTCCCCTGATTGGCTGCTCGGCGTCACGTGTCCCAGCCCCCAGCTGCTGCAGACTCGGGCAGGACAGTGCTCCGCAGAACAGAGTGCGGTGCGGGACGGAGCGGGGGCCGGGGAGACTCACAGCGCGGGGACCGGAGGCGGCGCTGCATCGCTGACGCTGCTCGGGGTGAGTGCAACATGGACATGTACTATTGATCAGTGCCCGCGGCTCCTTCCTACCGGGGACTCCCTCCTGCCGGTGCCCGGGACTCCCTCCTGCCGGTGCCCGGGGCTCCCTCCTGCCGGTGCCCGGGGCTCCCTCCTGCCGGTGCCCGGGACTCCCTCCTGCCGGTGCCTGGGGCTCCCTCCTGCCGGTGCTCCCTGCTGCCGTTGCCTCCTCCCGCCAGTGCCCGGCGCACACCTCTCCCTACTCTGCACGGGATGTCTTCATGAACTCACACTAATGGCTTATTCCGATCAGATTGCACGATGCGATTGTACCGATGTGATCGCAGCAGGGCAGACGCTTCCCTCTGCTCGTGGTGTTCTTGCAGTATTCATCGTTCAGTAAGGTTGTTCCATGCAGTGTCTGACAGATAAGTCCCGGCTGCTGTGTCTGTAGTGCTGCTCCCATGGTGGGGAGCTCCTCCAGATCATCCAGCACCAACATGCTGTGTCTGTGCTGATGGTGCCCGGCCATAGTCTGGGCGTCTGTTGGGGGCAGAGCTCTTCATCATCGACTTGTGGACCACTGTCCCCAACAACGAGTTCAAATATCCAGCGGGGTGGGTCAAGTTCTTGGCCGGTATCTGGGACACTGCTTCGTGCCACGGCGGGTGCCAGTGGTTGGCCGTCCTTTACATTGCGCCATGTTGGTCCATTCGGTGCAGTTTGTGCCACATTACACGCGGTTGGGGAATGCTCCCACTGACCCCTCTTGGTTAGTATGTGGGGGTTTTGTTTGGTATCGGAAATGTTGTTGCTTGTTAAAGGGGTTGTCTCACTACATTGATTCGTTCTGTTTTCTTGTTTTCACTTTGAATTCAAGGGCGTGTTTACTGGCTTCCTCTAGGCTGCAGTAGAAGCCAGGTCTGTAGCTATAGCAACCAGTGTTGGCAGCCTATCAGGAGAGATCAAACAGGTCTGTAGCTATAGTGACCTGAGGGCTGATGCAGCCCATTCAAAAGGGAAGATTTTAGAATAGGTAGGACACTGTTAATGGACACATATTGCAAAGTGACTTGTTTGTGCAGGATCTTTAACATAAAAAGCAATCCTTGTAGTGAGACAAACCCTTTAATCAGACCTGATTAGTTGCCGTTCTGCTTGGAGTGTGATGAGCTTTCCTTTTTAAAGGGGGAAATCTAGAAGAAGACCCGGCCATACTTCTTCTGTGAACCTGCCGTTGCTCCAGCCCTGCCAGTGATGAAACCAGTGCTGTGGTAAAGCTATGTCTACACAGCACTGGGATCTCCTTGGATTTTCAGCGAATTCAGTATTTTGAATCCGCCATAAATCTGACTGTACCCAGCGCTGTGTAGATTTCCATAGACAATCCGTGCTGTAGTCTACACAGCACAGGTTTTCTACTGAAGCCGCTGTCCGGCAGAGGATAGAACATATTCTACCCCACACTGGATACCCGTCGTATTCCCAGGGAGCCCATGTACTGGGCCGCTGGGAATCCGAAATCCAGCTGTCTTTTTGCACAAGAACATGTCGGTGCGGTGAAGTTCAAGTAACATCGGATTTCTCACGGTAATTTTAAATTTGCTGTGGAGACAAAGCCAAATTCAGAGCTCCCACTCCCTCATACACGGCACATGTTTAAGTCATAACTTTGCTGTAGTAAAATGCAGGGCTGTGGAGTCGGAGTTGGAGTCGTCATAAAAGGGACCGACTCCGACTCCCAAAATATATAATAAGTTGGTCCAGTTAGTTTGATGCAAAGAGCAAGAGGCATTGGATCCGGCCAGTGCTACTGCTCCCATATCTTCAGCCTTATCACATGAGGAGTGTAATTGATGACATGGAGCAGGCAAAGCGCTGCCCCAGAGGAAAAGATTCAGCTCCCATGACAAAGATTTCAGCAACATTTTTCACCTGCTTTCAAAGAGGTAGAAGATCAACCATTCATCAAAACTGACTGTGGCTGAGGCAATTCCTTTATACCCTGACATTGTTAGAGATGTTGCCCCTGTGGTCACCGCTTTGCCCCCAACCCAAGTTAGTGTAGAGAGGCCGTTCTCTAGCCTGGAAACCTGTGTGCACTAAACACGTAAAATGTCTCTTACCATGACTAAAGTAAAATCTATTGATCAGTGTATTTAGAACAAGTTTTCATTTACTTGTCCCTTCTTGTTGAAAGCTGCTATTTGTGGTCAGATCTCCTGTAACAGATGGTTGGCATGTTCTTTATGCCACCAATCAGTGGCCACCGAGGGTGTCACCAGTTACTGATGGGCACCATGATGCCAGTGGTACAGGACGTGATTGCTGAAGCCACTGATTGGATTAAAGAAGTACACACCATATATATATATATATATATATATATATATATATATATATTATATATAATATATTATATATATAATTTTTTTTTTTTTTATTTGGTATAAACTGGTCAGTCCCTTTAAGGCTGTTTTACATGTAACATGTTTTGCTGCAGTTTTTCCATCTGGAATTGAGGACTATAAAATCTGCAGCGTAAAGTATCAGCAGCAAAGTGGATGATATAATAGCAGATCTTGTCCAGGGGCTGCAGGAGTTTTGCACATGTTGTATGGATGTTTCATTCCACAGCATGTCATTTCTGGTGCAGACTAGAAGTCAAACACTTCCCTGCCCTCCTCTGTCTCGAATGTGGTGACGCGGTGTATCCGCGGCTGCTAGTGTTGCATCGCATGTGACCACAGCAGCTCACTCCGAGTATTGGGGTTTTTTCTCTGTGAATCTACTGCAAAATAAGGACTGCTGTGGAAAGTGCTTGGAAGTTATAGCATCTCTAGAAGTGTTTGTTTTTCATTGTAGTATCTCTGTCGTTTTTCCCACAACACATGGTTTTTATTTTAATTTTTTTAATAATCCACAAACTGACTAAAAAGTTGCCACATGTACAGCAAGCTGTGACTGCGACCGTCCAAAAGTGAGGACAAATGATAGAGAAAAGGATTTTTGTAATGATATTTCTTTACTGATTTACAGCAAACACATGGCTGCAGGGTTGTTTAGCAAAAACAAAAATGCAAGTAAAATACCACAAAAAATTGGCATTTGTTTCCTCCAAAAACCCATAACACCAGCTTAACCAGTACTTGACTGGGGAGTTTACCCCTTTCACCCACCTTCCTTACCAGGCACTTTTTCTTTAATTTTGTACATGCTCTTCCTATAGCTGTAATGCTTTTATTCGGTTATTATAATTTTGTTGCCTTTTCTCCATTAGGCTATGTTCACACGGTTTAAATTGGGATGTATTTTGCGCCATACTGCGCTCAATACGGGGCGAAATGCGTCCCAATAATGACTGTAATCCACAGTTCTCATAGAGAACTATGGATTACGTCTCCTCTCCCCACTCGGACAATGAGATGTGCGGGGAGATAAGTGACATGTCAATTATTCACGGCGGTTACACGCCGTGAGTAATGCACATCTATAGGGGCGGCGGTATAACGCCCCACAGTTATGCCGTGTTAACTTAGCCTTATATGTAAGGCTTTATTTTTAGATATTTTTTACAAAAAATGTGAGGTAAAAACATTTTTTTTTTTTTACCATCAGAGGCTTTTTAATTTGTCACTTTTCAGTTTTTATATAGGAAGTATAAAGTTTTAGGCGATGTTCACACGGGTTAAATTGAAGCGCATATTGCGGCGTATTTTGCGGCGTACTGTGCTCTAATACGAGCTAAATGCGCCCAAGTCATTACTGTAATCCACAATTCTCATAGAGAACTATGGATTACGACTCCTCTCCCCGGGCGTACAGTACGACGCGCAGGGAAATAAGTGACATGTCATTTATTTATGGCGCGTATGTGCCACGAGTAATGACAGTCTATGGGGCCGGTTGGTTGCCTGCTGCCCCCATTCCCCTACACCCTTCCCCCTCCCCCCGCATCGCGGGAGTACGCACTGATCGGCGGGAGATCCCGAACACCCGGCGTAATTGCGGGGCGTACTGTACTCCATGCAATTAGCCGTGTGAACATAGCCTTAGGGTCGTTGGGGGTGGGCTAGAATTAGCAGTTTTTATTTTACATACTGTGCACCCCCTCCCATCCCCATAAAGCCATCAGGGGGTATATTGTCATATATGTATTTTTTTTTTTCTCAGCTTATTTTCTCCTGTAAGCTCTGTTTCAAGTGGAAATCCATGTAAATTCCCACTTGGAATACTTGTCTACAACCAAAACTAAAAATTGGCACCTGTTCGTTCTTTTCTCGTATTCCATGTATGAGTCCACGTTCAAAACCCTATAGACATGAACAAGGCTTATTTTCTGGCACCAGATAAACAAAACGTCCTAAAATCCTCATGAAATACTCGTTGAGAACCGCATTGTCCGACACGATTTTCAACGATGAAATCCAACAAATAAATTTTTCCCTGACTGCGGCATATAAATGTACACAGCTGCTCCTGCAGTTACTGAGCGGTGACTGCCCGGGCAGTGAAGCAGGGGGTCCAAAGAATTTGTATACGTGAGTGTGTATATGCAGCGTTCCTAGAATGCTGTGTATACAGTGATTGGAAGAAAGGGATAGTAATAAACCGTCCCTGCTCTCTCCCTGTACAGCGCGGCTGTCACTGACTGCCGGCTCTCTGCTCCCACAGCTGCACACTCAGCAAGGCCCTTTTAAAAGGGTTGGTTAGTGTTTGACTACCTGACTATTTTGAGGTCCGAAAGGTCTTCATCTACTTAAGGAGGTCTTTAGCTGTGCAAAAAGGTAGCTTCTTCTGGTTTAGTATAGTGTGACCATTTGTATGTTTGGTTGGCCAAATGACACCTGATCTTCAGTCTTTATGGACTGCTTTAAGATCTTGTCTATTGGAATAAAATATGTTTTAAATAATGTCTCCCCCACTTTTGTAATGTAGTTTTATTACATTTTCTATTGGCTTCCTGCAGTTTTACATTAGCAGCTCTGTCAGGAAGCTCTGTAGCTCTGTAGTTCTGTGTCCAGTCCAGGAGATCAGATGACTAAGGCTATGTTCACACAGCTTAAAATGGGACGTATTTCGGTCCGTTATTACACGCCGGAGTGCGCAAAAAACGGCCCAGTCATTATGGTAATCCACAGTTCTCATAGAGAACTATGGATTACGTCTCCTCTCCCTGCTTGGCGAATCCGCCGCGGGGGGAGAAAGTGACATGTGAATACGTGTATACGCCGCTGGTAATGAAAATCTATGGGCCGGCGAGGTGCCGCTCCCCCCCCCCCCCCCACCCCCACGGCCACTTGGCGTAATTGCGGGGCGTAATTACGCCCTGCAAATAAGCCGTGTGAACGTAGCCTAAAAATAATAAAAAAATAAATAAAAAATCATGTTTCATTATTAAGTTGTGGCTGCTTTATTATTTTTACCTTGTTTTTGTCGGTTGTTCGTTCTTTCTTTTTCCTTTGCTGATATTACAAATTGTAATGTTATTTTCAGACCGTGTTTGGAAGTGTGCAATGAGAACTTATCTAATGACATTAGTTTTGGCTACATAACTTGTCACTGTATTTTCGCTATAATCTTGCAACATTGGTGGCTAATTAGATTGTGTGATCTTCGATTTGTTTATTGTACACTTATCACTGTGTATATTGTTGTTTCGAGACTGTTTTATGTTATTTCTTTGCCTTGTGCCTTAGGCTATGTTCACACAGCAATAATTGCGGGACGTATTTCACCCGCAATTGCGCCGTGTGCGAGCGAGGAGACGTAATCCATAGTTCTCTATGAGAACTGTGGATTACCGTAATGACTGGGATGTATGTCACCCCGTATTTAGCGCAGTACGGTGCGAAATACAGGGCAAGATACGTCCCAGTTTAAGCCGTGTGAACATAGCCTTATACACTTCTAGGTATGTGCTTTGGAACGCAAATTTGTGTACCAAGAGGGTTTACCTCGCTTCTTAGACATGAATGCGCATGCCTGGTTTTGAGGTTTGAACCTCCGATTTGTGTATAGCACTGTTTGGTTTCGGAACAAAAGAATGCGTTTCAAAACAGCATAAGTCTGACTCTTACACAGGTGAGGGCATTTTCAACGGGATTTTTGTATGTTATGGTTGCTATTACTTAAGGGAGTTTTTTGAATGTCATTCTCATATATTTATGAATAAGAGCACTTTGCTCGAAACGCGCCAGCTATTCCTCTCTGTTCTAGTGATGTCGGCGATTTTATGAAGCTTTGTTAAAATAAAGGACATTTTAACTTGTAAACTAAGCTTATGTGCTGACCAATGTGGATCATTTCATTGGTTTCACACCTCCATGCTACGACTAGAAAGGTATGGCTATTTTCTTTCAATGAAAAGATGCATTGGGACTTAGGATGGGAGGGAGGAAGACAAAGGATGTTGGAGCTTGTAGTTTTAGTGTATGTTCACCCGATTTACCGCATACAGTACGCGCTGCAGTACATTGTGTGTTTCGGGAGCTCGTGCTGATCAGTGTGCAAACTCGTGTGTGTGTGTGTGTGTGTGTGTGGGGGGGGGGGGCGGCGGCAATAATTGACATGTCCCTTATCTCCCCACGCGTACAATACGATCGGGGAGAGGAGGCGTAATCCGTAGTTCTCTATGAGAGCTATGGATTACCGTGATTATGGGGCACATTTCCCAGTTTATTAAGCGCAGTACGCTGTGAAATAAGCAGCGAATTGCGCTCCAAAATAAGCCGTGTGAACATACCCTTTACAAGGCAAAGGGAATTGGCTTTCAAACAGCAAGTGCTGCTGCTTGGTTGCAGAGAAGGGAGGCTACATACGGCAAAGGAAAGCATAAATTTGCGCACAAAAGATCACAGGGATATGAATAAAAACCCAGGCAAGCCACTTGAAGTCTAAGGGTGCTTTCATACGGCAAAGACAAAATACCAATCAAATATTCCGATCCTTTTTTTTGTCTCTTTTTTTGGCACACCAGGGGGAGACTTTTGTCTGCGGTTTGCAGATTCAAGCCATCCCCTTTCACACCTACATGTTCATGTTCTGCCAGAAAACCGGGCAGAAGAATGAAAAAGTTCTAAGTTTTTAGGAACGGCGGCGGTGTCAAACCGATTCGTGGACCGCTGCACGGATTTTCTATTTAAATTAATGTAAAAGGTTGACCGTCGCTTTAGACATTTTTCAAATCCAAAAACCTTTGCCATGGGGACAAGCCCTTAATTTTTTTCACTGACCCCATTTACATCAACACAAGATCTGTTTTTAACACGCCTTATTAAAACCTTCAGTATAGTCATTACATATGCATATGTCAGGGCCGTTCCTAGGGGCGGGCAGGGCGGGCGACCGCCCGGGGCGCCGAGGCTCCGCTCACTCGAGGGGGGCGCCGCTGCCGCCCGCCCTGCCCGTCCGGAGGAGCGCTCCCTGACTCTGCGCGGCTGTTATGCACAGAGCCAGCAGCTGCCAGTACAATGGAGAAGCCAGGACGGATGGTTCCTGTCCTGACTCCTCCCCTGTATCAGCGTTGCAGGGGGCTCACAGCTTTCACCGCGCCCCCTGTGACGCTCGATCTCCTCGGCTGGCAGCTCTGCCGCCGAGGAGATCCCTGGGAGCTGCGTGCAGCGTAAGCGGCATGATGACGTCACGCCGCTTACACCGCTCAGCAGCTCCCGGAGCTGGACGCGCGGACCGAGCACTCAGTAATTTTTTGATATATTATAATTACTTACAGGGGGGGCATCCCTGGCTACATGGGGGGGCATCACTGGCTATAAGGGGCCATCTACTGGCTACAAGGGGGGCATCACTGGCTACAGGGGGCTACTACATGGCTACACGGGGCATATTACATGGCTACCATATGAGGTGCTATAGATAGGAATTGGTAGAGAAGTGCTGATAAAGTGAGGAGTCTTAAGATGTTTGTTTTGTAAATTTTACAGTGAAGAGTCAGGATGAGTCGTCATGGCATCTGGGACAGATGGAAAAGAAGAGAAAGAGAACAACTCTTCAGAGACGTCACCTGTGAGTCACTAGATATAACTTTACTGTAATCATTTATATGTCTGCAGAGCCTGTGTACAGCGGGTATCCACCAGTGTATGGTCACTGTATGGCGGTAATATTAGTTGTAGTATAATGGTTTATACTCAGTAATGGTCAGTTTGTATTATTTAGTCACTATGTGCTGGTGATATGTGTTCATGGTGTGGTGGTATTATTCGCTCACTGTGTGTTGGTGATATGTGGTCTTAGTGGTCTTGGGATTCTGGTTGGTGTAGCAGTGTTATTTGGTAACTGTAGGACTATGATTTAGTTGTTTTATACGTAGCAGATTGTGGTAAAGCTTTTTGTATATTTTGGCTTTGGTTTATGGTGATGCACTGTGGCGCCATGTGTTACGGGAGGGGGGGGGGGGGAGGCGAAATTTTTTCACCTCGCCCTGAGTGAAATTTAGCCTAGGAACGGCCCTGGCATATGTGCACACAGTACTGCTCTTTCCATGAAAATAAAGGACATCACGACAAAACCAAGTGAATTTCAGAAGTCACTGGGGACAGTCAAGTGCCAGTGGTTTCCATCATATGACTGATATGGCAGTGCCTTGTGGTTATTATACATGGAAACCACAGCGTACATGGAAACGGGCTTATGTGTAAAACTGGCTGCAGAATTTGATAGGACAAGTGAATCTCGAATACAAGTCGGTGTAGGTCTGAGTGGTCATCAGTGATGGCGTTGTGCCAACCCCTCGGAATTGCATGTATTAGAAACCTGTCCCATGGTCGCACTCAGTCACACAATGCTGGACTTTGTTCTTGTTTTCACTCCAGGACTCTCCTTTCCTACGGGGATTTCTTAGTTCATTCCTGTGGCTGCGTTTCACAGGGCACTATCACATGGCAGAAGCTGCTCTCCAGTATTAACTTTTGTATCTCCAGCCTGGTTCACACGCGTGTTCGGCTTTCCATTGTAAGCAGATGGACCGGATCTCCAACCAAGAACCGACATTACCTGACGGAAAAACACAAGTGCAGTTTTTCTTTTCTAACTGATCTGTTGTACGGATTTGTCAATTTCATTTTTCCAGAGCAGTAAAAGTATTCAAAACAGCACTTAGGAAGTTTGTTAACCTTCTAGGAAAAAATTTCCAATTTCAACAGTTTTTGGATAAAAATTTAAAAAAAATACATTATTCACTGGAACACGGTAGATGTCAACAAGGAAACGCAGCTCAACATCGATTTACCCCAATTCTGCTGGTTTTAGAGATATCCCATATGTGACCCTAGTACAATATTTGACTCAACCACATGCTTCAGAATAGGAGGAGCACCTACTGGATTTTGGGGTCTCATTTATGCTTGCAGACACCCTAAGGTTCCAGAACTTAGTAAAAGAAAAAAAAAAAAGAAATTGTAAAAAACCCCATATTGGAAACTACACCCTTTAACTCCTTACCGACATTAGACATAGGAGTACTCCTAATGCCGATAAGGGGCCGATTCTGCTACATAGCTAGCAGGTGTAAGCTGCTAATTACAGCTAATTACACCCACCTGTTACAGTACGAGTTGGTGCCGCCACTATCTCGCGCTGTTTAACCCCTTTGACACCGCGGCAAAATCGGTGAGAACGAGCAATGGCACCGTTCTTCAAGTCTATCGGGTCCCCTGTTTTGAAATTTTGGGGCCAGGATCATTTAACATAGCACCTGGAAGCCTTGTGAATGCTTCCATCGCCACCATGTTTTCTGTTTTACTACTTCCTGCCATCTTTGCACACCTTTGTGCATTATATTAAAGTGCATTAAGCTGTATAAGTGATCGTGCCCCTAAGTGGTGAAGCACCCTATGGGGATTCAAAGTTGCAGTAAAAAATAATTAAAAGTTCAAATTACCTCCCTTTTGCCATTTTACAAATAAAAAAAAAAAAAAAGTTAGATATATTTGGTTTTGCTGCGTCTGAAAAAGTCCAATGTATTAAAGTATAACCTCATTTATCCCGTACACTGAGAAGAGAAAAATTCCAAATGCCAACATTGTGGTTTTTTTGGTCATTTCATGTCCCCTAAAAATTGGAATAAATTTGGTCGAAGAAGTTGCATGTATTCCAAACTGATAGCAATAATAAGTGCACTTTAGCCTACTAAAAATGCCCCTCACTCAAGTTTGTAGGTGTCAGTTCAAAAAAGTTATTGGTCGCAGAAAATGGCTCCACCGCGCAAATTTCAGAAATAAAAAATGTTTTGAATTGTTTTTACGGTACCAAAACATAACGAAAGCCTTAAATGTTTGGTATTGCGGCCCGTAATTCAAGCCGTACTGCGCGAATTACGGCTGGAATACGTCCTGGTCACTACGGTAATCCACAGTTCTCATAGAGAACTGTGGATTACGTCTCCTCTCCCTGTTTGGTGAATCCACCGCCGGGGGAGATAAGTGACAGGTCATTTACTAGCAGCGTATACGCGCCGCTGGTTATGAATGTCTATGGGCCGGTGATGTGCCGCTCCCCGCCCCCGTCCACGCGGTGTATTTGCGGGGCGTACTTCGGGTGCATTGAGCATGATTATGCCCCTAAGAACACCCTGCAAATACATTAAAATTATAGCACTCATGCGTCCCCTGATGCACAGTATGTGCCCATAAAAAGAAGTGACATGTCTATTCTTTCGGACATTTGTGAGCCGGGGAAAGTGAATGGGAGCTGGGCTGGAGCACTGTTGAAAGTACGTGCTCGCCAGCAGGTGCATAGTGGCACGCACAGGTACACGCCGCTATATGCCATGTGAACCCGGCCTGTTAGACAGTGGGCCTCATGTAGAGAAACTATCTAGCTGTAAGACTGTGTTTGTTGCCCATAGCAACCAGTCAGAGATCTCCTTCCATTTTTCCAGAGCGCTGCATGAAATGAAAGCTGAGCGCTGATTGGTTGCTATGGGCAACAAAGACAGTCTCACACCTACACAGCTTTCATACATAAGGCCCAGGGTTGAGTCGGCCAGAAACGTGCGGCCCATCTAGGCTGTTTTACATCAAATATATAATGTTAATGAATGTGTGTTAGGAATAGTAGAGCTATTTACTGTAGACAGAGCTGATGTCACCCGGACCAGACATAGTTTACAAACTGTTCTAAATCCAAATCTGACAAAGCTCCTTTAAGGGCATGTCCCCACTGCACGGGTTTTCGGCCGGTTTTTCAGCCGGTTTGCGGTTTTTCAGACCGTCTGAAAAAACCGGCCGAAAATGAGCACAATTGAGCTCTACGGAAAACCCGTTCAGCAGTCCCCACTGCACGGGTTTTCCGCCCGGTGGTTTTGTCGCCGGCAGACCGGCGACAAAACATTGAACATGCACAATCTTCCATCCGGTTTCCGGACGGAACATGTGCATCTCAATGGGAGGGGGAGGGCTTTTCTCCGCTCATCGCGGAGAAAAGCCGTCCCCCCCGCGGCCGTGGGGACGGGCGCAAAACCGGACAAATACCGGCCGGCGAACCGGACGGTATTTGTCCACTGCCGTGTAAACGGCCCCTTAGGCTGCTTTCACACCCACAGAGCCTCGCTTATCAAAACTGTCACACAATAAGGGAGCGGTCACACGATGGATTTTGATCCTAAAACCGCCTGTAAACTGCCTCCCATTGATTACAATGCAGAATTCGAGCCATCATTTAGACAACACTGTTATTACTTGACTATTTTTGGCGTGTACTGTGGGAGCCGACAACATTTGTTATAGGAGGCAGAAAAGCTGCTCCCGACATTCAGCCCCGTTTCTTTGTCAGAATTCTGCACTTGCAACAATTCCCATTGACTTCAAAACGATGGGCCATTAAACTTAGAACATGTTCGTTCTTGGTTGTATTCCACACGGAAAACACGTGAAAACTTAGTATTGATGTCAGTGGGGAAGACTAAAAACCTGGTGTGTTATGAGCCCAAAACATTTGTATGTGGTTGTTAATGCGGATCCGCGTCAAAGCCACAGAGAAATGAATGGGACTCGTCTCTGACTGTAAATCGCATCTTAGAAACGACTCTAAATCCCGAGCACGTGAAATACTTGCTGAAGACGGGTTGGAGTTGTGCGACGTTCATGATCCAGTTCCACAGGGCATTGATTACAATGAAGCGCTCATCAGTGTGGGACATCCACTTCTTTGCCTTTCTGTGACTCTTCCAGTCTCTCTCTATCTCTGTTACAACCTGCTGATGACACGCTGACACTCTAAGCTCAGTGGCCACTTCTACCTGAGCGCATCCTGCTTGAAGCCTGGCAATGACGAGGTACTGTAAGGCCTCGTTCACACGGCTTATTTCAGAACGTATTTACAACGGATTTCCGATGTAAA
Source organism: Phyllomedusa bahiana (assembly GCA_025379985.1). Lineage (NCBI taxonomy): Eukaryota > Metazoa > Chordata > Amphibia > Anura > Hylidae > Phyllomedusa > Phyllomedusa bahiana. Next base: position 74,691 of record JAODAL010002684.1, on the reverse strand, counting down.
TACGTTCTGAAATCAGTTGAAAATCAGTTGCAAATAAGTGCCACTAAGTGTGGCACGTATTTGTAACTGATTTCCCGACGGATTCACCATCTACAATCATTGTAGGTGGTGAATCCGTCCGGAAATAATTGACATGTCAATTGTTTTTCCGTCCGGATTGCCATCGTCAATCCGCGGCGGCAATCCGGAACGGAATTTTGCGTCGTGTGAACGACGAGCCGTATTTTCTATTGAAATCAATAGAAAATAGGCTGTGACTTATTTCGGACGGATTTGCCGACGGATTGACAATCCCGTCCGAAATAAGCCGTGTGAACGAGGCCTAAATGTGAATAGCAAGATGAGGAGGACTGGTTAAATCCCAATTCAAATTGATCCCCTAAACTTATTGGGTGATTCAGGGATCAAACTCCTGTTGTGAATTTTACTATTAAGCTTCTTGTTAGAGATCAGCAAAAAGTGCTGAAATAATGAACAGTTGGACATGTGCATTATACAGTTAAGAGATGGTGTCATGTAGTTAACGGGGTTGTCTCACTACAAGGATTTCTTTTTATGTTAAAGATCTTGCAAAAACAATTCATTAACAGTGTCCTACCTATTCTGAGATATCCCCTCTTGTATGGGCTGCATCAGATCCTCAGGTCGCTATAGCTACAGACCTGTTTACTCTCCCATGATAGGCTGCCAGCACTGGTTGCTATAGCTACAGGCCTGGCTTCTACTGCAGCCAAGTAGAAGCAGAAGCCTTTAAATATGCCCCTGGATTCAAAATGAAACCTCGAAAACGGGACTGAGGTAAAAAGAATCAAACCTATCCTGAAATTTCAACCAAAAGCCAAATATTCCTAACTTGTGGGTAATGTGTATCTGAATATATGTAGATAGTGAACGTTTAGCCCCTAAGCATTTGTATCTGTTTGCCGCTTTGTTGTTTTTGTGGTTTCCGTTTTATCAGCGCTGTGCATGTTTGAAGTTGCCATTCGAGTTGCATTGTCGCATGATACCTGCGTTTTGCATTTGCACAGAAGAAGAGCAGTGTTCAGCGATACGTTTTGCAGTCTGATGCTATGTCAGGGACCAAAATCCATCAGAATTTCAGCACAATATGGGAACGGTGTTTTGCTCCAATGGAGTGTCTAGTAAGGGATCTAAAAATGAATAAATGAGTCGCACAAATCTTGTGCTTCAAAAGAAGAGTTGAACACTCGTGCACTGCCACAGCTGACGGCAACATTGAGCGTGTACGTGACGCGGTGCTGTTAAGAGAAGCTCCGCAATGAACAATGCTTATTACAGTCAGTCTTATTGAAAGACTTTGTGGTGTTACCTCGCTGCTGGTAAAACCCTGTAAGAAATGGTAACCCAATGTGTACCACAACAAAGCCATGAAAGCTAATAGATGGAATGTGGCTTACATTACATTTGCTGTATTTTATCATCACACGTTCTGTGCCAGGCACACAAGCGTCTGTCTGGCACAGAAAATCTGTGTGTTCTGCAAATGTCCCAAAAAACTACAAGAGTAAGTTTATTCTACTATTTTTCATGGCTCCACTGCAGTACACATCGTGGTACTGTTTTTCACAGTATCCCACAAGTCTGAAGTGTGATGTGAATCCTTGTGATATCCTAGAGTTCCTGCTATGGGGAGTTCTGAGACATCATAAAAGGACTATACAGTGACTTTTTTTTTTTTTTTTTTTTTAAATGAAAAATGTTGTACTCGCCTTTCCTCTCCTTGCACTCTATCTGTTTTGTTTCGAAAGTAAGGCTATGTTCACACGGGAGAATTTCGGGGCGTGCATTTCACGTCATATTTGCGTTGTAATACGAGCGAGATGTGCGCCGAAATTACAGTAATCCGTACGCGCCGCGAGTAATGCATGTCAATGGGGCTGGCGTGCTGCCGTCGCCCCGCCCGCCCATCCCGGGAGTACGCGCGACTCCCGAACAAGCAGCATAATTGCGCACAACTACGCCGTGTGAACATAGCCTAAGCCCACTGAACGCCGATGTCAGCCAATGGCGTGTGACCGCTGCACCCAATCCAAGCTGCAGTGCGCTTGATCTCAGGGGACTATAACTTTTTTTTTTTTTTCCTTTTTAATAGAACAACAGTATGCTAAAAATAATAATACGTTTCACTGGACTCCCCCTTTAACACTTTGATATTAAGCTTTGGAAAGCTCTCCAATTATTATATTACTGTTTGGATGCATCTGTGCCAGGTTCACAATGATTAGCAGATTTTACTGTGAGGTGTACATGTATTTCGTGAGAATTAGGTTCTATTTACACAGCAAGGGACAAATACCGGTCGGGTTATGGGACCAGTTTTTGTCCTGTTGTGCGACTGTGCCCACGGCCGCGCGGGGGGATGGGGGGGCATTTCTCCGCAATTAGCAGAGAAAAGCCCTCCCCCTTCACATTCACTTGCACATATTCCGTCTGAAAACTGGACGGAAGAATGTGCAAGCACGATGTCTTTCGGGCGGAAAAACCGCCGGGCGGAAAACCCGTGCACGGGTTTTCCAAAGAGCACAATTGTGCTCATTTGCGGCCGATTTTTTAGACGGTCTGCAAAACCGCAAACCATCTGGAAAACCGGCAAAACACCCGTGCAGTGGGGACATGCCCTTAGCGTAAATTTGTGGTGAAAATGTGCAGAAAGAATTCATCTACTTAAAGTCTCCACCACGTAGTCTTTTAAGCTAGGATACGTGTCTGCAGCAGATGGATAACGGTTGTTAAAATCCTAGCCACTTTGTTACAACTGTACACTGGTCCCTCAAAATAAAATGTTTATACTGGGATGACCATTGTATGTTGGAACTGTAATGCTATGAATAGCTGGTCATTTTGTTCAGAAGCCCAAACACCATGCGAAATAAAGATTAAAGAAAATCAAGCAGATAACTAATACAGATAAACAAGTTCTTACATGCAACAGAGGGAGCTTCTGGAAATGTTGAAAACTGAAGCATTTTTTGGGGTCATGTAATTTATGCACAAAGTACCAGCAACATGAAAATGGGGCCCTCAACTGGTGCCCAAACTAGCAGCTCTTCCTGGCACATGTTAGACCAGTACAGGACATGTAGTAGTGCACTGTACTGTAGAAAGGCTACTAGACCGCCAATCACAGCATGCACCTCACTAATACATGTAAGTACAGTACAGGACATGTAGTACCGCACTGTACTGTAGAGAGGCGCTACTAGACCACCATGTACTGCATGTACTGCACAAATGCATGTAAGAGCGATATAGGACTTGTAGTACCGCACTGTACTGTAGAGAGGCTTCTAGACCCCCAATCACTGCATGCACCTCACCAATACGTGTAAGAGCAGTATAGGACATGTAGTACCACACTGTACTATACAGAGGCTACTAGACCACCAATCACTGCGTGCACCTCACTAATACATGGGAGAGCAGTACAGGACATGTAGTAGCGCAGTGCACTGTACTCTAGAGAGGTGCATGCAGTTCCTTTATCTAGATCAGGGGTCCTCAAACTTTTTAGACCGGGGGCCAGTTCACGGTCCCTCAGACCATTGGAGGGCCGGAATATAGTTTTTTAAAATTTTTTTACTTTGTGGGTCGATGCGATTACGGCGATACCCAATTTATATAGTTTTTCATGTTGAAGCACTTTAATTAATTAATTTTATTGTGTAAAATAATATTTATGCATTGCTGTCTTCTGATAGCCATAACATTTTTATTTTTCTGTATACAGAGCTGTGTAAGGACTTTTATTTTTTTGCGGGATGAACCGACGTTTTGCTTGGTGTCACTTGGCATTTATATGGCTTTTTGATCGCTTTTTAATCCATTTTACGTGCTGAGGGATGAACAAAAATCACAATTCTGTGACTTTTTTTACGCCGTTCATCGTGCGGGTTAAATAACATGACAGATTTATAGGGCAGATTGTTACACATGCGGCGATACCAAACATGCATAAATTGTTTTTTAAATCTTTTTTGGGCAATGGGCACTTGTAAAGGGGAAAAGGGCATTATTTAATTTTTACTTTTTCACTTTTACCCACAGGGGATTTGTATCGGTGTATACAGCGTTGCTGGTCAGTCACCATGACAACATTTGTAGAATTCCCATTGCTGACCACATTTGTTATAGATTCCAGCTCTCCCAGATGACAAGTGTGCTTAGCAATAATCAGGGATGGGGGCCAGGAATAGATCACCTGCAGACGAGACAAACTTGTCATCTGGGAAAACTGTGGAATCTATAACAAATGTGTCCGACATTGTGAGCTCTACTAACGTCTTTACCCAGCTTTCCCAGACACCTGAAAAGCTAAGCAAGGAACAGCACATTACAATCCATAATAATTATAGGGCTTCTAAAAAAGTGGTTACCTCTGTCCGACCAAGTAGGCTCCTGTCTTATGGCTGTCCGGACTCAGGCACTCGGCGGGGGGCTCCTGCCCTGACACTCAGGGAGGGGGGCTTCTGCCTCACCTCACAAGGGGGCTCCTGCCCTGACACAGCATGGTGGCTCCTGCCCTGACACAGCAGGTGGGGGATGGGCTCCTGCCCTGACACAGCTGGGGGGGGCTCCTGCCCTGACACAGCTGGGGGGGCTCCTGCCCTGCCGCAGCAGGCGGGGGGGGGGCTCCTGCCCTGCCTCACAAGGGGGCTCCTGCCCTGACCCAGCTGGGGGGGCTCCTGCCCTGACGCAGCAGGTGGGGGTGGGGCTCCTGCCCTGCCTCACAAGGGGGCTCCTGCCCTGCCTCATAAGGGGAGAGGGGCTCCTGCCCTGACATTGGGAGAAGGAGGCTTCTGCCTTGCCTCTCCTGTGGCGGGAACGCTGTGTGGGGGGTGGGTGCGGGCTCTCTGCAGAGGACGGGATGTGCCCACACTTACAATCTATGGGAGGAGCCTGTGAGTGAGTGACGGAGGGCGGACACTCCACCACTCACTCACAGGTACCTGCCATAGATTGTAAGTGTCCGCCCTCAGGCACCTCCCGTCCTCTGCAGAGTGCCCGCCCCCACACCATTCCACATAAACTGGCACCTAACGTTGCGCTGCTCGCGATGGTCCTCACGTCACCGCCCACGGCACCTCCCATGGTATGGGTGACGAGTGTCCGCCCTCCGTCACTTACTTACAGGGGCCAGCTTAGCTAGTGATTTTAGCAGGGTCTTTGTGTACAGCGGCTGTGCCGCTGCCGCCACCGCCGGTGCCTTACTGCACATCACCTCAACATTGGCGTGGATGGCGGCGGCGGGCCGGATAAAAGTCCTCGGCGGGCCGCATGTGGCCCGCGGGCCGTAGTTTGAGGACCTCTGATCTAGATGTTGTAGAAGTAACTATCCATGATAACTGGCCGGATCAATAGCTTAACTTTGTGTGTTGAAAATATTGTATCCGGACACCATTGTGACTTGAGGTAGCCATGTATTCCACTGTGTGTGAATGTAGCCTTCGGGTTCTCTTTGTAAGGAAAATGGCAGGAGGTGCCGTGCTCCACCCCATAGGTTTGTGGTTTGATCATTTGACCTGGCGTTCGTGTGATTGAGGTCCGCTTTTCCTGTATTTTCAGTGCAGGCATCTATCATCAGCTATTGTTTTATCATGAGCTAAACCTTTACACCCGTCCCAATTCTTTTTTTTCATCTTTGTCTTTCTGACAGAGAGCTATGGATTACGCGTCGTACCACTGCACGTACAAGCTGTTCTTATTTTATTGCTGATCGAATATGCGCCGCTAACAATGAATGTCTATGGGGGCGGCGCCTGGCCGGCCCCCCATGCTTTGGAAAGATGCACTGATCAGCGTCTCGCTCCAAAACACCCGGCGTATTGCGATGCGTACTATACGCCCCGCAGTACACCGTGTGAACATACCCTTAGATTGCAGTAAGAGCTTGGCAAAGATGGCGGCCACACAAACCCTTGCCACACAATTCCCATTATGTATAGATACAATGATAACGACGTTTCATTGATTGCGTGACAGCTGACTTGAAGTTTGTGTAGTCATTGAATAACTATCTGCACCTTAAACTGAAGTCTAAGGGCATGTCCCCACGGCACGGGTTTTCGGATGGTTTTTCAGCCGGTTTGCGGTTTCCAGACGGAATCTGTGCATGTCAATGTGGAGGGCTGTTCTCCGCTCAACGTTGGAGAAAAGCCGTCGCGCCCCCCCCCCCCCCCCCCCGCGGCCGTGGGGACGGCCGCAAAACAGGACAAATACCGGCTGGCAAACCGGCCGGTATTTGTCCTGTGCAGTGGGAACGCACCCTAAGGCTATGTCTCCACTGCATAGATTTTTGGTCTTTTTTTGGTGTTTTTCGGTTTTTGAAACCGTTGAAAAACACACTGAAGACAGATCCCGTAGACTTTAAGGCCGTGTTCACATGGCTTATTCCCGACGGATTTGTGAGCCGTATTGAGCGCACAAATCCGCCGTGAATAAGGGGCGGGACGGGGGCGGGGCCGGAGCGCGGCGGGGGCGCCGCTCCCGGCCCATAGACAATGCATTGTTTACGGCGCGTCCGCGGCGTAAATAATGTGCATGTCACTTTCTCCCCCCGCGGCGGATTCGCCGAGCGGGGAGGAGCGACGGAATCCACTGTTCTCTATGAGAACTGTGGATTAACGTAATGACTCCGACGGATTGGCGCCGTACTGCAGCGCAAATCCGGCGCGCAGTACGGCGCCAATCCGCGGCAAAATAAGCCGTGTGAACGAGCCCTAATAGTAAAAATGTTCTGTAGTCTCCACAGAACTCCGTCTCCCCCCCCCCCCCCCTCCTTTCCCCAAAGTTAATTTCTGCTCCCGGTCATTTTGTGAAATACGTTGCAAAAAATGCCAGAACAGAGTAGAAAATTTACTTTTAAAGTCTTTCTGCGCAAACACAAAACGTGCCAGAGAGCGGTCGGTTTCTGAGCGGTTTTTGACATGCACTGAATAAAAAAAACACCTCTATTTTATGAACAGTTTTAGAATTTGGTTTTCAGTGAGTTGTTTTGTCCAATGCCGTGTAGACCTAGCCTAACGATCCACACCGGAGCAGGCGCCATCTTGAATTGGGAGCTCAGGCACCTTAGCCACCCTTCAAGGTCGGAAGCTGTGTGCTAAAGAGGTGGAAGAGGCTGGCTATTAAATGTTTTTAAAGGACATCTTGGCTTCTACTCACCATGTGGTTTACTTTAACATCTGTTGGAGAGCATTTTGAGCTAGCGTAGGAAGAAGGATACATACACTGTAGACGCCTGCTGGGACACTTCATTCTGGTATATTTAACAGTATATTAAAGGGGTTGTCTTACTACATTGATTCATCTTACCTCAGTCCTGTTTTCTTGGTTTCATTTTGAATTCAGGGCTGTGTTTACTGGCTTCCACTAGGCTGCAGTAGAAGCCAGGTCTGTAGCTATAGCAACCAGTGCTGGCAGCCTATCAGGAGAGATCAAACAGGTCTGTAGCTATAGTGACCTGAGGAGCTGATGCAGCCCATATAAGAGGGGATATCTAGGAAAAGGTAGGACACTGATAATGGACACGTCTTGCAAAGTGACTTGCTTTTGCAAGATCTATAACATAAAAAGCAATTCTTGTAGTGAGACAACCCCTTTAAAGAGTAACTACATTTATAACCATTACAAATGGCTCTTTGGCGACATCCACACGGCGGAGGACAAAATACTCCTCAGATTCAAATCAGCATCCGGTTTTTCAAAAAAATATAATGGATTATAGAACGTGTTATGAGTTTTTTTGACCCGATTTTCGGATTTGAAATCCGAGTTTTGTAGATTAGTTTGGATTTTCTATTGAGGTCTATGGGGATGATTTACAGTCATTTTTTTGAGGATTCTAAATAATCACGGTTCTGTAGACATAGCCTTTGAGTGCAACTATAGTGCTGAATTGTGTGAAAAGGAGTGGGACACCGAAGCTCTAGGTCAGGGGTGTCAAACTCGTTTTCACCGGGGGCCACATCAGCCTCATGGTGTACCTTAAAGGGCCGACATAATTTTAGAACTACTTGTAGGTAGATAAGTGGCTATAAAGCCCCCTGTAGATGAGTTACATCTGCCCATGTAGGTAGATAGGTATTTTTGCCCCCTGTAGCCAGATAGTAATATGCCCTCTGCAACCAGGTAATATGCCCCATATAGAATGGGAGATGCCCTATAGTCCCCAGTAGCCATGTAGATGCCCCATATAGTCCCCCAGTAGCCATGCAGATGCCCCATAGTCCCCCAGTAGCCATGTAGTTGCCGCATATTCCCCAGTAGCCATGTAGATGCCTCATAGTCCCCCCAGTTGCCATGTAGATGCCTCATAGTCCCCCCCAGTTGCCATGTAGATGCCTCATAGTCCCCCCAGTTGCCATGTAGATGCCCCCTAGTCCCCCAGTAGGCACACAGTTGCCCCCTAGTCCCCAGTAGCCCTGTAGATGCCCCCTAGTCCCCCAGTAGCCAGGCAGATGCCCCCTAGTGCCCCAGTAGCCAGGCAGATGCCCCAGTAGCCAGACAGATGCCCCCTAATGATTATAAAATTAAAAAAAAAAGCTACTTACCTCCAGTCCGTGCAGCGCGGTCCGGTTCGGGAGCTGTGTATGGTGTAAGCGGCGTGACGTCAGAGGCTGCCGCCGAGAGGACCCAGCGTCACAGGGGGCGTGAGTAAAGCGGCGCGTCACGCCCCCTGTGACGCCGTATGTACAGCGCTCACCGAGCACAGTACATACAGTACAAAGGGAGAAGGTTGGAGGGAAACGATCCCTCCTGCCTTCTCCTTGTACTGACTGACTCTGCAGTCAGGGAGATCGCGGGCCGGAGGTGGCCCGCGGCCTTGTGTTCGACACCTGTGCTCTAGGTCATGAAGCAATCTGCCCTAAAGGGAAAACAAAAATGCTTCCAAAGCGGCAACGAGATTGGTTCAACATTCAAACAAGAATTTCTATATAACATACATTCAAATTTTATAATTTGCTTCAAGGAATTGTTGAGGCCTCTCAATTTGACTTTATTTTGTTTGTGGTAATTCACTTTCTGCTAAACTCCGCTTTTGAGGTAATTTCACAGCATCACTGCTCTCACCAAAAGTCCTTAGGCTAGTTCAAAATTACCACGGCTTGTACAGAAGCGCCGCAGTATACTTTGGGTTTGGGGAGCTCTGCTCCACGTGTATCCTGAGGCTCGGGAGGGGGGGGGGGTGCATCCCGCCGGCCCCAAATACATGCATTAATGGCCGTGCGTAAATCGTTGCAAATAAAGACTGCCCCTTATCTTACCGGCATACAATACGACGTATTGTACAAGGGGGGAGGGGAGGCGAATCCGATTCTCTATGAAGCAATGGTTTGGGCAGTAATTATGGGGGCCATTTCCCCCTGCGTATTAAGCGCGGTACGTGGCGAAATGCGCTCTAAAATAAGATGTGTGAACATACCCTAATAGGAGACTGAAATTTTGTTCTTCTGCCAGGGGAGATTCCACTTGATGTGGGCTTGATACCAGATAGCAAAGAGCTGGGTGCAAGGCTGGGAAAGTACAGGAGAGAGCACACTTCACTTTTTGCAAAACAATTAAATTTGGTTTTTCTCATTTTAAAGAACAGAATTATAAAAAAATTTTTGTGGCAGAAATCAACAACCGATAGGACATGTTGCTAAAAAAAAAAGATCTGCAGCACAGTTAGAAATGACTGCAAATCACATTTACTTTTATTGTGAAATCACTTGGAAATTTTGCAACAAAATACGGTACGACAAGTGCTCTGTATGTTTCCTCACAAGAGTCTCCCACTTCTAGACTAGCTGCTGTGAGAGGGCTTGCTACTTTGCTCAAACGTTCCTCATTATAAAGGTGTGCGGAGACCTGAACTCTACTGTCGCTCCATTGCAATTTAAAAGAGCTAGGACCTGAAACCCCACCTAGGGATGTTTCCACTCAACACCCTGGCCACTTACCTTGCATGTGAATGGATAAATGCCATACCAGTTATACAGCTGTAGAGTTTTTGTTCTTTCCCAGACCTTTTTTCAGGGGAGCTCACGTTGTCAACCAGTGGGAATTTAGCCCTTTTGAGCCACATCTAGAGCTTCTCACCCAGCCAACCAGTATTCTAGTGTGGACCAATGACGGGTAAACGCCCTCAAACAGATTAATAACTAGTAATCCCATTGACATTGTAAGGCTCGTTGAGTCGGATGTGACTTGATGAATGCTACATCCAATAGGTGGTGAATCCTAGCTCTATTTAGGGTGCCTTTAAAGGGAAGCTGTCGCCAATTCTTTTTTTTTTTTTTTTTTTTTTTTTTTTTTTACTTATTAAATCGAGCCCCCGTCCATATTCTTTTCCTCTTTCCGTTTTTTTTTTCCCATTTTAATTTTCTCAAATTTGCCGTCATAATGATTGTGGGGGAAACATTTTTGCTTCACTGCTTTAACAGCATCAGAGAGATACTCTACAGCGCTTTATGCACATAGAGCCTAAACAATCTGTCCCATAACTTCTATAGGGGGAGTTTTTTTTTTCAGCCTTGACCTGGGAAGAAATCACTGTAAGGGAGGGGAGGGGGGGCGGGACATCTCCTCTTGTGACTGGTGATTTTGGGTTTTTTTTGTAAAATGGGTTTCCTTTCAGCTTGACCCTCTTCACTGAAAAAGAGCAACCTGCGAAAAAACTCTCTAAACAAAAGGAAGGGGTCAGACTATAGGCCAGTGACCAATGAAAACGCCGGGCTTAAAATTATTAAAAAAAATACTTAGGCCCCGTTCCCCCACCCCGGGTTATTCACCCGGGTTTGCGAGCCGGATTGCGCCGCAAATTTCCGGCTTAATAAGGTCGGGGGCGCGGGGCCGCCGGCCCATAGACCCATTATCCACGGGCCCGTATTGGGGCCCGGATAATGTGCATGTCCTTTCTCCCCCCCCGCGATTCGCCGAGCGGGAGGGGCGAGGAATCCACTGTTCTCATGAAACAGTGGGTTACCGTAATTACTCCGACGGGTCACGAAATTCGGCGCGGAGTACGGGGCCAATCCGTCGGGGTAATTACGGTAACCACTGCCTCATAGGAACGTGGATTCCGTCGCTCCCACCGTCGGCGAATCCCCCCGGGGGGAGAAAAGGGGCATCACATTATCCGGGGCCCAAAACGCCCGTGGATAATGGACTATGGGGCCGGCGGGCCGCGCCCCCGCACCCGCCCCTTATTTAAGCCGGAATTGCGAGCCAATCCCTCAAATCCGCGTAATAAACCCTGTGAACGGGGGCTTAAAGGATATGGAAAATTTTAAAAAAAAAAAACCAAAAATTCCTAAAAAATGTGTTGAACATAAAAATGTGAGTTACACAATAAGTAATTTTTTGGTGACACATTCCCTTTAAGACCTCCTAGGACTGCAGACAACTACGTGATATAATTTGGATAGTTCTATACTATTAAGCACTTTTACTGGACCTCCTGGCTCTGATGTCCAGCGCTCCTCAATTTCCACATCTGAGTAAATACATCTTTGTTTAATATTCGCTTCAAAATCACTCAAGGTTTCAACAGTTAATAAATCTGGGAAGTTTCAGGATATTATCAGTGTGAACGGAATTTGACCCTTTGTAAAAAGCAATGTATTAGCTCAAGAGGTATTTGGTTAACAAGAGCTGGATCTCAGAGACTTTCTGTTGTAGATGGTGCCAGGTATGTGCTCTCTACCAGCCTCTGATCCAGCTTCAGGTTACTGTTCATGTTGCCTATCTGTAGATGTGGACCATGCAGCCGCATACGTTTGTTCGTGCTTCAATAGATCTGCGCTCCTCTACTACTGCACATCTAGGTTCATTTACTATTTGGGAAAGCTGACTTGTGTATGACGGCCATTTTTGTTGTCACCTCTTGGTATTTTCCTGTGTTTGCCATACAGAGGTCCTTCCTGAGACATTATATCTGGAAACCACACTCCCCATGCAACGTCCTGGACAGTACTGATCTGCGGCAGATGTGATTGATGGAAGATCCAACCAGTTATCAGGAACATTTTCCTTGTAAGACCCCTGTATTATTGCAGTGATTGGAGGGCTACTTGATAATTTATTTTGTACAGTAAGAAAAATATTTGTTGGTGATTTGGCATCACCTATGTGATAGGTCTCGTGTATATAGATATGTACTTGTTTGTTTTTGATACAGTTTATATCGATAACTTGTGTGTCCCCCTTTGAGATTGTTCAGGAGAATAGGTACAGCACTGTGGGGTCGTTCTTATCGGGGCGGTTACTCCGCGAAGGGTATATAATTCTGAACTAATTAGGGTGACAAAAGTAGTGTTATTTTTTGTATCTTCTGGCTTGTTGTCCTCTAAGTTTGTCAGGTTATTTAGAAATATTGTAAATGAAAGTTAAGTTTTAATAAGGAAAATTTTTTTTGTGGCATAATAGTATTCTTATATAATTCCGGTTGTTGGGAAGGTTTGTTTCTGATTGGCGGACTAGTAGCACCTCTCTACAGTACAGTGCGGTATTACTTACATGTCAGGATGTTGTATTCTTTCGGGCCCAGGTGAGCACAACTCCGTCTTCTTTACCTATATTAGTTTACTCTCCATTTTGTATTCATTTTGGTGACATTTTGAGGCTTTGAAATCAATTACCAATTTTTCTTAGTTACTCTTGTCATTCCGGAACCATTTAATATTGTATGTTGAAGGAATACTATAGCAAGTAATGGGAGCTTTAAATAGTAAATTGATATAAAGGAATAACCTAATGACTTACATGTAGAGGTACTAAAAAAAAACAATCCCTGTTTCTCCGCTGCAGCATGATCTAAGCACTTATATTTATGGGCTGCGCTCCCCTCACTGATTGATAGATTTCTTCTATACTGTGCACTCAGCAGCTGGTTGGCAGGTGGAGTGGGTGGCAGCTTATAAATGTCTAAGACTACCGCGTGTATATACATAACTGACTGTTCTGCTATCCTCTCCTGCGTATAAACCAGTGACCTAATGAAAGATATAAAGTAACAGTACTGGATTCAGTCAGTGTTTTCTTCTGTCTGTAGATGGCGCAGCTTAAAGGCAATGTGTCATCAAAAAGTGAGTCCCATTTTTATGTTAAACATATTTTTTAGGAATTTTTGTTTTTTTAATTTTTCATATCACTTTCAATATTTTTTTGTAATTCTTAAGTCCTGCAGTTTTCAATTTGGCCACTAGGCCTTGTTTGCACTGCTTTAACAGCAGTCAGAGAAAAACGCTTTAACAGCAGCTTCAATCACATAGGAGACTTAAAGGGCACCTGTCACATCGGTTGTGCCCCCCTAGCTGAGGGCAGCACAAGCCAGTGTCAGAACTGCTGGTTCCAGCGCTGTGCCCCTTATTCTGTAAGATGCTGGAGTTTTTAGAGCATTACCCCTCAAATCTTATTCGGGAGTAGGTGTTAGACCCGCCCACCAAGGGCTAGCCCCGCCACTGACAGTTTTTCCCACTTGTTTTCTACCTATTCAATGTAATAGGTTTAACATTTTGAGGTGGGCGGGCTAGGCCTCAGGTGGGCAGGGTTTGAATAAAATTGACTCGTTGAATGACACTTCTGGCTGAAAACTGCAGATTTGAGCATTAAATACACAAACTCCAGCATCTTACAAATAAGGGACGCAGCACTGGAAACGGCAGGTCTGACACTAGCTTGTGCTGCCCTCAGCAAGGGGGTCATAATCTATGTAAACAGTTCTCTTTAAGACTGACTCAGTCCCATTGACTTCTATAGGAGAGTTTTCTAGTCATGCTCTGTGACCTGGAAAAAGTCACTGTGGCAGGGGGTGAAAGGGTCAACTGTGACTATCTCCTATGTGACTGGGGGATCCTGTTTTATCTATTCACACTGGTGTCTCCTTTCAGTTTGACCCTCTTTGTGCTGAAATGACCCTGACAACTGAGAATCTTTCTGTACAGAACAGGATGTGTCAGACTATTATTAGGCTTAGTGGCCAAGTGAAAACTGCAGGACTTAAGAATTATTAAAAAATATTGAAAGTGATATGGAAAATTAGAAAAAAAAATAACCAAAAATTCTTTAATAATGTGAGTTAAACAAGAAGTCATTTTGATGACACAATCCCTTTAAGTAGTTTTCCGGTGGAAAAAAATATTTTCTAAATAATACCTTTCACAAAAAGCTTTGTCTGTGGTATAATTAAATTACATTGTCTGTGGGCTCCCTGCAGTTCTGCTGCATGAAGATGGGAAGCTGCTCTGTGTTGAGCTCATGTGACCAAAGGGTTTTGCGAGCTTTCAGGACAGCCTTTAAAAACTACTGCCTTTTGTCCAATACTCCTTCCCCCTCCAAGATAGGGAGGGAACAGGGGGCCGAGACTGAGACTGGGAGGTAGATAGACAAAACACAGCAAAGAAACCTGGGGCTTCTAGTTTAACCCCTTACCGCCGGAGCCAGTTTTGGCCTCTCTGACAGAGCCCTATTTTTGAAATCTGTCATGTGTCAATTTATGTGAGAATAACTTTTGACACTTAACCAATCCATGTATTCAAGATTGTTTTTCTCGTACACATTGTTCTTTAAGATAGTAAGAAAATTTGGTCCAAAAAATGTTTGTTTTTTGTGAAAAATATCAAAATATCGTGAAAAATTTGAAAAATTTACCAATTTTAAACTTCAAAAATTCTGCAAGGAAGACAGATAGTATTCCACCCCAAAATAGTTTTATAACTGGCATCTACCCTATGTCTGCTGTAGTTTGGCATCATTTTTTTTTAAAGTCTTTTTTTTTTTACGACATTGGGGGGTTTTAGAAATTTAGTAGTAATTTTCCAAATTTCAACAAAATTTGCAATATACATTTTTTAGAGAACCAGTCCAGTTCTAATGTGATTTTGATTGGCCGTATGTTAGATACCCCCATAAAGCCCTAAATCTAAAAAACAACAACCCTTTAAAGTATTCAAAACCGCATTTAGGAATTTATTAACCCATTAGGTGTTTCACAGAATTAAAGCAAAGTGAAGTGAAATTTCAAAATTTCATTTTTTTTGCAGATTTTAAAATTTTTATACATTGTTCCCCAAGAATAACGGTAAATGTGATCAGGGAAATACAACTTAATATTGATTCCCCAGTTTCCCTGCCGTTTTCCAGAGATATCCCATATGTGGCCCTAGTGCATTATTTGGCTCAACCACAAGCCCCAGAATAGAGGAGCACCTACTGGACTCTGGAGTCCCCTTTTTCATTACCATTTTATTCAGGGGCCATTTCAGTTTGGGGTACACCCTAAGGTTTCCAAAACTTAAAAACCCCCTAAAAAATACCCATATTGGAAACCTACACCCCTTAAGGAATATATCCAGGGTGTAGTGAGCATATAAACCCCACAGGTGTTCACACAAAAAATTTTTAGCGTAGGCTGTGAAAATGTAAAACAATTTTTTTTTTCCAATAATCTGCAATTAGCTGAAAATTTTAATTTTTAACAAGGAATCCTGGTAAAAAAAGCACCCAAAACCTTGTTAAAACAATTTCCCTTCCAAGTTCGCAATACCCTACATGTGGGTGTAATCTGCTGTTTGGGCGCATGGCAGGGGGTATAAGGGGGGGAGCGCTACTTGGCTTTTGGAATGCAGATTTGGTGGGCCATGTCACATATACAAAGCCCCCAAAGTACCAGAACAGTGAAACCTTCCATAAGTCAACCTATTTTGGATTCAGCACCCCTCAAAGAACTCCCTCTAGGGGGGTTATTGTACATTTTGGTGCACAGTGTTTACAAAGTTGCTTTTTTTTTTTTTCATTTTTGGGGTATGAAAATGAGGGGAAAAACGCAATTCCGCCATTGTTTTTTTGAGCTTCAATTTTACAGCGTTCTCCGTGAAGTGGAAATGACAGGATATGATTACTATTGGGGTCGGTACAATTGCAATGGTATAGATTTTTATATAGTTTTTTTATGTTTAATTTCTTTTACCAATTAGAAATAGGTCTATAAAAAAATTTCGTTTTTATGTTGTTCTGTTTCTGATAGCCAAACGTTTTCAGTTTTCTGTATACGGAGATGATTCTGGCTTGTTTTTTTGTGGATGATTAATGTTTTTATTAGTACCAAAATGGGGGGCATATGCCGCTTTTATCACATTTAATTAAGGTTTTTTGTGAGGCATTTTAACAAAATACAGCATTCCTGTAGTTTTTTTATTTTTATATTTTAACAGCGTCACCGTGCAGTATAACTGACAACTAGTATTACTCATCAGTCGATACGATTACACGATATCCAATTTGTATATTTTTTTATGTTTTACTGCTTTTACACAAATAAACACTTTTTCAAAAAGGAAAACACGTTTTTTTTCATCGCCATAAATCTGAAGCCATAAAATTTTTTATTTTTCTGTGTACGGAGCTGTGTAGGGCCTTGTTTTTTTGGGGGGAAAAAGTTGACGTTTTTATTGGTATAATTTTTGGGGGGACAAGAATTTTTTTATCATTTTAAATCCGTTTTTTGGAAGGCAGGGTGAAGAAAAGACTGCAACCTAGTAGTGTTTTTTATTTTTTTTTTAACAGCGCTCACTGGCAGTATCCATGACCAGTTAGCTTTACTCTCTGGTCGATACGATTAGGCGATACCCTATGTATATAGTTTTTTTTAAAATTTTGAAGCACTTTAAAAAAAAAAAAAAAAGTTTTTTATATTGTGTTAAATAAATTTATGCATCGCTGTCTTCTGAGAGCCATAACTTTTTTATTTTTCCATATACAGAGAAAGTTATGGACTTTTTTTTTTGCGGGATGAACTGAATTTTAATTGGTACAACTTTGGGGTCTATATGAATTTTTTGATCGCTTTTTATTCAATTTTTATGTGCTGCAGGGTTACAAAAATCGCAATTCTGTGACTGTTTTTTTGTTTTGTTTTTTATGGCGTTCACCGTACGGTTAATTAACATGACAAAATTTAAACGGGGGGTCGTTACGCACGCGGCGATACCAAAAAATGGGGACTTTATTTATTTTTGATCTTTTTGGGCGATTGCGTTTGTAAAGGGAAAAGGGCGTTTTTACTGTTTTTAAATTTTTTTTTTTGTGATTGTGTTTTACTTTTTTTTTTTACTTTTTTTACATTTATTTTTACTTTTTTTTTTTTCACTTTATTTCACTTTATCTTCTAACAGCAAATCATCAGATTGCTGTTAGAATGCAGACCAGTGCACAGTATCAGTACTGTGTACTGGTTGCCATGACAACGCCTGTCACCATGCCCACAATGCATTTTCGGCATGGTGACGTCACTGATGACCCCGGGAAGTGCCGTTTTACTTCCCGAGGGCATCAGAGGAGATCGTGCCGCACTACAGTGCGGCAGCCGCCGGGAGCAGCAGCAGGAGCTCACTCCTCCTGCCTGCGGCTTTAAATTTTCGCAGCCATGACAGCTGCGGGAATGAAGCGGTAATCACCCGCGCCGAGCCCACTCCGGCCGGGAGTGATGCGGCAGCGGCCAGCGGTAATTTACCGCTGTTCCATTTGGGGATCCGTGCCCTGCTCGCCCGCAAGCCCGCGCGATCGCCAGGGCTATGGAAACGTCCATTTGCGGAAGTCACTTCCCGCTAGGGCGTATCCATACGCCCTATGTCGGGAAGGGGTTAAGGGTATGTTCAGACGGCGTAGTGTCGGTCAGTATTTCGGCGCGTAAAGTACGGGCCGACATTACCAGGGCTGTGGAGTCGGAGTCGGTGCCTATTTTGCAGGAGTCGGAGTCGTCATAGAATGGACCGACTCCCAAAATATATAATAAGTTGGTCCGGTTAGTTTGATGCAGTGCAAAGAGCAATATTATATACAGTCATCTTACCGATCTTATACATAAATGTGACTTGCAAGTATTTAGCATCTGCTTAGTTCTGCAGAATCTTGTCATGTAAATGCATTGTTACTGTTTTGCTCCTAAAATTCAAACTGTTAATTTTGGACATCACGGTAGTTTATGGCTCTCATTGAGAGCTATGACTACCTGTTCTTTCCCCCAGCGCACAATACGCACCCGGGGAAAGAACTGACCTGTCAATTCTTCCTGTCGCTTACGCGAAGGGATGAATGACCGTCAGTAAGAGCACTTAATAAGGATGTGCTGGCCAGTGCGTCTCTCTGAAGCTGCGGGCCTATAGCGGCGTGCTCAGTACCAGCTGCTACATGTCCTGTATAAGCCGTCTGAAAATACCCTTAATGGGAAACTGCTTTCTAACCTTGTATGCTGCTCCTGGGCTGCATTGAAGGGAGGCTACATACAACACCAGAAGGCACAAAATAGCAAAGAAAACATTACATGGAGCTGAATAAAAACTCAGGCAAGCCACCTAGGAACTTTTTGTTTGCTGGACAACCCATTACAATCTGTTGATAAATTCCCTTTAAATATTTATCTTTGGAAAATCTTTAAATCCTTTTTTTATTTTTATTTTTTTAACGCTTATTTTGGGGCGGTTTAGGCATCCAAAATGGCTGAATATTGCAAGTAGAATGCCTCCCATTGATTACAACCAGCATTGATTGATTACAATCAGCATTGTCTTTTAGATACGCAAGTATTTTCGACAATACCAAAGTATAGTAGGCAAAAATCTACTCGCATTAAAATTCTGTGCTTGCACTGTGTGAACTTGCCCTTTTTGCAGATACATGTTTTTATTTGGGTTACTTACACTATATCTCTCATCGGGGATAGGTACCATGTCGGGGTGTGAGGATTTAAAGATTGCCTTTTGCACCATACTGGGCATTTAAAGCTTAATGGCTGGGTGAGAGGCAATAAGTGGCTCAGAAAGAATAATATCTCCCTTTTTGCTTTCCAAGATTCAGTGGGTCACACATGATTCAAGGATGGCTACTCTAGGCTACTAGGAGTGTTCAACTCTCTCACCATAATGCATTTGTGATATGTAAATTCCCAGTATGCTGCAAAAGACGATCTTTAAATCTTCACAAACCAACATGGTGCCTCTCCCCATGGAGAGAGATTACGCTTTCAGAGCCACTTGTCGCCTCTCACCCAGCCAGTAAGCTCTGCTCCGCACTGATGAGGGGCAAGACCCCGAAACCGCTGTACGCAAATGAGCAATACTTCTCTTTCCAAGACTCTGTGAGTTACAAGGGAATTGGGGATGACTACATCCAATAGAGGGTGCTAAAGTGTTCAGCTCTCCTCCCGTAATGCCCTTAATCACAGTTTTTGATGTAGATTATTAAAACCAAAGCCAGGAGTCAATGTGTGAGGTGTACAAAAAATTTTTTTTTTATTTTTTGTATAGCTCCCTCTCCTACTTTAGCTAAAAAAAAACTCTATTGAAAACTGGGTGCAATTGTGAAACCATCTGTAGTCTGTCTCACTGGAGGTTTTGTATAGACAGTTTTTTAAACTCTTAAATATTTGTACAGTAATGTAGAACATAAGTGATCTGGCAGCTAGTAAGTTCCAATAATGGCAGACTAAAGACGTGTGGCAAACGACGGGCAGCATGAAATATCTGCAGAATGGCTGGTGCCAACCATGTAGGTTACCCTAAACGTTGCAGCCGGGAATGATGAGTCCGTTGTGAGGCATCTCTCTTCCCCCTCAGCTGAATAGACTGCTCTCTCCATTAAAGGGGTTTTGCCACGAAGTGACTTACCTGTTATCTTGCTCAGACAGAATATAAACAAATCATTCTGAGTCCTGAACACTGCACAGGGAGAGAGGGAGGGGGTGAGCAGAGAGTGAGGAATAAGGGAGCATCTCAAAAGTTAACTCAAATAATAACATGACAACAGTGGATTCTTTATACAGCAGAGAGACTCATACACTGCACTTTCTCCACAGCCCCTTCACAGCTCATTCATCTTTCCTGTTATCAGATAAGAAATGCAAACAGGCAAGCCAGCCAGGTCAGCTCCTCGGCTCCAGCTGGTCGTGTCTAATGCAAACTTTTAAGTAACTAAGGGCTTGTAAAGAAAGCTGTAGCTCTCAGAGGCTTCACTTTTTGGAATCACATATATGTAGAAAAGTGATTAAATACCCATTTTGGAGGATCCCACGTCAACATTAGATCACGGCAAAACCCCTTTAAGGAAAACATGGGAAAGAGCGGTCAGTAAACTTGAATAGTTGGAAAAAAAGTCTCACAATGCCTTCTCTCCCGGCTGGGGTGTGGTCTCCCAGTCCCAAACCCAAATTCAGGGTAAAACCTACATGGCTGGGACCGGTCTAAGTGCAGCTATTTCATGCTGGCTGGTGTTTGCCCAACATAAGTAGCTGTTGGGCTCTTTTTTTTTAAAAGCGAGGAACAATTTCTTTGTATACATTAGAAACACTAAGGCTATGTTCACACGGCTTATTTCAGAACGTATTTACAACGGATTTCCGATGTAAATACGTTCTGAAATCAGTTGAAAATCAGTTGCAAATAAGTGCCACTAAGTGTGGCACGTATTTGTAACTGATTTCCCGACGGATTCACCATCTCCAATCATTGAAGGTGGTGAATCCGTCCGGAAAAATTGACAGTGAATTGTTTTTTTCCGTCCGGATTGCCGTCGTCAATCCGCGGTGGCAATCCGGCAGGAAAACGCGTCGTGTGAACGACGAGCCGTTTTTCCCTATTGAAATCAATAGAAAATGGGCTGTGACTTATTTCTGACTGATTTGCCGACGGATTGACTATCGTCAATCCGTCGCCAAATCCGCGGCGAAATAAGCCGTGTGAACGAGGCCTTAGGGTATGTCCACATGACTTATTGGGAGGCTGTTTTGGACATGGTTTTCGGAGCATTTCCACACCCAAAACGCCCCAGTTCAGTTAATTGATTCCTATGTAAAACAGTGTTTTAGTTCACACACAACAAGGTTTTTATGCGCTTCTTTGGAAGCTGTTTTGGGCGCTGAAAAAGAAGTGTCATGTCGGTTCTTGAAGCGTGTTTTAGGTGCGTTTTTAGGCACGTTTCTCGCCACGTATTTTTACGCGTTTTTAGCTGCATTTTTTTGTGCTGGCTATTAATTTGTATAGGTGAAAACGGTGTTAACCTTGTCCGAAAAGGCTGTGTGAAATGGATCTAAAACCTCTTCTAAAGAAGCGGGTTTCTGGCGAGGTTTTGGGAGCGGAAACCGCTTAGAAAACAGCGTCCATATAAGCCGTGTGAACACACCCTTAAAAACAGTTCAAAATCAAACCATGGTAACAAAACGCAACTCGTGCCTTGTTCCAAATAAATTACACCTGAAAAAACTATTTTATATAGTAGTGACCATAAAATATAAATATAAAACATAAAATATAAATATAATTAATAGTAAGTAAATAATAAATATAAAACATAAAATATAAATGTAGGAGAGAAGGCAGACAAACTTCTCACTTCTGATCTACAGTAATGCTGAAAGAATAATGATAGCACAATGGTGAAAACAATAAAAACAAGAATACTGTGTATGATCTATACCAACCACTTGATCTGTGTTATACAGTATGAAGTAAATGCTGTAAAACAGCCGGGGAACCACCCCAAGCATTAGATATACCGAGCAGTAGCTCCCTTTATTGGTTGGATAGTGTGGCGCACTCACAGAACAATCCCACGCGTATCGCCAATTATAACAAGATCTTCAGTGTTCACTTTATTTGTCCGTGGTTTCATAGTTTATGTTGAATATGACACAGAACATAGCGCAGCACCTGTCAGGCCTGTCCAACCGGTTACAAAGAAGTAAGATAAATTATGTTTGGCTTTCGTCCGTCAGTATGTTTCTCCACTGAGAGATTGCAGATCTATATTGCTGAGTAAATAAGATGGTAGAATTAGTCATTTTATAGTAGCGTATGAGGCATTATATGAATTGAAGGGGGGTGTACAGTGTTGCAATGCTGCGCTGCACCTGTGATGGTGGAGATTGCTGTAGTTTGCTGTATTGCATTGTGGTGTTTTGCTTTATTCCTTCATCCTGCATCGTATCTATGTATTTCATGTTGGGATCTATGTGTGGTCTTTGTATCTCAGCTTGGATGATCACAAAGAGGCGGGGACCACCGGATGTCTTTCAAAGAATATTTACTTATTCATTTATCTTCATAAAACAATAGTATTTATCAGGGCTGTGGAGTCGGCAAGCCAAAGCCCCGACTCCGACTCCTCAATTTCCCAAACCTCCGACTCCTGACTCCCTCATACTCGGCGCATGTTTAAGTAATAACTTTACTGTAGTAAATTGGTAACAGGCTGTTTATCACCTAATGATGCAATAATCAAGCTATTTAGGTAGAACAGACACTGACAAGCAAAAGGGTAACAATGTTTTGAACACTTGTGGGTAGAGTTGAAGAAAAAGCTGTATTTGTATCCAAGTCCAGTCTGCACCAACATGGGAATGTGTAGAAGAGAAACCCGGGATCAGATTTTGGTTAAGACCTGCTTGAATCGATCCAGAGCCCAGAAGGATTAGCAAGTATTGAAAACCAAAAGGTGAATTTCCCAATTACTAACAAAATAATATAAAAAAATTTTTCATTTTGATTTTTAGGAGCAGAACAGTAACAATGCAGTTACAGGAAAGAATCTGAGAACTAAGCAGATGCTAAATACTTGCAAGTCAAATTTATGTATAAGATAGGTAAGATGACTGTATATAAAATTACAGTAGCCTCATGTACAAAGCTGTAGTGGATGGTGAGATATGGAGCCAGAAAGTCCAAAGTTCAAAACATTGTTACCATTTTGCTTGTCAGTGTAAAATATATTTATTGGATATGACTTTAGAACACAAAAAAATGGTAAATATGCAAAACACTGCAGGACCATTTGTGGAGTCTCTGAATTTGTTCTGAGAAATAGTATTGCCATCAGATCCTGCATACATGACCTCACATCTGATCTCATTATTTCCAGGCTAGAGAACGGCCTCTCTACACTAACTTGGGGGCAAAGCGGTGACCACAGGGGCAACATCACAATGTCAGGGTATAAAGGAATTGCCTCAGCCACAGTCATTTTTGATGAATGGTTGATCTCTGCTACTTCTTTGAAAGCAGGTGGAAAATGTTACTGAAATCCGTTTGCCCTGGGAGCGGGATCTTTTCCCCTGGGGCAGCGCTTTGCCTGCTCCATGTCATCAATTACACTCCTCATGTGATAAGGCTGAAGATATGGGAGCAGGAGCACTGGCCGGGCCAAATTCCTCTTGCTCTTTGCATCGAACTAACTGGACCAACTTATTATATATTTTGGGAGTCTGAGTCGGTCCCTTTTATGACGACTCCGACTCCTGCAAAATAGGCACCAACTCCAACTCCACAGCCCTGGTATTTATTATAATTACTTTAAAACAAGTCTTCTTTAGACACAGCGCTGATTATAATAAATACTATTGTTTTATGAAGATAAATGAATAAGTGAATATTCATTGAAAGACATCGGGTGTTCTTCTATTTTACGAAGAGGAAATCTCGGCTGCTACTTAACACAGCATCTTTAATACCTAGTGTTTAAATGTTGATGAAAGTATCACAAAGAGGAGGGGAGCATTCATGATGCAGTCAGTGTCTCTCCGATACCTGACTGGACCCTGGAGATCCCCCCTGTGGTGGACCTGGGCTTTGATCATTCAGCCGATAGTGGGAGAAGGAGCAGCAAAGGAGCAAGCTTGGTTAGGAGAACTAGACCACAGCCGCCTCCTTCCTATGAACACCATGGACTCCCCCACAATTTGCCCAAGCATCCCATCCAGGAGACTATTATCTGGTGTGTTATGGAATGTATTTGGTGAAATGTCTATTTCACCCACAAGATGGCCCCTGTGTCCAGACACACCCTGTTGTGTCAAGAAGTAACCAAGATGGCCACTGGCCTTAAAGGGGTTGTCTTGCTACAAGGATTGCTTTTTATGTTAAAGATCTTTCAAAAACAAATCACGTTGCAATATGTGTCCAAAAACAGTGTCCTACCTATTCTGAGATATCCTCCTCTTGTATGGGCCTCATCAGCTCCTCAGGTCGCTATAGCTACAGACCTGTTTGATCTATCCAGATAGGCTGCCAGCACTGGTTGCTATAGCTACAGACCTGGCTTCTACTGCAGCCTAGTGGAAGCCAATATACATGCCCCTGAATTCTAAATGAAGCCAAGAAAACAGGACTGAGGTGAGATGAATCAATGTGGTGAGACAACCCCTTTAACTATTTTGCTTCTATGAGACAAAGAAGAGGCTGTAAAATATAGATCAGAAGAACCAATAAAGAAGGTGGATGTATGTCACATGTTGCCTCTGGAATTTTTGTCTATCTGTGTTTTGTAATAAGAGTCAGAGAACTCATTAGACTGCAGACTGTCAGTTTGTGATTTCTTTCTCTGGCACGTGTCATTCCATATACTGATTTGTCCCCGTCCCCCCCCCCCCCCCACTAGGACGTCGAGCCCCTTTGCGGTATCGGCTACTACATGGTGTGTTGTCTCTTGTGGTGATGGGCCGGATTATAGACTTGCATTAACCAAAATACTATGGCAGGACTTATGGGGAAGAGAAGAGCATGCATGCAGGGCCGTCATCAGAACTTTCAGGGCCCCATACAGCTGAAGCGTCTGGACCCCCCTTTCCCATAAACCCCACTTGCAGCAGGCCCCCTTCATTCACCGGGCCCCGTACAGCAGTACCCCCTGTACTGCCTTTATGGCGGCCCTGTGTGCATGGACCGTGTGGAGTCTGGGGAACCCTACCCTACTTCATCTCACTGGTTGGAATGTCCTGGAAGTCACCAGATCAGGACTCTGCAGCTGACAAGGAAATGTTTTGGGGAGGGGTTTAAAATCTCTTCTACCTGAGGAAGGTGCTCAGGATATTTTCTCCTCAGAAGAATATGACCACGCTGTGGATGTCATATATGGACAATGAACTGTGGACAATCCTGGACTGTGAGTGAGGTGGAGAGAGGCCTATGTAGGCCTTATGTCCAGCTCGTTTATTATAGAGGGGGTTGAGGTTGTGACAGTGTAGATTGTTACATTGTGATGTTGTGCTTTACTACTTAATTATTATATTGTATCTTTGTATTTCATGCTGGGATCTGTAAGGCCATGTTCACACGGCTTATTTGGACGTGGTTTTGGACGAGGTTTTCGGAGCGTTTCCTCGCCCAAAACGCCCCCAGTTCATGTAATTGATTCCTATGTAAAACCTCGTTGTAGTTCACACACGACGAGATTTTTACACGCTTCCTTGGAAGCGCTGAAAAAAAGTGTCCTGTCAATTCTTGAAGCGTGTTTTAGGTGCGTTTTTCGGCGCGGTTTTTGTCCTGGCTATTAATTTGTATGGGTGAAAACCTCATCCAAAACCTCGCCCAAAACTTGCAGAGAAACGCCTCTAAAACATCTTCTGAAGAAGCGTGTTTCAGGCGAAGTTTTGGGAACGGAAACGCTCCAAAAACCACGTCCAAATAAGCCGTGTGAACATGGCCTTAGGCTATGTCTACACAGCACCGGATTCTCATTGGGTTTTGAATCCGCCAAAAATCTGACCGTACCTGGTGCTGTGTAGACTTCAATAGAAAATCCGTGCTGTAGTCTACACAACACAGGTTTTCTGCTGAAGCCGCCATCCGTCTGATGGAAGATAGAGCATGTTTTATCTTCCGCTGCTTACCCGTCGGATTCCTGTGGAGCCCAAGTACTGGGCCGGCGGGAAATCCAAAAACAAACTGCGGCTTCTGTTGTAAACCCGTGCCAAAAGCTGCGGTACAGCATTGTTGAAAAGCCATTGGATTTTGGACGGCATTTTAACATTGCTGTGTAGACGTAGCCTTATGTGTGTTGCTTGGATGACCACATCGGTGGACATTCATGATGCAGTCAGTGTCTAGCAGATACGTAGCTAGACCCTGGAGATGCCTCCTGTGGGGTGCTGGGCTTGGTCATTCAGCACTGTTAGCTAGGGGTTGTGGACACTAGACACTGTACAGAGGGAAAAGGACATGTATGGGGGAGTAGTATTAGTTGTAGTAGTTAGTTAGTTGATCTCTGGGATTTGAATGAGAAGGTGGCCAAGATCTTTGGTTGTGATGAGAACCTGGGCCAATGAGTTGGATCCGGGAGATTTGAAGAAGAAATAGGCAGGTATCTGAGTTATGCACCAAAACCAGGGGCCAAGGGAACCAATGAGAGGAGTTGGAGAGTCTGAGAGGAGATTTGGACTTGTATGTGGTCTTTGAGCGAGGAGTTGAGCTGCAGCAAACACCTCAAAGGACTATAAACAGAAAATCGGTGTTGTAACTATTCTGTAGATGCGAACTGTGTGTATCCTTCGACATGAATGCATTTGGTTGGTGCTCCCCCACATCTGTGCTCGCTCTGTTGATTGTGTGTTGATCGTAGGGACCCCGTGACCGCACCATTGGTGAGAACTGCACAAGAAGGGACTTCTAGAAATCTCTGGTCAGGCTGGGACTAACCTCTTTTAGGTAAGCGGACACAAAAGGGAAATGAAGGTGTGTAAATGATAATACCGTATGTAATCAGATGTATGATGTAAATGTACTTTCTTTAGCCTTGCAGATTTTTCTTTTGACTATCCCCAGATCGGAGGTTGTATTGAGTAACTGCTGTGTCCTAACCTGAAGTCTCTGCATTTTTAGCATATTTGATACCATTTGAACATTCTAATAGGGACACTTTGGCAGGATGTGGTTTATCGGTATGATAGGGTAATGTTTGACTATGCATCCTATCCTTCCTATAAAGACTTTACTCTGAGGACGTCACAGAGGGACATTGCCTACAACAGGCACCATTTGCTTTTAGTTATAGCTTTTATAGCTATAGCAAAAATCTGAACCATAACCTGATATTTTTTGCCTACACAGCATAGGTATTATTAAAGAGTAATGTAGCGGATCTTTAGGATACCTGTTGTAGTTGATGTGTTTTGTAGTTTGTCTGCCAGATTTCTTCTTCCTCTTAGTTAGAAGTCCTCTAATGCAGTCTACAATGTCCATTATGTGTGTGAAGCTGCATCCCATAGGGAATACACTGGAGATTCTGCACACAGCATGGACAGGTAGTATAGATAATCAGTATAAGTCTACAGATATGCAGCTATCGTATGGGCTTGCCTTCCATATTGCTGCAGTGCTGTTCTCCTCAGAACCATTTTATTCATGGGGGACACAAGGAGGGCAGAGCTTGGTAGGCAGGGGAATTGTCTGTGAATTGCCAGGAGGAGTTAAAGGGAACCTGTCAGCAACTTTATGAACGATGGGCAGCACGAAATAGCTGCTGGTTACCCGATCCTAACCCTGTGTCTTTTACACCGAAACGCTGCAGCGCTTCCAGGTAAAACACCCAGTGAAGTTGTACTGGACGCGGGGACAGTCCATTAAGGGGCCCCATAATGATACCAATAAAGACGACAACTCATCCCGCAAAAAGCAAGCGCTTACACAGCAAAATAAAAAAGTTATGGCTTTCAGACTATGATGACATAAAAGTGTAGTTTTTTTCTAAACGCATTTTTGTGTAAAAGTAAAAAAAAAAAAAAAACCTATATAAAATTTATATACTTGAAATTGTACTGACCTACAGAGTAAAGTAAGCGTCATTTATACCACATGGCGAACGCTATAAATGAAGCCCAAAAAACAATGGTGGAAATGTGCTTCCTCCTCCCCACCTCATTTTCATGGCCCAATGCTTAAAAAAAAACAAACTATGGAACACCTGTGCACCCAAAATGCACAGTATACCCCTAGATGAGATCACAGCCTAAAGGCTTGTTCACACAGAGTTTACACTCCGTGTTAAGTGCTGTAGGGATCCATCTTGGGGTCCACACTGATTATCACTGCTGTCTATGCTGAACACAGAGCAGAGTTCACCTGAGGGATCGCCGCTCCGTGTTTCAATAGCGCAGCTCGGCTCCGTCTTGAAAAGAATTGCATGTTAATTCTTTTCAAGACGGAGCCGAGCTGCGCTATTGAAAGTGTCAAAAAGTTATTCTCGCATAAAGTGACACATGTCAGATTTCAAAAATAGGGCTGTGTCAGGAAGGCCAAAACTGGCTGGGTCCTTAAGGGGTTAAGCCATGTAAGGAGTCCGTTCGACTTGGATTAATCGCGCACAATGGGGCAGATTTTCTAATGCAACAAAACGGCATTCATACTTTTTACTACATTAGGTGTTTTGGAAACCTTCTGGCACATTTTCCGCTTCGCCCAACAAAGGGCTTGGCCTAGACCAGGGTTTGGCATGACAAAAAGAGGAATGACTTTGACAAAATTTTGTTGTCAATATTGGTGTAAACTAAGGCATTAGCTACTGTGAAAAATTAAATTCAATGTTAAACTTTATCTGCATTGTTTTAAGTTTTAGACAATTTTTGCAAAATTTTCATGGAACATTCAGTACAGTGTAAGGCTATGCCTACACGACAGGGATTCACTGTCAGATTTCTAAGCAGATTCAGTATTTAGAATCCACAAAAATCAGGCTGTAATCATCCCCTCAATAGAAAATCCAAACTGTAGTCTACACCGCTTTCAAATCCAAAATCTGTTAAAAAAAAAAAAAACAAACTTATAATTTCTTCTATAATCCATCATACTTCACTTGAAAACGGCGGAATATAGTACAGTTCATTGTTAATGGGCCGGCCAAAATCCGCGCAAAACCCACAGCACAATCCGCGCCAAAAATGCGGTAAAAAAATAAAACCGGTGATAAGATACTGGTTGGATTCATTGACTGAATCTGACAGTCTTTTACAATCGCAGTGTGCACGCAGCCTAAGGAAATTGGTTTACAAACTCTGTAAAAAATAAAATTAAAAAAAAAAAAGCAGATTTTAGATGTGCTGCAGGTTTTCAACTCCTCCGCATGCCCTAATTGTGGTGTGGTAAGGTGAAGACCATCGCACACAATAGATGGTTGGGAAGTTAGGCTGATATTGTTTGGGTTGGATGGTGTTCATCTTATTTGTATGAGTACACTTAGTGTTTTGACAAAATGAAATTCAATTTATAGAAAACAATTTAAAAATTCCCCATGCAATTTCTCTCTGCTTTATCCTCTTTGCCCACTTGTTTCCTTTCTGCTACACTTTTTTTTTTGCTGATTTTGACTTTGATAGGTTCAGATCACATGTAAGATCATTTAAGTGAATGGCTGGAAGGTTCTGACAACTCCTGAGGCCACAAAATGATCCTTATTGGTTTCTCCAGACACCTGGAAGGATTTTTCTGCCTTCAAATTTTCTAATATAGTCAACATGGGTATAGGAATTTCATCGCAGGGAGAAACTGGTCTTAGAGCTGAGTGGAGCTTTGGATACTTGTCTTCGCTGTAAAGCCAGTGATATTTAGCAGGCAAAAGTAGTCACCGATATGGTTTTGCGTTTCTCGTCAGACCATGGGAACGCCAAAGTTGGGCCTTTTTCTCTGACCCTTTGTCCACTGTCTGAGCTGTTCAGCACATCTCCTGCACACTTTATGTGGTGCCTAAGATTTGTCCTGCTCACCCAACTTCAAGCCTAAAATATGCGTGGTAAGCTTTTTGTACAAAATTTGATTGATTTGTCCTCTGTTGGGTGTTGTAAAACAACCGCGTATGTAAGAAGATATTTGGATTGTTTCTGTATCTTTTTTTTCACAAACTCTTTTTCCGGTTAGATGACATCTTCTGTTAAAAAAACCCAACAAATTAAACAATAACTCATAATAAATACTGTAACCGTATCCTTAAAGGTACCTGGTACCATGTAATAATGTATAGCGCCACTTTCAAATATGAATATACCCTCTCAAGGCAACCATCAACGGGTCTCCTGTCCCGTATAGCACAACAATCAATAGAGCGGTGGGCCCGTCTTTCACAAATATTCGAATCCTTGGAAAGCTTTATTACAAACTTCTTAAAAACATACTAGGAAGGTGTAGCAACTTCAAATAGACAAACAATGAGGGATACTTAGGTTCACTTCTGCGGTAGCCACCATTCGGCAAGCGTTATAGCGTCCAGGTCGAACGCCCAATGTAGGACTTCTGAAGATTCATCGGAAAGCCGGGGAGTATGTATCTTTTCATGCTGCATGGAAAGCCCCATAGAATAATAGTAACAGCGTAAAGTTTTTTTTTACCCAACCAGGGTTAGTGAGGAACAACCATTCTCTCTCTTCGTAAATGCATGTATAAGTATGGACAAACGCTACAATTGACATGCCGATGTAAGTCATGATTGGAATTCAGTAGAGCACGGATTAATAATTGCATAATATATATGAAAATCTTGGAAATTTTATGGAAGTTTAAATATTATTAATATAAAGCAAATTTTGCATATATTTGGACTGGTGATATTTCTTTTTTGCATCAGTGAGGAATATTCAGGAGACCAGGCAGTCCATGTCTCTCTGGCTGCGACGTTTCGGAGAGATCCCTTCCCTTTCTCAAGCATACACAGAGTAGCTCATCTAGGTACTAAATAGCGCTAATGGTAACTACCTGCAGAGGAAACCTGTGATCTCACAAAGCAGATTTAAAAACATCATTAAAAGAATGCACCTACATATTGCAGTACTAAGTTACAGATAAGCTTTGAGACTAAAATTCTAATGAATACCATTTGGAGCCATAGACTCCAATTGGTGTATC
Source organism: Phyllomedusa bahiana (assembly GCA_025379985.1). Lineage (NCBI taxonomy): Eukaryota > Metazoa > Chordata > Amphibia > Anura > Hylidae > Phyllomedusa > Phyllomedusa bahiana. The sequence goes on along the minus strand of JAODAL010002684.1, from coordinate 44,041 downwards.
CAGAAGGCCTCTCTTTGCAACAGCCTTTTCTGAAGTTGTCCGGCATCTCCACAATGTATCTTTTCCAATATGCACCATCGTAGCTCGGACAAACCATGTCCTTCTTTCATAAAGTCACTATATTTACTATTTTGCCATAGGCAAACTTAAGCTCTATCAATTCTCTATCTATAAAACACTAAAATGTAACTTTTATTATGTATAACACAACCTCTATACACACTATTTAAAAACCTGATTTCTAACCTCACCATTTATCCCTTTCTACTTCTGAAGGAAAGAAAAGCTCCTTTTCTATTATCAAGTCTGGTGGAACACCACCTATTAACAGGAAAACCTTATATATTCAGCAATTTACTAACTCCAGTAAGGGATCCCAAGCCTCCTACTTGGGCAGTCATCCCTAATCTAATAGACACAAAACAAATAAGGCTATGTTCACACGGCTTAAAATGGGCCGTATTTCGGTCCGTAATTACACGCCGGAGTGCGCCAATTACGGGCCGAGAACGGCCCATTCATTACGGTAATTCACAGTTCTCATAGAGAACTATGGATTACGTCTCCTCTCTCCGCCCGGCGAAGCCGCCGGGCGGGGAGATAGTGGTCATGTCACTTTCTAGCGGCGTATACGCGCCGCTAGCAGTGATTGTCTATGGGCCGGCGAGGTGCCGGCCCCCCGCTCACTCCCCCGGCCACACGGCGTAATTGCGGGGCGAAATTACGCCCCGCAGTTAAGCCGTGTGAACCTAGCCTAAGGCCCCCTTGTGACACCCTCTGTAGCAGGTGACACTTGTAGACAGAGGTGAGAAATCATAATCATGCCTGACCTCCCCAACATGTTTCACCAGCTAAACTGGCTTCATCAGGGGTTAGAGGTCCGGTCCCATGTGATCTAAGCTCATTTCCTTTTATATCATGTTGGGTTGCTTACCAATTAGCCATCAGAGAATCCACAAAACCCACTCCTCCTTCCACTCTCCTGCATGCACACCCATTTTCTTTGGAGACTATCTTTCATAAAGTGACGCGCTAAAGATGTCTCGCCATAACGTTTATCTTCTTCTATATCTGTCTTTTCAATTTTTTTAGCTTTGTATTGTCTAATCATAGATTTATGCTCATTTAATCTGATCTTTATGGCTCTGCTAGTTTGACCGACATATATCTTCCCTGCTAAACCTGGTACCATGTGACATATGAGCAATCGGGCTTGTCTGACACACCAGCATAAATTACAAAAAGCTATGCGAGGTAATGACGTATATATGTCTATAGCAAAGAACTATTAAACATGCATGTGATACAGTGTATAGTCTAATTGCACGAATGTTCCTAAATCATGCAAAGTGAAAAGTTGCATAGCACTTCCCCCGGTTTATGTTGTTGGCACAATGAGTCTCCTCTTGGACACCATCAACACAGACCCTGACTTCTGTCTGTAGGCCACTTCTTGGACCTATTGATGTAGTCCAGTTCATTTGTAGTCCTGCCAATCTGCTTATTTGAGAAGATTTATTACTAAACTATTAATCGTACGCTATTTATATTGATGGATTACCTCCATTATGAATATGCAGGGCTCATGAAAGAGTTCAATATTACCTGTCAGATTTGGCTCCTTGCCTAATTAATCTAGTTTAAGAGGACTATTCATGGCTTCCTTTCCTTTGGCGCAACCTGCAGGACTCCGCTATGTTCATTGCCTGGATTAAAGAGGGTTTTCTCAGTACAAAGATCAGCTTTCAATGTAAAAGGACAGTTAAATGAAGACTTTTTCTAAATAGATTAGTCATTAGATTTTACTTTAGTCATGAAATAAGTGTGTATGTGCTCTGAAGTGCACACAGGTACCTGCATACTAGGGGGACATCTGTAATCTGATTAGCTAAGAGCAAGGATGTCTGTTAACTGATTAGCAGAGAGCAGGGAGTGACGTCTGCTATTTGATGAGCAGAGAGCTGGGAGTGATTGAAGCAAATGACTATATCTAGCAAGATTAGCTTCACTAAACAAAAGGTACATGTGCTGTGAGGACTTGTATGACTTGATCTGTAATCCTGTTAGGCTATGTTCACACGGCTTAGACTGGGACGTATCTCACCCCGTATTTCGCACCGTACTGTGCTAAATACGGGGCGAGATACGTCCCGGTCATTACGGTAATCGACAGTTTTCATAGAGAACTATGGATTAAGTCTCCTCTCCCCGCTTGCACAATACACCAAGCGGGGAGAGAAGTGACGTCAATTATTCATGGCGTAAACGCACAATTAAGAATGATTGTCTATGGGGCTGGCGGGCTGCCGGTCCCTCCGCCCCCGAGCACACAGCGTAATTGCGGGCGAAATACGTCCCGCAATTATTGCCGTGTGAACCTAGCCTTAGAGATAGCAATCTCCTGCTCTGTCAGAGTAGTGGCTCCCTAGAAGTTGAATATGCTAATCACTGCTGTAGCACCACTCACAGCCTGAGAAGAACAAGCAAAATTGATAAGACTCAGTGAAACAGAGCGGTGAGAAAATCCATTTTAGTCATCAAAGAGGACCTTACCTACTGGTATCTACACCTTAAACTTTAAACTATAGCTCATTTGTATCCTATGTTAAAAATGTTCAATTGAAGCGGTTTGAAGTTGGTAGTTACCAGTAACTGAACCTGTCAGGTCTGCGAAAACCAGACCTGACTATAATAAATGATTGTGCTATTTGGGTTCAGCATGTCAAAATTTATCTGCTGTCACAAAACGTGATGTAGACCAGACAATGCTGATTTTTTTTTTTTTTTTTTTTTAATCTCCACCCCACCATGTATGCTGCCCTTTATATGTTTGGTGCTGCTAGGTTATAGTTTCTGCTTTACTTTATCAGTTAATGTGATGTAGCATTGGTTTGCAGTGTGATATTTATTTGGTACTGCTTGGGAGTATTTTTGGCTGGGCTGTGGTATTGCTGAGTATTTACTTTGTGCTAAACTGCTGGGGCGTTACTTTAGGTTTCAGTGTGGTATTTGGCACTTCTGAGGGTGGGATCATTTTGGGCTGCATTGTGGTATTTGGGGAGGTGTATGCTCACACAGTTGCCATCCTATTTTGGTGGTCTACAGAATTTTCTTTGGGTGTTTTGAACCTGGAAGCAGCCCAAGGAGCAGAAGCCATTAGAATAACTGATGACTCAGTGACCTTCAAGGTTAGAAACTTGATCCCTATATTATGCTATCCCAGGTCTTCCAGCTGTTACTGCTATTTGCGAGGGACTGCATGTGTTAGCGGTTGGACCACCCCATTCAAGAAGTGCATGCCGGCACCAGGTAAGCACCTCACTAGCTGCATTTCTGTTGCATTCTGGTGCCAGAAACTTTGCTTCACTTATTGATCCCCACCTTCTCTTCTCATCCCTTTTGCTGTGCCCTCTCCAGCTTTTATCACTCTTTAATAGAAAACACTGTATTTTTCGGACCATAAGACACACATGGGTTTTATAAGAGTAAAATAGGGGGAAAAAATTTATGAAACATGCGACTTTTTGATCATTTTTATTTTTTATTGTAATTTTTTGTGGATATGAAATGACCAAAAAAACAATATTTTGGCATTCGGAATATTTTTTTCTTGTACGGTGTTGGATTGTAATAGATTGGACTTTTACGAATGCGGCGATACCAATTACGTGTAACTTATTTGTAAAAGGGCATAAGAGGGGTGATTTTTACTTTAATACTTAGCCCTTCTTGGGTATTTGACCACTAGGGAGCATGATCTATTGTCCTTTATATGACAGTACTATAGTATTGCTGTATATAGGATTTTCATTCATTACCTATTACATTATGACTGGCGATTTTGCAAGTTTTCCTACCTACAGAGGATAGAGGGCTATAATTTTTTATTGCAGGTACAATTGAATTGTGAGAAACCAGAATCTAAAAAAAAAAAAAAAAATCAGAAAATCATTTATCTGTATTTGATCACCTACGAACCAGCAAGAATTCTGGCTCTCGCAGACCTGTTAGTTTACTTTCAGAAGCCTCCTACTCTACACTTATTGTATTAATTGCACCTGTTTGAAATCATTACCTGTATGAAAGACACCTGTCCATACACTCCAACCTCTCCACCATGGCCAAGACCAAAGAGCTGTCCAAGGACAGCAGGGACCAAATTGTAGACCTGCACAAGACTGGGATGGGCTACGGGACAATAGGCAAGCAACATAGTGAGAAGGCAACAACTGTTAATGCAATTATTAGAAAATGGAAGAAATATGTCAATCTTCCTTGGTCTGTGGCTCCATGCAAGATCTCGCCTCGTGGGGTAAGGATGATTCTGAGAAAGGTCAGGAATCAGCCCAAAACTTCACAGGAGGACGTGGTCAATGACCTGAATAGAGCTGGGACCACAGTCTCAAAGATTACCGTTGGAAACACACTACGGGGTCATGGTTTAAAAAATCCCCCAGGCCCAATGCTGTGCCCCCCCTCCCTTCAAAACCGCACGTGCCCCCCTTTTAAAGGGTCTTGCCCCATCGGAGAAGGCAGGGGAAAAAGTCATGTGATGAAACCAAAAAAAATTTTTTGGGCAGCAACCCCCAAAATTTTTGTCTTTTTTTGGAGGAAGAAAAAGGACGAGTACAACCCAAAGGCCGGGTGCCCAAAAACTGTGAAGCATGGGGGTTTGGCGGGAAACCCTTTGTTTTGTAAGAAAGGGGCCATTTTAAATTTTTCCCCAAAAGGGGAAAACAGGGTGATTTGGAAACCCTATTAAAAGGGAGGATAAAATGGGGACATGTATCTGAAAAATTTTTACCCCAAAACAGCCCCCATTCCTAGTAAGAACTTTTGGAAGAGGGCCTCCTGGCTGGGTTTTTCCAGCAGGAAAAAATGCCCCCAAAACAGCCGGGGGCAGCAAGGGGGCTCCTTTAAAAAACATTTCAAGCCTCCAACCTAAACCCCAATCAAAAATTTTTTGGAGGGAGTTAAAACCCAAATTTTTAGGCCACCCCCAAAAAGTTTGGAAAAAATCGGGAAGTCTGAAGGAGGGGGGGAAAAAATCCCTGTGCGTGGGGTTGCAAACGTCATCAAAAACTACGGGAAAACTTCTGACCTTTTGTAATTGAAAAAGTTTTGTACCAAATCAAAAGTTTTTTGTTATTATATTGCATAAATTTACTTTTTCATTTTAAATAAAATGCAAAAAAATTTATTTAAAAATCTTTACAATGTGCTTTCCCATTTTTTTTTGTTTTTTTTATATTCATTTTAAAGTGCCCCTAAAATTTAAAAAAATTCCCGACCTTCCACTCTTTGAAAGGGGGGAAAACGGCAAAAACCCGTAAAATCAAGTCCCTTTTTTTCCCCTCATTAAAATTTGGCCCGGGCCTAGGGAAAGGGTTTTGCAGGGAGGTTTCTAGTTTAAATTTTGGCATCCAATTGTCCCCCTGCAATTTACATTTCGGGAAGCCCTTTGGGATTTTTAAAACGGTTGGGCTAGATCTCCGGCATTTTTCAAAATTTGTTAACTTTTGGGCTTTTTCCAAAAAAGGAGGGGAAGCCCAAAAGGTCATTGTTAAAGAAGCCAAACTGTTCACAAAAGTCCCTCCCATCAAAGCAGTTTAAAGGGGAAATTGTCTAAAAAAATAAAGTCATTTTTTTAAGTCCCATTTTTTGTTAAACTTTTTTTGGGGTTTTTTTGGTTTTTTTTTTAAATTTTTTTTCCCATAAGGGTTTTTCTTTTTTTTTTTTTAAAATAATTTTTTAAGGGTTTTTTGCATTTTTTATTTGGCCACTGGGCCCTTGTTTGCATGTTTTAAACCAGCAGTCAAAGAGATCCCTTTATAGTGTTTTCCATGCACATGGGAAAGCCCCTTAAGATGACTCTTTCCCATTGACTTCAAAGGGAGATTTTTTATAGCCCCGCTCTGTAAACCGGGGAAAAAAGCACTGGGGCGGGAGTAAAAGGGGGGTTGAACTGTGACTTCTCCTTTTTGTGCTGGGGGATCCTTTTTTTAACTATTCCCCCCGGGTGTCTCCTTTCGTTTGACCCTTTTGTGAAATTTGAGCAGCCCAACTGAAAAATTTCTCTACGGGAACAGGAAGTGTCAGACTTTTAAAATTTGGCTTAGGGGCCCTAAGTAAAAAAGCAGGCCCTTAAGAATTTTTAAAAAAATATTAAAAAGGGGGGATAGGGAAAAAAAAAAAAACAAAAAAACAAAATTTTTAAAAAAATGGTTGAATATAAAAATGGGGGGTTTTAAAAAATAAGTTTATCTTTGGAAAAATATTCCCTTTAAAGGAAAAATTTTTGTGGTAGAAAAAAAATGCCCCAAGCAACCCGGAAAAAGGCCCCCAGCCTTGAAAGATTTTCAGAAAAGGTTTATTCAGGAAAGGGTGTGATGAAAGATAAAGAGCAGGGAAACTCGAAACGCGTTGGGTGGGCATCTTGGGGTTTATTGATTTTTTGGAAACGGATTTTAAAATTACCCAAAAATTGGGTTTTTGGGGGGTGCCCTTTTTCAGTCTGGCAGTGACAACTTATTTGTACTTGAGGTGCAAATACCTTGATTCCTTTAAAAAAATACATAGGCTTTTCTTAAAGGTTTGGCGTTTAAAAAACGAAAAAAAATTTTTGGGAGTAGGACGGCCCTTTTTTACCTATAGCTTTTTAGATTTCCCAAAAGAAAGTCTTATAATAGATGAATGTTTGCAGCATGCAACCTGTTGCATTCTCTTTTAAAGTAATAAGAATTTTGCTATGCCACTTAATTTATGTGAATCTTTTTGTCTTTTTATGCCAGAGTTTTAAAATTTTTTGCATTTTGTGTGAATGGCCCGTTCTAAATTCCCGGGAATAGAGAAAAATAAAGAGTTTTTGGCTTCAAAAAAGAGAAAAAGTGTCTTGTCAAAATCTGCAATTGTTCCATTTTGGACGGTGAGACCCGGCATTGCTGTGCCCACACTGCAGCCGTGCCCATTGCACCCATTGTTCCAGAATAAACAAGTGACATCTGCCCACGGAGGTTTGTGCACAAATACTCGCTCCTACCTGCCTAATTACCACTATTAGCATTTTCCAGCTCATCTCGCTTTTCTTGCTGGGTGAGCTCTGCTGCTTCAGCACAAATAGTCTGTGTGCATGCGGCTCATGTCCTGGGCACTGATCATAGTCATTCCTTTCCTGCTGTGTAATCCTGGTAGAGTGAGTGAAGGCTCGTCTATGACATAACCGGAAACTTCTCTAAGTTTATGTAGCAGGAGTGCATGCAGACATGAAACGTGACTGCTGGAAGAGTTGTCTTGACCTGGAGGACATTCTTTTCCACTATGGGATGTGATACAATTTGGTAATCCTTCATATAGGCAGTGGTAATATACCAGTTGCAGAAGTTGCAATGGTCAACCCAGAAGTGGCACGTCAGACAGGACTACATAGATGTCTTCTACAGTTTTTTAATATTGTAGAAGAGGTTAAAAATCAGACAATACCTTTTAGAGGCTACCTGGGTATATTTGGTAAGTGTTTTAAGACTTTTTCCCCAGTGGGGGGGCACAGTGCCTTTTTAAGGGGCTGAAACTAATTCTGTTGTGGGAAAAAACCCCTTTTTTCCTAGCATGTGACTGTGGACTCCACTAAGGCTTTCAGTTATTTAAAGTAAAGATAGTCTGACCGGTGGGGACTTACCATACAAACTCGAGTATAAGCTGACACTAAATTTGCCCCAAAAAAAATGGAAAAACTTTGACGCCCTTTTATAAGGCTAGGTCAAAACAGCCGCTTTTGGTAAAAATAAAAGGATACCAATAAAATTACAAAGGCAGGTATGGGCAGTTTAATGTCCCCCATAGGCAGGGTTTTAAAAAAAAAAAAAATACAAGTACTTACCTCTCTTCCCTGCTGCTCCGATGTGCTGCGTCTTCTTACTGGCACAGTCTGCTTGTGGCCTTCTGGAGTCCTACTGCAGAGCAGGGAGCGCTCGCTCTCTGCTCCACAATAGTGTCTTCAGCTGTACGTGCTCCCAGAGGAAGTTCATACAGCTGAAGAGATCGCCGCCCGGGCCATGGCAGTGCCGGGATGCTGTTGGCTGACTCAAGAATCAGCTGTATGTGCTCCTAGAGGAGTCGCATACGGCTGATGGATCTCTGCTGGCGCCCGGTCCATGGCAGTGCCCTGACGGTGACTTGAGTATAAGCAGAGGAAGGCCTTCTCCGCACATTTTTGTACTCGGCTTATACTCGAGTATATATGGTAATTGGAAAATGTGGTTTATAATTTTTTTTTTTTTTATTTAGCATAGTAGTTGTGGGAGTCCTTGAAAAATCGGCTATAAACTTGAAGACTAATGAACACATTTTAATTCATTTCATATAAAACATACATGACTCACTGAGAATCTGAAACTCTATAACATGCTCATTGGTTAAAGGGGTAGTCTCGTTTCATTTATTAGCTTTAAATATGTGAGCAAATATAAATAAAGACTATTACCAAACACAATGCTGTTCTGATTTTGCTTCTCTTCAGATCTTCTTTCCTTCTTTTGCAGACGTGTTTTTCTTGCTACCGGCCACCTTTCTTTGCTCTTATAGGCTGAGGCAGTGGTCAGGAGAAGGACTCACTCTTTGCTCTCTTCTTTATCTGGAAATACAGAGCTCATTTACATTATTTACTGAGAAGCCTTAACCATTTAGAGCTCTTTAGCCTTGTACACTGCAGTTTACAAACCTCCAGCAGTTATTTTCTTTTTACAAGATCAGCTAGGAATAGCAGAGCTGATATGCCAATCATTTACTTTAAAACCCACCACATCCTGACCAGGAAGGGTGAATCTGAAGCTCCCTGTGGCTCTGTAAAACCGCATGATGAGACAACCTCTTTAACCCAAATGTTGTGCACTTGGTGGCAGTCCTTGGCAAGGAAGACCGCTAGTCTGGGTGGCTAGCTTGGCTGAAACAAAACATAGCTGTTAGGGTGTCATTGTGTGCTAAGTCAGACAGTTGTAGTCAGTAGGAGCCTGTGCTGCCCTTGTATCACTATACTCTGCAACAGCTTGTGTTCATTTTGTGCACCTGTTCAAAAACAGAATCTATTAAAAGGGCGTTCCCACAAAGAAGAGTCTGCTACACTTGTTGGTTCTCAGACCATGCATGAGAATGAGGAGGGCAGCGCTTGCTCTCTTCACTTCTATTGGAGTTTCAGATAGAACAGAGTGTTTGCACTTGGCTATATTCAGGAGCTCCCATACAATTAAAAGGTGAGGACAGCTGCAAGTGTCGCCCTCTACATTCTCATGCAGGGTCTGAAAGCCGACCTGTGCTGTAGACTTTGCTTCATGGGAACACTCCTTTAAGTCCTGTTAAATTTCTATAACAATTCAAAGTCCGAAAGCCACTAACAGACATGTATTCAGAAATTGGTAAAAAATCTGGAAACGACAGGAACATCGTTGGATGTGCAGGGTAGAGGTACACCGAGAATAGCTGAAGAAATGGTGCAGAATGTTACAGACAGATTGCTGGCTTTTCCAATCAATTCTTTACGCAATTTAGCCTAGCGGTTGAGGATTTCCAGAGCATATACCAAATAGCAATGAAAAGACTTCAATTTAATGGTGTATGACTTGAATGGTTCCAATAAAAATTTTGGATATCATTCCACAAGCTTCTCACAAAAGTTGGTAGGAATTTTGGCCCATTCCTCCTGATAGAACTGGTGTAACTGAGCCATGTTTGTAGGTCGCCTTGCTCGCACCCGCCTTTTCAGCTTTGCCCATAAACTTTCAATAGGACTTAGATCAGGGCTTTGTGATGGCCACTCCAAAACATTGACTTGGTTCTCCTTAAGCCACTTTGTAACCAGTTTGGCAGTATACTTCAGGTCATTGTCCATTTGGAAGACCCATTTCCGCCCAAGCTTTAACTTCCTGGCTGATTACTTAAGATGACCAGTCTCTCCTGCAGCAAAACAACCACACAACATGATGCTTCCACTCCCGGGTTTCACAGTTGGGATGGTGTTCTTAGGCTTCCAAGCTTCTCCCTTTTTCCTCGTAATGATGGTCATTATGGCCAAACTGTTCCATTTTAGTTTCGTCAGACCACAGGACTGGTCTCCAAAAATGTAGGTCTTACTTCCTGTGTGCATCTGCAAACATTAATCTGGCTTTTACATGTTTCTTTTGGAGTAATGGCTTCTTTCTGGCAGAGTGGCCTTTCAATCCATGTTAATACAGTACTCGTTTCCCTGTGGATTGTGACACAATCTTACAAGCTTTCGCCAGCATCTTCACAAGGTCTTTTGCTTTGTTCTTGGGTTGATATATACATGTCAGACCAAATCAGGTTAATCTCCGAGACACAAAACCTGTCTCCTTCCTGAGTGGTATGATGGCTGGACATTCCCATCTTGTTTATACTTGCGTATGATTGTTTGTACAGATGAACAAGGCACCTTCAGGTATCTGGAAATTGCACCCAAGGATGATCCAGGCTTGTGCAAGTCTGCAATGTAAAATCACATTGCACATTATTAGATGCGTGTTTGGGTCAGTTTAGGGTCAGTTAGATGGATCCAAACACGCATCTAAAACCGTATGTTCACACGGACTCAACATGCCATGTAAACATACCCTAACCCCTCAGAAAGGACCATGTCTAAAATCCAAGCGCATTTATGAGTCAGAGCATTTCTAAAGCACAATGGCCACTGTGGTCACCTGATTGGACCCCCCTGGACTTTTTCTTGTGGAGACTCCTATGGTGAAAGTTTACTGGGATAAACCCAGGAGCTAAAAAGGGATTTCACACAAGAAATGGCTGAGTGATGCCAAAAACTTTCTCCACAAAGTTTTGCTGTATGAAGTATCTGGTTGAGTCGTGCTTGACTGCAAACAGCGCGTGTCATGAGGGGGTTCCTTCTGGAGTAAGGTACGATTAGGGCGGATTTCAGTAAAATGTGTTCTATTGTCTTGGAGCTCTTGCTGAACTTTCCAGGCCGTCAGGACTGACTGTATTCACTGTTTGTTGATGACTTCCTGGTGTTGACGACAAAAAGGAGGAGAATGATGTGTCGCAGGTGGTGGTTGTTGGTGGCCGCATTATGTCCACTTTGTAGCTAGATGAAAACCTTCTGATTTGGTGTCCTGTCAATACCTCTTTTGATAATGGATTCAAAGCTTTGTTTCCTGCTGATCAACTCAGAAATAAACTGCATACTGTATGTATTGTAGGAGGTGATGACTAGCGATATGTTTCAACTGATGCAGAAGTTCTATTTTGTGGAAACTAGTGCAGAAGGAAATGGGATCAAGTATCCATATAAACGTGTGCATGGATTTAATATTTACAATGTAAGTATAAGAAGGATCATAGAAAGAAGGAAGACAGTGTTGGGCATCACATGTTATCAACCTATGTGCCGACTTGTCTTACTTTTTTTTCTTAGCATGTGTTAAAAAAAAAATAAAATAAATAAAGTATACGATTTTGGGTATATTTGCATTTTTTAAACAGATCTGTCTACTGTGTGTGTGTATTATGTGTGTGTGTGTGTGAATATCTATATATAATATAATATTATAATATATATATATATAAAAATATAAATTATATATATATAAATAATATATATATATATTATTATACACTCACCGGCCACTTTATTAGGTACACCTGTCCAAACTGCTCGTAACACTTAATTTCTAATCAGCCAATCACATGGCGGCAACTCAGTGCATTTAGGCATGTAGACATGGTCAAAGGACAATCTCCTGCAGTTCAAACCGAGCATCAGTAGGGGGAAGAAAAGTGATTTGAGTGCCTTTGAACGTGGCATGGTTTTTGGGTGCCAGAAGGGCTGGTCTGGGGTATTTCAGAAACTGCTGATCTCCTGGGATTTTCCACGCACAACCATCTCTAGGGTTTACAGAGAATGGTCCGAAAAAGAAAAAACATCCAGTGAGCGGCAGTCCTGTGGGCGGAAATGCCTTGTTGATGCCAGAGGTCAAAGGAGAATGGGCAGACTGGTTCGAGCTGATAGAAAGGCAACAGTGACTCAAATAGCCACCCGTTACAACCAAGGTAGGCAGAAGAGCATCTCTGAACGCACAGTACGGCGAACTTTGAGGCAGATGGGCTACAGCAGCAGAAGACCACACCGGGTGCCACTCCTTTCAGCTAAGAACAGGAAACTGAGGCTCCAATTTGCCCAAGCTCATCGAAATTGGACAGTAGAAGATTGGAAAAACGTTGCCTGGTCTGATGAGTTCTCGATTTCTGCTGCGACATTCGGATGGTAGGGTCAGAATTTGGCGTCAACAACATGAAAGCATGGATCCATCTGCCTTGTATCAACGGTTCAGGCTGGTGGTGGTGGTGTCATGGTGTGGGGGAATATTTTCTTGGCACTCTTTGGGCCCCTTGGTACCAATTGAGCATCGTTGCAACACCTTGTGGAATCTATGTATATGTATATATATATGTATATGTGTATATATATATATATATATATATATATATATGTGTGTGTGTGTGTGTGTGTGTTAAACACATGCAAACGTATTTCATTACGTCGCAATACTGTTTTTGAGTGTCAAAATGTATACGTTTGACATAAGCAAGTCGTGTGAACCGGCCCTTACTTAATGCTGTACTTCAAGAACCCAAGAATGGAGACGCATACACAAATCCTAGTGTAGTTAGTTCAAAGGTGATAACCAACTGAAAAGCTTCTCACCCTTGGATGGTTGTGTTGGTAGGGTACAACATATATACCGACAGTCCTCAACTTATACCGTTCCGACTTATATCTATCCCCTAGTTACAAACGGAGACTTATGGGGCATGCTGGCACTTGTAGTTCCATGTTCCACAGCACATAGTAGCTGTGGAACGACAAGTTCCAGCATGCCACAGCAACACATGGGGTGAAAATGAAGTGAAATCTTCTTAACAGGGGCACAGAAAGCAAAACAAATGTAAAAAACCCATCCCTGCACTATCCAAAACAAAAAAAAAAAAACCTTTTGTTCTAGAGTTACATTTAAAAAATATACTTGTTCCGACTTACATACAAATTCATCTTAAGAACAAACCTACAGTCCCTATCCCGTTCGTAACCTGGGGACTGCCTGTCTATGTGTATGTAATGACGATGCAATTGCTTGCTGCCTCTTTTTCAAACATCGGTAGCTTTGCATCCTTGGGATACTAAAAAAAAATACAATATTTCCAATACTGTTTATACAAACATGAAAAAAAGAGAATAAAAATATGTGCTGGTGTATGAACTATAAAATATGATAAAATAGGCCTGGAAGATTTCAAAGCTCCCCTAGGTTTACATAAGACATAGTACATACATAAATAATAATAAACCACTTAAAAAGAATTTGGCACAAACGGACAATGCGTTTCACACAGTTCATATTGTGCCGCCTGAAACGCAGCAATCTGGACTGCGTGAAACGTATTGTCCGTTTATTGCAATTTCTTTTGATGTGGTTTTAATCTAACTTATTTCGATATATGTATGTACTATGTGTTATGTAAATTAAGGGGTGCTCTTTAATCTTCTTTGGCTATTTTTAACATACTTTATAGTTGAGACACTCGCACCAGTTTTTCTTTATTTTTATGTTTGTACAAACCATGTTGGAAATGTTTTGTAAAACAGCATGGGATTGTGCAGGCCGACAAATGCCGGCATATCAATTCAGAAGCACTTGGAGGTACAGGGCGGCCACAGGGCATTATTCCGGATCCCTACCATGCAAATCTGTCATTTCACAGAGAGTTTGAGGCCTTTGCTCATACTCAAGCTTTGAGGGGTTTTGTCAGCCCCTTTTTATAGTACATGTTCTGGTAACAACTGTTGTACTTCTATAGGAAATGAAATACCGTACCAGGCTGAGTTCACATCTATGCTACAAATTCTGTTTTAGGGACTTCATCAAAGGCGCAGATAAATGGATTTCAAGCTGTGAGGAATCTGTCATGTGAAGGACGCCTGTGTCTGCCGACACACCCCATTGAATCCCCACTATGGGGTCTGTCATTTTACTGGAAATATATAGCGCTGCTCACTGTACTTTTTTCTTTCTGGCAAAATGACAGAATACACAACACAGGCTCTAAATAGAGCCTCCAAAGCCTACACAGCCTGACAGGGGTTGTCTCACTACAAAGATTAGCTTTCAACATGTAGGGAACAGTAAATGACGACGTTTTCCAAATGTATTGTTTTGTTTATTTTGCTTTGTTGAGGAGATAAGTGATTGTATCAGCATTAAGTGCCTGAGTAGGTTTCTCTAGTTTAGGGGTCTGCTCTCCCCTGCTGTTTTGTCTTATCTGATAGCAAAGAGTGAGTGATCACACAGCACACAGAATCCCAGCAGCTTGAGAGCTTGTGTTATCTGATCTCACAAACAAAGGAGACTAAATACTTTTGTGTAGCTTTTTATTCTGGAGCTTCTCTGGACTTTATATAAACATCGCCTGCTTTCATGTCCGAGAGATTAGAAGACCTTTGAATACTAAGCTGATTTGCTAATCACCTACGGCCTGACCAGAAAGAGACAGGATGCATGAATGATAGATGACTCTGTGAAACAGTGTAGTGAGACAATCCCTTTAATAGTCAATACAACACGAGGCATGAGTTAGGCCACTTCCCCAGTTTTAAATTTTGTCGGGTTACTTTTCACCCCTATGGGTTTTAAAAAAATTTTATATAGTTACTATTTGAAAGGGGGAAAAAAAAGAAAAGGCGTCCTCCGTTCACCCTTTTTTTTGGGCCAAAGTTTTGATCCGGGGAAAAGGCAAAAAACCCCCAGGGGGCAGGGGGCCAAAATTTGCCCCTCATTTTGGGGGAAAAAATTCCCTTTCCCGACCCCCTTTTGGGGCAATCGGAAATTAAATCGGGAAATAAAACCAAACCCCCCCCTCCAAAAATTTAGTCACAAAAATTGTTTTATTTTTAATCTAGAAATGTATCCCCCCCTTTTCTCCAGAACCCCGGGTCACTATAAACTTGTTTTTTATTTTTTCCTCCAGAAATGCTTCCGCCCTTTTTAAAACTTGTTTTTAAATTTCCCCATGGCAATTTCCCTTTTGGCAGGAGGTTCCACATTCACTGTTAAACCAACAGCAAAGAACCCCCTTTTCTTGTTTATGTAGAAATTTTTCGTTCCTCAAGACGTAGAGGATCCCCCCTTTTTTCTAGATTTTCTTTCCTGGGTTTTAAATAAATTTTAGGGGAAGTTTCTCTTTTATTATCCTTAATATTTTTTAAACTTATTTTTTATGCCCCCCCGAACCCGCTTTTTATAAGCTAAAAAAACCCTAACCTTGCAAAATCTTTCTGGGTATTGCAGTCCCCCAGCCTTTTATTTTTTTTGTTGCCCCCTTTGTACCTGTTAAGTTTTTACAAGGGTTTTTCCCTGTGCACGGGTGCCCAACCCCGTTTTAAATTTTCCCATGTGGGGGTAAAAACCGTGACTTATATAAGGGGAGAATAATTTTCCCCATTGGGGGTTTATCCCCTTTTATACACCCCCCATGTTCCTATTTGCCTTGGAGCTGCTGCCTAACACTGGTGCAACAGTTAAGGTTATGTCCACCAGGATTCCCAAGTCCCTTCTCCATGTCACTTTTCCCAAGTGTTTTTCCATTTAACAGGTAGTCTTGTAAGGTTTTTCTTTTCCCCCATGTGTTTAACCCCTTGTTTTTTTTGTGTTAAACCCTCTGCCATTTCCTGCCAGGTTTCCAAACCCCTTACCCGGGCCCTTTTTTGTAATAAAAATTTACCCTCTATTGTTTTTAAAATTACTTTACAGGCTTAGTATCATCTGCAAATGATCGATATTCTACTGTGCAACGCTGGTAAATCATTATTAAAAATATTAAAGGGAGGATAGGGCCCAATGCTGAACCCTGGGGTTTACCCCATAGTAACAGGGATCCTTTTGGGGAGTATGTACTGTTAATCACCACCCTTTTTCTATCACTGAGCCAGTTGCTTACCCACTTGCACACATTGAGTGGGATTTTCACGGAGGAAAGCTATGATGGAGAGGTGAACTCACCCTATGTGTTTTGGACCTAATACTGGTATTGGCTAAGAAGTACTGATGCAAAATACTTGTAAAAATACTTCCATGTAAAAGTGGCCTTAGGCTATGTCTACACAGCATATGATTTTGGTTTGTTTTTCAGCGGACCGTAGCCCGTGCTGTGTAGCCTTCAATATAAAATCCATGCTGTAGTCTATACAACAGGCATCCTCAAACTGCGGCCTCCAGCTGTTGGGAAACTGCAAGTTTCCCAACAGCTGGAGGGCCGCAGTTTGAGGATGCCTGTTGTATAGACTACAGCATGGATTTTTTACTGAGGAAAAACGCAAACGTCCGGTGACATATAGAACATGTTCTATATTCCGCGGGAACGACGTCGGATTCCTGTAGCCCTAATGTACTTGGCCACCATTTTTTGTCCAGAAAAACAAAACGGCAGTGCTGTTCAGCAAAGTGAAAATGTTGTCAGAGGTTGGATGGCTTTTCACTTTGTTGTGTGGACCTGGCCTTGGGGATCGTCAAGCCTTGGCCAGAGGTCTTCCCTGGCAAGGTTATGTTTGAATGCAGAGCTTTGATGTGTCCCAGTAACTGTATGATGCCTAATCATTTGGGGTTGTGTAGTTTGCTCTTTACACCTATATGCCATAGTGCAGGCTGCAGTATGTGTAACTGCTTTATTTCATACTAGAGCTTATTGTAATTGGAAATCTATAGACTTAGATCATAAAGCCGAATCAAGAAACTGACATGTACATGACTTTTTCTCCTTTTTTCTGCTGATCTGGCTCCCCTACTCCCTCTCTGCAGCACCCGCACTGCCTGGAGGTGTGTCTGCGGCGTTCTCCTGCTATTACCTGTGTCAGGAGGTGGCTGCTTGAACAGATGTCCTGCTCCCAGCCTCCTGCAGATGCTGATCAATGTCTCCTGCCTAGGGGGAGATTCTGTGTCTGCGGATAGATCCGCTCATCGCAGTACAGCATCTGAAGTGCACACAGGGACCAGTATGTTGCACAGACGACTACAGGGGTTTGCTTGGTGCTGAGTTATATTCTGTACAGATGTCCACTGCAGACACTTTGTGCTAAAATGTAAAAAGGCCGCCTTAGGTCAATTAACATACAAAATTGTTCTTATTAATTATGTAAATACAGCACAGGTTTGATGGCTTTTATTTTATTATGAGATCTAAAAGCTTTAGTTCTTGTTTTGTTTTTTTTCCAATTATTTCCATGTTTTATGATTTTTTTTTTTTTTTTTTTTTTGCAGTGGGGTTCAGGAGCTGCGTAAATTAATATCAAAAAATATTTCCCTGCTCGCCACCTTTTGGTACAAAACTAAACTACGGTTATCCGTCTTTATTTTCTGGGCAATTAAATCTTTAAAGGGGTTGTTTCTCTGTGCTCTTTTACAGAGCCACAGGCCGCTTTAGATTCAACCTACCTGGTCTGGATATAGTGGTTCTGCAGCAATGATTGGCTTATCAGTTCTTCTATTCCCAGCCACTCCTGTTACAGTGACACGAATGTTTGAGGTTTGTAAATAGTAGTGCACAAGGTTACAGAGCTTTAAAGGGTTAAAGCTTGTCATTAATATAACAAGCTCCTTTTTTCAAAGTAAGGGTATGTTCACATGGTGTGTTGAGTACGTGTGAACATGCGCTTTTAGGTGCGTGTTTGGATCAGTCTGTCGGACCCCAACACGCATCTATGAAAGAGCAATGTGATTTACATTGCTCTTACTTTGAAACGCGCATCAGCGTTCACACGCGTGTTCGCCAATGTCTGCCTCACTGCGTCTGTGGGATCGGACTTTCGGATCCGTTCCAAGAATTGACATGTCAATTCTTGGTCTGAAATATGCAACAGGAGCCCTATAATAAACTATAGGGTGCGATCCTGCAGCATCCAAACATGCAGCTTCCTGCTGGATCAGTTTAGGATGCGATGCGTTTTTGGATGCGATTTTCGGATCCAACATGGATCCAAAAACGCTGTGTGAACGTCCCCTAAGAAACACAACAGGGATTGACATTACCATCCCGTCTAGTGTCGCAGCCTGCGAGAGCAGAGAGGGGTGGTCGGTGACTAGGGAAGCTTCTGTGCAAAAGCAGGAGATAGGATCTGTTCCTAACTCTGAAGCGATGCAAAACCGGAATAGCAGTGTATTTAGTAATAGTCTTTGCTTACATGTTAAAAGCTAATCAATGAAATGGCAATGCCCCTGTAAGACGTTTGATAGATACATAGGAAACTGCCCATATAGTTTTGGAAAGTGTTGCAGGCTAAAAAGTAGATAGGATTGGTCATCTGCATAGAAAACTGGTTTTTAGAGAGTTCAGAGTCTCGGTGCCTCAGTGCCGCGCTCTCCAGGGCTGTGGAGTTGGAGTCGAAGCCGGAGTCGGTGCCCATTTTGCAGGAGTCGGAGTCGTCATAAAAGGGACCGACTCCAACTCCCAAAATATATAATAAGTTTGTCCGGTTAGTTCGATGCAAAGAACAAGAAGAATTGGATCCGGCCAGTGCTACTGCTCCCATATCTTCAGCCTTATCACATGAGGAGTGTAATTGATGACATGGAGCAGGCAAAGCGCTGCCCCAGGGGATAAGATCCCGCTCCCATAGCAAACGGATTTCAGCAACATTTTTCACCTGCTTTCAAAGAAGTAGAAAATCAACCATTCATCAAAACTGACTGTGGCTGAGGCGATTCCTTTATACCCTGACATTGTTAGAGATGTTGCCCCTGTGGTCACCCAAGTTAGTGTAGAGAGGCTGTTTTCTAGCCTGGAAATAAGGAGTTCAGCTGTGTGAGGTTATGTATGCAGGATCTGATGGAGGTAATACTATTTCTCAGAACAGATTCAGAGACTCCATAAATGTTCCTGCAGTGTTTTGCATATTTACATTTTTTTTGTGTTCTAAAGTCATATCCAATAAATATGTTACACTGACAAGCAAAAGGGTAACAATGTTTTGAACTTGTGACTTTCAGGCTCCATATCTCACCATCCACTACAGCTTTGTACATGAGGCTACTGTAATTTTATATACAGTCATCTTATCTGTTTTATATATAAATTTGACTTGCAAGTATTTAGCATCTGCTTAGTTTTGCAGATTCTTTCCTGTAACTGCATTGATACTGTTTTGCTTCTAAAAATCAAAATGTAAATTTCTTATATTTTGTTAGTATTTGGGAAATCCACCTTTGGCTTTCAGCACTGTCTGACTCCTTCTGGGCTCTGGATCAGATTCAAGCATGTCTTGACCAAAATCTGATCCCAGGTCTCTTCTACACATTCCCAATGTTGGTGCAGACTGGACTTGGATACAAATACAGCTTTTTCTTCAACTCTACCCACAAGTGTTCAAAAGATCCAAACATAGTTACTATTTTGCTTGTCAGTGTCTGTTCTACCTAAATAGCTTGATTATTATATCATAAAGTGATAAACAGCCTGATGTTACCATTTTACTACAGTAAAGTTATCACTTAAACATGGGCCATGTATGAGGGAGTCAGGAGTCGGAGGTTTGGAAAATTGAGGAGTCTGAGTCGCGGCTTTGGCTTGCCGACTCCACAGCCCTGACGCTCTCTATAACCATCCTATTCAACAGCACTTATTTCACTTGTTAAAATGCTCTGACTTTGGGACTGACAGACGCTTTATAAACTTGCAGCCACAGCGGAGAAGCAGTAGAGGATGGATTTGACGTCATGGTTGGCCATGCGGGAATAGCAATTAGTCTGTTGTCTGCAGCTTCATTAGACATAGTGGAAAGGAGGGTTTACAAGAGGACTGTAACGTACATGGCTGTGGTAGAAGGCGAGGTAATTTACTATAGGGTCACAGATGTATGATTTTCATTTGCTTTCTCATGTATGTTTTTGAGATTTCTATGCACATTTGTTAATTTTGCATGAATAATCTGTACAGTATCCATTGTAATAGACATGATGTGTATACAGGCATTTGCTATTGCTACTTTCCATGCAGAAGGAATTTGCACAGCTCTGATGTTTCCCCTTCTTTTAACCCCTCTAGGTGAAGCTCCTTATTAATCTCCTGCACTATGTCTGCTAAATCTACCATTAGCAAGGAGGTCTTTTCTCCCCAAGATGAGCGTATGCTGGGGGCTGTGCTCGTGAAGCGAAGGACCAAGAAAAAAATTCCATTTCTAGCGACAGGAGGGCAAGGAGAATACCGCACCTACATCTGCTTATCAGGTAGACAATACGAGGAGTGATGACTGATATGTTTTTTTTCTTTTTATCACTCAAGTCTGTTGGGGTTATGCAATATAGTGTCCATGTTCACATCGCTGTATGGGAATGACTACATATGTGGTGTAAAGTTCAGAAGACAGGTGCGCGGTATGAAGTTGAAGTGGGGCTACTGGTGGTATGCTGGTAGCTGTAGTGCGATGGGTAAATAAGGATCACAGAGAAAGCAGCAGGTTGGGGACTAGGCAGGATGTACTCACGACTCCAGTCTTAGGACAATTACTGTTTCCATAAATCTTCAATACACATTACAAATTGCTTAACATGGAGGAGTACGTTCTCTCATCACCGTTCAACACGTATCTCAGTCCAGTCTCCAGCAATCACTGCACAGCCAAGCAGGAGTAGTCTTTACTCTACCTGCCTGCACTTCACCATCTGAATTTCAAGGCTCATTGTTATTTAACTAGTATTCATTCACCTTCTCCAATACACTAGGGGCTTCACGTACCCTTATCACGCTAAACCTAGTCATGTCAGCTGTCAGACTGTGTCTTTCCACCTTACATATGGTCTGCACTCTTTTTCTGTCTTTCTCTGTCTGGTTTCTTAACTGCTTCTTCTGTTCTCTTGAGTTTTCAATGCTCTTTTTGGCCCGGTGTAAAGGGGCTTGCCTGCCTCTGCTCCACTGCTGGCTTATGGACAGATGACCCCTTTTGCTGCAATACCGCTCAACTTGAACACATCTGTCTAATAACAACTGGCCGCTAAGGTCATGTCCCCACGGCACCGGTTTGCATCTGGTTTTCCAGACAGTTTGCAGTTTTTTCAGGGTGAGGTGCCATTTTCAGTTGTGGCCTTCAGGGCCCTCGGGACAATAATACGCCTCTAGTTTGGTGGTTGCCGAAAGGAAAGGAGAGGGGGGACTGGAAATATGTCTTTGAGTCTGTTGTCCTTATGTAGAACAGGTTGGGGTTCCTTTGCAATCCTTCATACGATCTCCAGCTGTAGGTTGTAGGTGGAAACTAGGGGCATTCCCAGAATTCCTTACACGATACAACATTATACTACTGAGTCTTCCTTAATCTGTGCTAGCCATTGACACGTTACCACCAGCACGTGACTGGGGCCACTGTAATGGAGTTGATTTATTTCCACGTGCGCCCACCTCTCGCTCAGGTGGCAAATCAAGCATAAATCACACCCCAAGAGAGTTCCCGCACCCCAAAATTATCCGCTGCAACCACCTTCCTTCAATAATGAAAAGAAAAAGAAAATCGGAGAGGAAGGACTCTGTTTCCCAAAAAATTTACTTAAAAACACTTAAACCGCTTACTGGGTTACCTCACTGCTCTCCAGCAGCTACATGGTTAAAAACACCTCTTCAAAGTAATGGATTCTTACAGCAACAAGAACAGATGTATTCATTTTGTAATATTTTAATACTAAGCAAGTTACAGTGCTTACATAGGAAAATACTATAACAATGAATGTGAAAATAAAAGGGAGAAAACTTAGAAAGTCTTTACTCTTACAGTGCTTAGGTGTCAAATCCCGGGGGAAGGATGAAAAGAAGATGGAACACGGCTCAATCCAGAATTGACCCCCATCTATGTACAAAGAACTGAGATTGGCAATGTGTCTTATAGGCCCACACTCGCCATTCTCCGGTTTTCCCCACCTCCCTCATAACTTTGCTGCACTTTACTGGCTGGAGATTTAATGACTTGGGCAGACCCTTGATGCTTAATGAGGACTGTTGCTCACTGTCTCCACTAGATGGCATTCATGGGCTGTGCCTCCATGTTGACAGATCAATGACCTCTGTCCATTTGGGGACCCGTGTTTATGACTGGGAATATGTCAGGTAGCACTGGTCCAATAAAATGCATTGTACGAGTAAGAAGGAATAATGTACAAGAGAAGATTCTATTGAAAAAGGTCTTTCTTTTAGACTGAAACATCTGTTATTAGAATCTAGACTATGTATGGAAATGAATTTCTATTTTGAAGTCGGCTTTTTTATATATGTTATTGTCATTTTTGGAATAATAAAATTTTGATACAGATTTAAAAATAATCCTGGAGTGCGGCCTACTTCTCCTCAGTGATCTACTATTTTGGCCTGCACCCTCGGGTGGACCATGAGTGCCGGGGATATATCTTTGCATATGGGAAATAGTCAGAGGCCAGCTGGGCTTTGGCCTTCTATCAAATATTAGTGACACTTCTACATACAGAATTGGTCATAAAATGCCATAAAATGGATACTGCCCATGTTGTATAAACAAGTGGGTAATATAATTGTCTAAAGAGACTTGTGTGATGTTTTACAGACCTATGTTACAAATTCCATTTGTAAAAGGGGGGTGAAGGTCTGCGAGCTACAGGGATTGTATATTGACAATATAAGATGTTTTAATGACCATACAGAATGATTTATTTCTAGTGTACTACATTACAGCCATGTAATTACACATCGGGACACTGTAAATGTGTAGAGCACATAGGCACAGTTGGTTATGTAATTTACATAGTCTGTCCACCCACTCAATTAGGAAAGAAGTACTGTATTGAATTTTTTACAAATTTATTTTTCCCTTTTGGGTGATCAACACTCTTTGGTGACCAGGAATCTGCAGGGGTGTCCCTATGGGGCTCACTAGAAGTTTGTACCCCAAAATATTGCATATTTTACTCTATCTATTGTTGTAGATGGAACCGCAAAAAGGCTCTACTTTCCAGCAGGGGACCAAAAAATCAGTATATTAGTTGGCACGTGCCAGAGAAATCATAGCCTGACACTTTCTCAGACAAAAGAGGTCTCCAAACTTTATTGCACAAACTCAAGGTTTTAAAATATTGGGGGTGTACACATTCATTAAGCAACATCCACCCTACTTAGTGGCACTTCTAATCTACATTATAAATGACCATCCGCTCTCTTAGTAACAGAGAAGAAAAATAACTTAAGGTGAGCAGCCATTTTGGCATATCAGGGTGTGTCTGAAAACAGATGCCATCTTGTGGGTGGAATAGACATTACACATAATACATTCTATAAGTTATCCTTTACAAACAGATTATATATGTGGCCATTTGCTAACACATTAAAAAGTGTATGGTTATATAGGCAGCTTTTACGTGAAATATCTAAAGACATGTGAGGTATTATACTGATTAACACATTAAAATAGAGACACAAAGGATCACACATATATAACCTTTGTTCCCATCCACAACACTATCCTGATCACTTACAATGCATATTAACATGAAATTAGATTGTTGATTTCCTTTTGATTCGCCAGATACATAAAATGCGTCCTGAAATTGGTAACCCCCATGTGCTTTTTGTACAGTGAATTCTTATCGTTTATGCTAGTTTTCGACTCGGACTCCCTCGAAATATACATTTTTCATTATCAACTTGTATAAAACAAGGTAAGGCTGTGTTCACCCCTCACTTTTCCCTATGCTGGATGTATCCATTGGAGTACCATGAAGAAATTTAGCCACAGCTGGCCCATAGACATCAATAGATCAAATGTAGTCTTAATTGGACTATATTAGCATTGTTTGTCAGAGGTACTCGCTTTCTTTGCAGGACACAAATTCTAGTCTACCATACTTTTCTGTACTGCTCATGGGTCCTGTTCTTCACATACACAAGTCTAGATCCGAAACCAGCAAAGCCATGTTGTAAGTCTTATTCATGTTTCTGTTCCAAATTGGTCAAGCTGCTGTTTGTTGTGATCTGCAAAAATCTTACTGTTATTGTGCGCACAACATAGTAGAGCGACACCAGAAAGCACTCGGCAGGCAGGTACCTTTTACATTGGCAGTGTCTCTGCTGCGTTTTCTCGGGGATGTGAGGAACATATGGCAAGCTACTAATTAAAATATCAAGCAGAAAAGTCTTTTTTTTCATGCCGTGTCTGAAAATGAAACGGTTCCTCTTTGCATGTTCACGGACCCTGAGCATTACATTGTAAAGCATGTCTTCCACTTGACATAAAGTCAATGCAGAAGGTTCATTCTTTACGCCCCCTTCTAGAGCTCCTAAATTATGGGTCTTCTAATAGGAATCTATTTTAAATGCTTCTGAAATGTAGCGGTTTCATATGTAAATTGTAAAGGATCTTCTATAGAGAAATGTTTAGGTTCTGTGGTTTTAAGTAATGTCCAGTAATTAGTGGTCCTAAAATAGAACGTCTTACAGTCTGTCTTCCTTTTTTTTTTTTCTCTATTGATTTAACAGCGAGTAAAGTAAGTGAACCCTTTTGAAGTTACCTGGATTTCTGCACTGCTTACTTAATAAAGTGTGGTCTGATTGTTATCAAAGACAGAATTCTAGGCAAACCCAATCTGACTAAACTAGTAACACACAAACTGTTGTACTGATTGCGTAAACATTCACGGTGCAGGGAGAAAAATTTGATTAACCTGGGCCTCCTTCTCCCTCCCATTAGCAGCAGTCACCTCCTCCACTCCACCAAATGTTTCTGGTAGATGAATATAGGATTTGCATGTGTTTTCACTTTATCATCATTTCTACGATGCCTTGCATGCGTAGTCCTCTGAAAGGAGCTGTGCATGTTGTATATAAAATTTATTTCATGCCCTAGGCCCTCCACTGAAACGATAAAAAAAAGTACACTCTCAGCCTGGTCCCCGGTTCCAGTGCTGGTTCACCCCACTCTTCTGTTCACATGCAGTCACTTCCGAATGTGCATGTCTTGGCGGCAGTGATCACGTGCCTATCATGTACACCACCGTTTGGCGGTTTACAGCTCTGAATGTTTGTGAGTAGAGGTACGTGACCGCTGCAGCATTGAATAGCCTGATGGGAAGTGACAGCAACAGAAGACCAGGCAGAGCCAGTGCTTGAACCGGGGACCAGAGGTAGGCGAGTATTTTTTTGTTTGTTTGTTTAAGTAGGGCTTAGAGCATTATATTGTATTTTTATATATGGCATGGACAACCCCTTTAAAGGAGTTGTCTCACTACAAATAATAGCTTTCCAAATGTAGGGAACACTAAATGAAGACTTTTTCCAAACATATTGCTTTGTTCATCTTTTTTTGTTAAGGAGCTACGAATGATTTCATCACCTTCTGAGGGATCTCAGGTTTCCCAAGTGACCGTCCTGTGTACTCCTTCTTCCCTGCTGTTTGTTCTATCTGATAGCAGGGAGTGACGTCATCACTCAGGTCTTGGCCAGCAGGGAGAGCCTGTGTGTTATCTGATCTTTCAGACAAAATACATTAATTATTCTACTGTTAACATTAGCTCAGCAGCTTCTCTGGACCTCAGAGAAGGTAATTTATTTAATCTAGACTAATAAACAGAGAAGTCTGAATACAGGGAGCTCATATGCTTATAATTAGACAACTTGACCAGGAAGTGAGAGAGCAAAGCAGCATTCATTCATGCATCCTATGAAACTTTTAGATGATACAATCCCTTTAAGGTCAGGCCACAACATTTCAGTAGGAGTTAAGGTCAAGACTCAACTTGGCTATTCTGAACCACAAGTCGTTTTGTTTTGCTGCAACACCCAGTATCTCTAAAGACTGAGGTCCTAAATTGCTGCCATACATTCCCCTGTAAAATATTTGGATACAGCTTTGAATTTCTTGTTCCTTGTAATGTGTGCAAGCTGTCCAGATCCTAAAGCGGCCCTGAAACACAGGCTCCCTCCTTTATACTCTACACTTGAGGTGAAGTTTTGGTGTTGATATCTAATGGACCTTTTGATTTAAACATAAAGTTGAGCACTTGTAACAAAAACTTTTCACAAGCATTGCAGAGGATCCAGGTGGTATAGGGCAAATTTTAGATGGGTCACAATGCTGTTTAGGATGATGACAGCTGCTTTAGTGGTGTCTTTCTATGAACACCCCCTTGTTGAAGTGTTTTCAATCAGTGGATACATAGACTGCAGTTATTTCTGTGCTCCCAGATTCATTCTTAACGTTTTCAGGACGGCCCTTTGTGCTCTTTGAGAGATCTTAACGGAACGCCCTCAGGACAGTAGCAACAGTCCTGAATTTTCTGCATTCACAGTTGATCTGAACCTGGATTGATGTACACTCGGGTCTCTAGCAGTGCTGTTGTAGCCTTTGTAACATAGTTCTTTTCTGCAACACGTTTTGTGAGGTCTTGAAAGTTGTTTGCATCTAGCCATTGTTCATAATAAAGCACCCACAATCAAACTCGCTCTGGGGTGGAGGCCTGTAATCTGAAGATATTTGTCCAGACCTGGAAAACTCGGATATAATGTACTAACATGCTGGAGTATAAGAATATATTTTAAATTAGTAATCCCATAGTGGAATAAAAAAAAATGTAAAATCTAGTTTAAAAAAAAAAGTCAAAATGAAAGTGCTCGGAGTCTTTTTATTTGTTATAGAGCTCACAACTTAATTATATTGAGCTTTGTAATTGATAATCATTACAATTATTTACCTATTCTGCTTTGCAAAACCAGGCAGTCAGCCCTTTACTCCCCTACTTTCTGCAAACCATGTGACGTCCATTAATCACATGGCCTCAGTGGACGTTTTGTCATCACTCAGTGGGTGTGCTTTGAAGCCAGGCTCCACTCAAACACTCTGGTGTAGTGGGTGTGATCTAAGCAGAGAAAGATCTGGCTGCCTCTAGTGTCTCATCACAGAGGTGCTGACAAGAAAGTAATGTACAGAACTGGAGGAGGAGGGTGCTATACGCTAATGTGGACACGTACAGTGATAAATATGTGTACATAGGTACTCATCACTTCTAGCAACTAGGTGCCTTCTTTATTATGCACTGTTTTTACCTCTTCTGATAAGAGACGATATCTTTTTTGATACATTTGCTAAATAGACCTTTTCACATGGTCAGAAGACTTGCATTGTTTGATTGGCTGAATGTGCATTAGGACCTCTGATATCATCCAGCAGCAGTCAGAGAAAAGTCTGCCTACTGCTCCTTATATAGTAGTGGTGCCAGGGTAAAGTGCCATGAGACGCTGCCCTGACATAGCTGGGTGCAGAGAACAAATACCCTTCGAGCAGGCACACGGCTTTCCCATGAACAAAAACTGATTGCTGTGGAGGATGTGACGTCACCCACCTTTCTTGGATGCTAGATAGGCTATTCAGTGTACAAGAAAGCTGGGTGATGCCACATTCCAAACAGCTGTCAGCGTTAGAATGATGGGATAGCTATGTACCTGCTGTAGGGAGCCTACAGCACATATATAAACCAAATTATATATATTTGTATATGTATTATATGTAGGCGAGGAAAGAACTTTTTGTTACCATGTTACAAACTGATCGGTGCACTGTACTCTAACACAGCCTGCTGCAAGCAACCAGCAAGTGAAGTGGAGCAGAGATAAAGTGGTATGAGGTGCACATGTCTGAGAAGGATGATGTAAGGGTGTACAGGTCAGGACTGGACAGTGCTAGGAGGATTAAGGGGCGAGTCCAGAGAAACCCTAGGAAGTTTCACTGATCTTATAATAGATGAATAAGGAGGGAAAAGAAACACATGAAGGTGGTGGGACATCTTTACTTGTCCATATAAATGTAGTTTACTGTGTTTTCTGAGATCTTTAACCTCCTGGATAACCCCTTTACAATTTTTTTTTTTTTTTTTAAAGATGAATAAATATTCTATATTCTAAAAAAAATCTGCGTACTACTGATTTATTAGTTTAAGGTGTAACTAGTACAGAAAACAGCTTTTTATGTATGGTTAAAAAAAGCAAAAAATAAGTTATGGCTGCTGAAAAGGAGAGAGCAAATATGGAAAAATCGAGCTGCTTATTAAGGAGTTCATGAAAGGTGACTGTATTGATGACATAAACAGAATGTTGGATCTGGACAGACTTTTCCAATGCAGGGAAGTCTTACTCGATACCTTAACTGATGTCCGCATGAGTTTGTTGGTGTTATTATTGGTTCACCGGCAAACTTGTGCAGCCATTGGTTCCCTTGGTTTCGTCCACATGCAGCTTCCGGACCATTTGACCATACCTTTAGGGTCCGTCCAAACGGCACTGTCAAATTACTGGTAGGACCGGTATTTTGTCGGTTTTTGAACGCCAACGGGGACGGTTTTCTGACTGTAGTATGCAGATTCAGCCGACCCCCTTTGCATTGATCAGTTCATGTTCTGCCCGAAAACCAGGTGGAAGAATGAACATGTTCAAAGTTTTTTTAGACGGTGGGACTTGCCATCAGTAAATCCGAGCTGTGTAGACTACAGCTGGGATTTTCTATTGGTCTATGAGGATGGTTGACCGTCGGTTTACAGACGCTTTTCAAACCCAAAAAACATTAGAAAATCTAACTGGAAACCGGTGTTGTGTGGACGGCCCCTCACTAATGTAGCTTGTGAAATATGTCCGTGTATACATCTCTTCACAAAATCCAGTTTCTTTTATGATATGTGCTGTGTGTTGGAATATCACAAAATAATCTGAAGTCTTCCATGGTTTCATGTCTACCCAGAATGCCCTAATTTGGATCTAAAACATTTTATACTACATGATAATGAAAGAGAAGTTTGAGGGGATTTCATTACCATAGGTCAACTCCTCTACTCACTAGTTACTCCAAATGGCATTGGAGTATGTACTGATGCTCTCCTTGAAGCGGTGTTCTCCACTGATGTTTCACAGAGTCTGCTCTTTACAGCCAATTTCAGGCTCCCACTTCTTGTTCAGACTGTGGATTGGTCTATAGCAGTGTCTGGCATATCGGCTGTGCTATTCCTAGCTGAGCCTGTTAGAGGGACATTGATGATGGACAACTTGTAACAGCATGGCAAAATGCTACAGAGCTCTAAAGAGTTGATGTTTGTCAATAGGAAACATAAACAAGCTTCTCTGCTGCTGTGACACAGTCAGGAGTAATGTAATGATCCCGAAGAGGGCTGCTAAAGCAAAAAGAGGTGACCGGTAACTAGTGGAGCTTCTGTACACAAACAGGAGATAACTGTTCTAACTCTGAAATGAAGCAAAATCAGACCAGCAATGTATTTGGTAATAGTTTTACAGCTGTCTACACGTTTAAAGCTAATCTGTCAATTAGTAATACCCCTTTAATTCCGATTCTTTATATGTGATATAGGTTTCAGTGCAGAATTGGCACAGACGTCTGTGTGTAATCTGACCAGCATGACCAGGGCTTTAAAAGGTCCCAAATCAAGATTGCATACAAGATAGATAATCCAGGGATTATCCAGTGTTTAATTACGCTTAGCCTTCTCTTTTAACGGTGGATTCAATGCTATTTAGTAGAATTACATTTAACCATTACCCCTCACATTTCCATTTGGTAAAGATGTTGGACTATCGGGTACATGAGTTTTACTGTGCGAGTCCAGAACCTTTCTGTTGAGTTTATTTTTTCTCATCATGCCGAAAGTGTTGCTTTGAATATTCATCAAAAGCAGCCATTGTAGAACTCCTTCTTGTCAAAGATCATATTATCTTTGCGCCTTGCTGGTGAACTGACAAGGCGACCAATTGCTTTTGAGTTTCGTGGGGTTTCGTTACTTGGCACAAAGTATTTGAAGACTCAGATTTATACACCAACTGATACAGAAATGAGAAAAGTGGGCTTAAGCACAACCATCAATACATCCGTGTGAAACTTGTATTGATACTTGAGATCTGATCTATGATTGTGATGCCCCCTGCATGTAGGGAGGGGCATTTTCCTTAAAGGTGTAAAATTGATGTGGGAAGTTTGCAAATGAAATAATAAACATTTTCGCCATTCATTATTATTAAAAATTCTTAACCGTTTTTGTTTTAGCTGCTCCTTTAGTGATCCATTGTTTACAGCTCGTCTCCTGCGGATACGACCAGGGTTGTGAGCTCCTCGGTCCTGGTCGCACATGCTCAGACATCACTTCTCCTCTCAGGCAGCTACTGAGTGTTCAAACCCCAGGTGTTGTCACTCTACTCCCGTCCTCTGTACTCCTTAGTAATTAGTCAAGCAGTGCAAATAAATTAAAAAAAGAAACCTCAATGAGGTCTGTGCATTGATGAAGAGAAAAACACAGGTTTGTTTCCTGCAGGGATTTGAACCTAGGACCCTTGTGCTGTGAAGCAAAAACATTACCTCTCAGATACTCACAATGCTTTACATAAACAGGCCTTTCTTTGACTAGAGAGAGGAAAGGCCTGGCGATTTCATCCTGCAGGGTCACATGATATGCAATTCAAACAAATCACACACGCCCCCTTCTGAGCACACAGAGCTGAAGAGCTGGATGCAGGAGGTATGAACTGAGATTGTGGCAAAACCCCTTTAACCAGGTCCTGACTGGAGTGTTCCCTCCCTCCCCTTTTCCAGACCAGGCACATCTTTCCTTTTCCTTATTAATCATATCTGAGGTTTTTTTTCTTTCAAAAATTTTTTTGTTTTTTTTTAATACCAAAAGTGGCGCTAAAATAAGTTTTTTTTTTTTTTTTTTGTCATTTCACTGTCCTGGACCTTTTAGATATTGTTAAATTTTTATGGTTGTCTGGGTTGGAGCTAAATATTTCAGTTTGGGGTGTTTTGTTTTCTGTATTTTTTGTCAAGTTTTTTTTTTTTTTTTAGTATTTTATTTTACATTATTGTGGCCCCCCTTCCTCTCCCCCTCCACACCATAATGTCGGTAAAAAGTCTTTGAGGGACAGTTTTATATAACGATTTTTTTTCTTTCCTGATTTTCCCCAGTTTCAGGAGAAATACTGACTGCACATCTGATCTGGGTGTGATGAGACTAAGCAGTTCATGCAGTTACTGGGTCCCGGCGGTCAAGTGACCACCAGAGCCAGCAGGCTTCCGACCTGTCTGTGTATACAGTGCTCATTAAAGGGGTGGTCTCACTATAACGATTTTTTTTATGTTAAAGATCTTGCAAAAACAAGTCACTTTGCAATATGTGTCTATTAACAGTGTCCTACCTATTCGGAGATGTCCCCTCTTGTATGGGAGGTATCAGCTCCTCAGGTCACTATAGCTTTTTCTCACTTATCTTCATGTGCCAAATTGGTTATAATTGTATGTATTTTATTATAGTGTGCATTTGTATTAAAGGGGTTTTAGCATTTCATTAAATGGTCTTCAGAATAAGGGGCCAGTGAAAACAAGCAACTTTGGAATTAGATGTCATTAGCAAAGCTGTCTTGTTTTCACAGAATTCCTTATCGTGTGGTTGTGTTCACACGGATATCCAGTCCTGGTCGGATCCTTCTGGATCCCCCTCCGTGCTTTTCACTAGCTGAGAGCTCATTTACATTCTGTACAGCCCCCGGTCATATTCACTGAGCTGTGTCTCTCACTCAGAGTAAGGGACCGTCACATTTTCACTTTACACAGCCAGAAGAAACAGAATTACACTGAAGGGCTTACACAATCAGGAAACAGCACAATTTGTGTCGATCCCGGCCTGACTCAGAGTTAGGGGTCGTAGAATTTTCTCTCTCCACACCCAGCAGAAACAGACTGCAACAGATTCTACAATGAGAAAACATAACAGTTTTGTCCCGGTGCCTAACTCTCCTGCATAGAAGCGAGATCTGTGCCGTTCATAGAGCATCTCCAGCTGTGAGAGGAGAAGAGATCAGTGCTCAGTCTAGATTGAATGCAGCCTGTGGTATGTAAACAGCTCTTGCAAAATAAGACTGATAGGGAGAGACACAGTGACATGTGGACTCAGAGAGGGGTGGGGGGGAGGAGTCTTGGGAGCCAGCAGTGATGGGGGGGATGATGTCACCAGCTGGGAGGGGAAGAAACGCCCCTGCATTTCCAGAGTTGAGAAGCTGAGAGCAATGTGAATCAGCCGAACTAAGGAAGCGATACATCCCCTTTAAGATTGATACAACCATTCTAGATCAGTTTTGATATTGTATAAAGAGACACATTGTGTCTCTTTCTTTTTAATATAATTATATCTGCTCCGATACTTCCATTTGTTATAGCGGCCGCGGGTTATGGGTTTTGCCAGTACCAGAGACGCGCTCTCTCCGGTCTTCTGCGCATGTCGTGTTGTCACTTCCGCCCTGGCACTCGGCGTCCCGAAGCCGGAGGATCGTGGTTTCAGACCGCTGAGCTCTATCAACAGGTGAGCAGGATCTTTTAATTCATGTATTAGGTATATATGTAAGCACATTGTAGTGTATAGATATGCTATGACTAAGAGTGCCTAGCACTTGAAACGCGTCAGCCTGTATATACTTTGGAACCAACTCATTATGGAAGCACATATCATTTTTATGGAGAACCAATAAACTTCATTAAGTTTTAACCTATTTTTGGCTCCTGGTGGGAATCGCTGTATCAGCCTTCTATTGGACTCACTATAGCTACAGACCTGTTTGATCTCTGGTTGCTATAGCTACAGACCTGGCTTCTACTGCAGCCTAGTAGAAGCCAGTAAACACACCCCTGAATTCAAAGTGAAGCCAAGAAAACACGACTGAGGTAAGATGAATCAATGTAGTGAGACAACCCCTTTAAGTGCTTTATGTACAGTGATTGAGAAGGAAGGCAACTGATAGCCGACTCTCCACTCCCACAGCTATATAATTAGGGGGTTCACACTGCGTATTTTCGGGGCATACATCGGCGCATAATTGCGCTGCAGTCGTCCAAAGTACGCCCCATAAATGCAATAAAATGACCAGTCACTTCTTTCTGGAGCTTGCACTTGGCATGGAGATCCAGAATATCTGTGCAGAGAGAAGCTGCTACCGGCCGGACATAAAAAGTCAAGTAGTTAAAGGAAGAGGGGTGCCCACCTCACTTCCTCCTCACTTACACTAAGTCTGGACCGAGTAAAAAGGTTATCCATGCGCTCTCCATTAGTTTTGTTGGGGGTTCTGCGTACAGTAAGCATGGTCCGCAGTACTCAGAATCTCCATGAAATAAATAGAGAACCGTGCTCTCCAGGGGCACAAGCGTGACTGCAAAGGGGGACCTGAAATAGAGTTAAGATAGGTGCTGGTCTCACCTCTAGGATCAGAGGTTTATGGCATACGGTCAACATGTCTGAGATGGAAATACCCCTTTAAGTATTGTAACAGTCCTGCATGTAACAAGGATATGTTTCTTTAAGAGAGTTTTATCATGGCTGACACCAGAAATCTGTGTTTTCATCCTCAGGGTGCTGGGGCCTCCGTAATTAACTCTTGAGGGTGTTGACATACTTATCCATTCCAATGGTCTAAGGACCTGCTGTGTATATAGACTTCTATGAATGCAGTAATACCATGGATTATCCATACAGTGAGATCTAAGATTTGACTCTGAAACTGAATTAATAAAGCGATTTCCGGTATAGAAACTTAGGGCAGCATGTCCCAATACGAATGTATTGTTTTGGTGTATCTTGCGCCCAAAAAACTGTTCACACCCAATTCTCTATATAAATGAACTGTAATATTCCAAAACTAGGCGCATTATATATCACGCATGACACATTTGAATGTGCCTAAAGTAAGCTAGCAATGATACGCTATGCGCCTAAATTATGCAATGTGCATAGAGAGTCGCATCAATTTTTACAATGCAAGGTAGACCAGATGCCAGATTTTTGACAGGTTCGTTCATTCAAGAACACTTTACACTGATTTAATGCGCCTTAAAGCTAGCGTGGCGGCCCTTTTTTTCGGACATGTCGCCCTGAGACTTTAATACCCTATTAAAGGGATTCCGGCAGCTGGCACATGGGATTGAATGGACGCAGGCACATGGGATTGAATGGACGCAGGCACATGGGATTGAATGGACGCAGGCACATGGGATTGAATGGACGCAGGCACATGGGATTGAATGGACGCAGGCACTATTTAGACACATTGTCCAAATCCATCCTCTACACAGAAGACGCGTTGGGAGATGGGATGGGGCTACTCCGCGTCCAGTATGGTTAAATCAGTGTGTTTAAAGAAGCCAAATATGTGGCAGAACTCCGAGGTTATCCCTTAGTTTTCTGCCGCCTATTTTCCCGTAAAGAAAATATGCCGCATGAACGTAGCTTTAGGCTATGTTCACATGGCTTATTTCGGGGTGTATTTACGTCCGCAAATACGTCCCGAAATACGTTTCAAATACATGTCACAAAGTGTGGCGCGTATTTCGCGTCATAAATACTATCCCCATTCTTTACTATGGGGATTTACGTTGCGAAATACGCCTCAATGAGTGACAGGGGACTAAATTTTACGATCGTATTTACGCCCGCAAATACATCGCGAAAATACGCCTCGTGTGAACGATGAGGCGTATTTTACATTGGAATCAATGCTAATCTAATTGTTCATTATTTTGAAACGTATTTCGGGACATATTTGCGGACGTAATTACTCCCGTAAATACGCCCCAAAATAAGCCGTGTGAACATGGCTTTAGGGTTGTGGGTTTTCAGCCTCTAAACGTAACTGTTCCAATTAACTGATAATTAAGATCTCGGAAAATGTAGTGAAACACAAGTATTCTAGGGAGTAGAGTACCTTCTCAGTATACAATGTGTTGCCCGGGGTTTGAGGGGGTGGTGCACAACACAAGGATTTTCTCTTTAGTCTAGTGGTGTAATGCCCGCACATCGTGCATTGGGGATTATACAGGCACCTAGGTTGTGCTTGCAGTGTTCCTTTAAGCCTGTAAGTCGTTTTCCGCACACTTTGGCATTTCCATCTATAATTGCTTTGGCAGTGCAGTCACACATTTGGACTGTATTGGGAGGCAATTGAAAGGCCTGTGTGATTGTTGGATATCCCCAATCTGCACAAATATATTTTATCTTTTTAATGGTTTTCCTTACTATATAAATTGAATGATGCCCAATAGACAGATACAGATTACATTAACCGTGTTCTGTACTCTGTAGTATTGGTCTTCTGATGGGAATCCATCTGCATTTCGAGGATAATGCTCGCACAGACATTGCTCAGAAATGAGTTGTACAAAGTTGTCTTGCATGTCTGGCCTGAGCTGTGGCTCTTTGGAAAGCTTCCAGTCTTATCTCTCTGTTGGCAGCAGTGTAGGGCGCTGGTTGGCGTTCTAGTGTTTGGCAGCCTCGCTGTGTTTGTATTTTATGCAGTGGGAGTGCGCCAGGATCTGACCCAGAAGAAATTTAATTTGAAAAGAACAGAAAATGGCTACATGAAAGCCTTGTCCTTGGCTATCAATTTGAAAGTGCAACCCTTTCGAGATGAAGATAGAGAAGCCAATTAGAGTCTGTTTTCCAGAATGCTGCAATGAAGGCCTCGTCATTACTCCCCTGTATTGGGCAGTTCACCATTTATTTAGTGTAGATTTGTGTCTTGTATTAATTGTTCATGGCCTCTGAGAATTTTTCACCTCGCTTGTGCTATGAGCTATGCATTGCTTTTAGTATATTTACACCATTGCTTCTATATTGTGATGAATAAGCAGGGCATGTAAGCTGCAGTAAAACCCAGCGGCTGAGAACATTTTGCCGATTTAATTATTTTTTAAAAAAATGCCCAAAATACTAATACAAGAGACCAGTACAGGCTACGCTTACTTGTTATTTTAAGAGAAGAGAAAGGGATGATTAGTTGCTTTACACCTCTAGTACTTGACTTCGTGAAATTATCTGACAACAGACCTGTACGTAGGTTATTAGGGAGTTGCAGAGGAAGACCGCTGTGCTTCTCCAGCTAGAATCAGATGTTTAGCGCTTTAAAGGGTCGTCCATTTGAAAAAAAAGTGTTCCAAATCTCTTCCAAAGTTTTAGGGAAGTGTATATTGCATTATAATTTCCTTACATGTTCTGTGGGCTTCCTGAATCTCTGTATCAACGGTTTGAAAACAGGAAGCTCGTTAGTTCTGGGTATCCCTACAAATAGGATATTGCTCTGTGTCTAGCTCAAGAGATCAGGGGACCAAAAGCTAATGTATTTTTCCAAGGGCAGCCTCAAAACCACTCTCCTTTTAGTTCTGCCTCCCAATGCTTTCAACAAGACCTATAAAACTTGGTGTAAGCTGAGGAAGATAGATGAAGGATACTAGGGCTTAGTTTTTACAGGGCAAAGAAAATTTGCTTGGACACTGGAAATGCTGCTGCTTGTCCACAGAAAAGGAAGGCTACATACAGCTCGAGAAATGCACACATTAAACCACAACATAAGGAGTTAAATGAAGTTCAGGCAGGCAACTTTTGTTTTCTTGGTTCAGTGGACAACCTCCTTAAAGGGAACTCACATTTTTATGTTAAACACAGTTTTTAGGAATTTTTGGATATGTTTTTTTTTTTTTTTTTCCATATCAATTTCAGTATTTTTTTTAAATAATTCTTAAGTCCTGCAGTTTTCACTTTGGCCACTAGGCCTAATAATCGTCTGACACTTCCTGTTCTGTTTAGAGAGCTTTCAGCAGTGTCTGCTCATTATCAGTAAAAGCAGGGTCAAGCTGAAAGGAGACACCATTGTGTACAAATAACACAGAATCCACCAGTCACAAGAGGAGATGTCACAGCTCCCCCTCTCCCCTCCCGTCACAGTGAAAACTCTCCTATACAAGTATATGGAACAGAATCTGTCTTAAGAATCCTATGTGCATGAAGCTGCTGTAAAGTATCTCTGACTGCTGTTAAAGCAGTGCAAGCAAGAATGTCTTCCCCACAATCATATATACACGGCCGAATAGAGAAATCTACAATCAGGAAATAAAAACGACTGAGAGGAAAAGAATATGGATCAGGGGCTTGATTTAATAAGTAGAAAAAAAATTGGCGACAGATTCCCTTTAAATTCACTGCTAGGACCAATGTTGGTCCACCTACTTCTAGGCTACACACAAATCCCACACACAAATGTTGGGTTCATATGTGTTCTCCTAGATGAAGCCATGCTGAGACACAGTCTACCCTGGCGTGGACAAATCAAAGCTAGGCCTAGAAGTCATCTCCAGAGGTTAGGAGCCAGTCATGTCAAGCTAGAAGACCAGCCTTTCACGTCAACTAAAGTTTTGCTCCTCCAGTGGCCAGCATAAAGCTTCCCTTATTATCGTTAAACTTGCTCTTCTAGGTAGATCATTAATACCGCTGGCAAAGAAAAATGTACGATATATAGCAAATTCTGAGGGTGGTTCCTAAGCCCCCTTTTATTTATAATCCAGCACAAATAATAGTGACAACACATATTATGGTCCAGTCTGATGAGAACCCTTGGGTATTAGCCACGAATCGGAATAGATCGAGAGAAGTGGAATATGCATATACTAAGTAGTGCGGAGTACAAAGGGGTGTACCCGACATACTTTAACAGTATATCCATAAGAAATGCCATCAAAGTTCGTTAGATGCAAGTCCCACCTGTCCCAGGAATAAAAGTGTCAGCTCAGAGTGGAGAGATGGACACGCTTGTCTATCTCTCTCTATTCTCTTTTATGGGAGTCCTCAGTACAGCCAAGCGCCCTGTTCAACTGTACTCGGATCGTCAATAAAACAGAATGGAGAGTCATGTATGAGCGCGACCGGCTCTCCTTTCTGAGCAATACTTTCAAGGGCCAGTTCCTGAGATGGGTGCTGGTCCCACTTGAGATTCACACCTAGCAGATCTTGCCATATATTGATGGACCATTAAAGTCTAAGGTGGGAAGACCCTTTTAAGTTCTTGTGGTAAAAAACACACAGAAATTTGGACAATTATATTAGACAATTGGTGTTTGTTATATCCCTATGCTAGTGCATGTCTACTGGTAACCTACTGGTTCCTCTATACTCGTGATGTAGATAAGGCATCCTGTATTGTCTCAGAAACTAATCACATTTCGTTTTAAGACCTGAAGACGTGAGTTTGACAAAACAAGATGTTCATGTATTTTGCCTCTCACAGTAGTTACAACAGAGCCCTCCATTACTTTAGTAAATAAGATTGTGCACCACATAGCAGTTAGTAAATGTGTCTTATGATTGCAGCAGAAACTGCATGTACTAATGGTGCAACCTTCTCCTTACTGTGTGAATGTAATTTAGAAATTGTGTCCAGTGCTTGGCGGAGTCACAGATGCTCACCACGTCCTTCATATCTACAGTAACCTGCACCCAATCAAGCCCCCACCTTGTCAGTGATCACTTCTACAAGGAGACATCGCGCTGGTTGAATCGGGGACATCTATGGGTCACCTGCCAGGAGAC
The DNA here is from genome assembly GCA_025379985.1 of Phyllomedusa bahiana. NCBI lineage: Eukaryota > Metazoa > Chordata > Amphibia > Anura > Hylidae > Phyllomedusa > Phyllomedusa bahiana. The sequence continues at coordinate 5,594 of JAODAL010002684.1, read as the reverse complement.
AGAGTTGCTCCTACAATGTTATCTGATTTGTCGTCTCTCTACTTCTAGCTTTACGTCAGATGCTGTATTGAAAAATACTGCAAGAAATCCGGTACTGGGTTACACTCAAGGTAGAACATTGACCGAATTGATTGCTTTATTGACATCTAAGCGCGAGAGATTTGACCTATCTCCTGCTAAAGACTTTGAAACCGTTTTCACTGTTTGCCATACACCAATAAAGCTGAAAATATATAATATCTAAGAAAAATCCTATTCTATATTCTGGAAGTATATACACTGCACAGTGGGAAAATGCTGCCTAGTTCGTGGCTTGTAGTATGACCCAAGTGAAGCTTGAGAGCCTCCTACATGGGCTGAATGAATGGTCATTCCTAATGATTACTGTGTGTAAAAGGCAAGTACTCACTCGTCAGCTGATTGGTATCTATTTGTGGGGGGTAGAAATCCTCATTTGTCAGCAGAACATCTAAGGGAAACAAAGGGCGACAGGAGAGGATGTGCTCCCTGACTGTAGTAAAAGTGTGTGGCTGCAAGGATGACTGGAAATTCAAACAGTCCTTCTTGCCACCATTTAACCCCCAGTAGGAGTTTAAGGAGCGATTGAATGGGTGATTATCTGGGGCCTGTAATTCCTTTTTTTTTCTTTTTTAACCCCTTAAGCCGAACACCTGAAAAGTAGTTAATGACCAGAACATTTTTTTTTTAGTTTTTGCCTCCTTGCGTTTTAACAGTTGTAACTTTTTTATTTAGTTGTAACCCCGAAATCTGCAGCCACGCCAAAAGACGTCGCTGTAGACGAACGACCCGCACCAGCCGACATCAAAAGTCGTTGGGCGGTCGTTAAGGGGTTAAAGAATGTTTAAATAAATGCTCTGAATGCACATTACTAAAACAAAGCAATCTAAACTGACCAAAAATAAATTGAATCATCATAAATGTTCACATCAACAAATAGCGGAAAAAGGGCTCCTTATATGTGACCGTCAAGAAACTTCTGATTCTATTGGTAGTGGGGTTGATTACATGGAGACACTGTAAAGCTGTGCAGGGGAGATGGTTCCTAACAGACTGTCCTTTCATCTTACTGCCATCCCACCACTCCCATATCCTTCCAAGAAGTTAAACCTTTCGGTGCTGCTCTCCTGAGAATCAGTTTTCTAGACGGAGTGTACATGAGGAATAACAGTATATTTGGCTATTGTATACAGCTGAAACCAGAAGTTTACATACACCACCCTATTTCCCCAAAAATAAGACAGTGTCTTATATTAATTTTTGCTCCTAAAGATGAGCTAAGACTTATTTCTAGGAGATGTCTTATTTTTCCATAAACAAGAATTCACATTTACAATTGAACAAAAATCCACATGTATTAATATACTGTAGTGATTTCATCACAAACATCAGCATAAGCAGCCAAACTCTGAATAAAAAAATGCACTATGTCTTATTTTCGGGGGATGTCTTATTTTCGGGGAAACGGGGTATATGAAAAGACACCTATGCATGTTTTTTTTCACTATCTTACATGAAATCAGAATAAACCTTACCTGTCTTAGGTCAATTAGGATTACCAAAATTAATTATATTTGCTAAATGCCAGAATAATGAGAGAGAATTTCTTTAAGGCATTTTTATTACTTTCCAGAAAGTCAAAAGTTTACGTACACTAGGATTACTATGCCTTTAAACCATTTGGGACAGCCTATATGATGATGTCATGTCTTCGGAAGCTTCTGATAGGTTTATTGGCAACATCTGAGTTAGAGACACCCCTGTGGATGTATTTTTGGATAGCACAACAGAAACACACCGCTTCAGTGTGTAACATCATGGGAAAGTCTAAAGAAATCGGCCAAGATGTCAAGAAGAGAATTGTGGACTTGCACAAGTCTGGATCATCCTTGGGTGCAATTTTCAGATAACTGAAGGTGCCTTGTTCATTTGTACAAACAATTATATGCAAGTACAAACAAGCTGGGAATGTCCAGCCATCACACCGCCCAGGAAGGAGACAGGTTCTGTGTCTCAGAGATGAATGTGTTTTGGTCCGACATGTGCATATCAGGGCTGTGGAGTCGGAGTCGGTGCCTATTTTGCAGGAGTCGGAGTAGTCCTGATATGGACCGACTCCGACTCCCAAAATATATAATAAGTTGGTCCAGTTTTATGCAGTGCAAAGAACAAGAGGAATTGGGTCCGGCCAGTGCTGCTGCTCCCATATCTTCAGCCTTATCACATGAGGAGTGTAATTGATGACATGGAGCAGGCAAAGCGCTGCCCCAGGGGAAAAGATTCCGCTCCCATGGTAAACAGATTTCAGCAAAATGTTTCACCTGCTTTCAAAGAAGTAGAAGAGTTCATTCATTCATCAAAACTGACTGTGGCTGAGGCAATTCCTTTATACTCTGACATTGTTAGAGATGTTGCCCCTGTGGTCACCACTTTGCCCCCATCCCAAGTTAGTGTAGAGAGGCCGTTCACTAGCCTGGAAATAATGAGATCAGATTTGAGATCATGTATGCAGGATCTGATGGAGGCAATAATATTTCTCAGAACAAATTTAGAGACTTCACAAATGTTCCTGCAGTGTTTTGCATATTGACAATTTTTTTGTGTCCTAAAGTCATGTCCAATAAATATATTTTACACTGACAAGCAAAATGGTAACAATGTTTTGAACTTGTGACTTTCAGGCTCCATATCTCACCAGACACTACAACTTTGTACATGAGGCTACTGTAATTTTATATACAGTCATCTTACCTATCTTATACATAAATTTGACCTGCAAGTATTTAGCATCTGCTTAGTACTGCAGATTCTTTCCTGTAACTGCATTGTTACTGTTTTGCTCCTAAAAATCCAAGTGTTAATTTTTATTATTTTGTTAGTATTTGGGAAATCCACCTTTTGGCTTTCATTACTGCCTGAATCCTTCTGGGCTCTGAATCGGATTCAAGCACATCTGGACCAAAATCTGATCCCAGATCTCTTCTACACATGCCTAATGTTGGTGCAGACTGGACTTGGATACAAATACAGCTTTGTCTTCAACTCTATCCACAAGTGTTCAAAAGATCAAAACATTGTTACTCTTTTGCTTGTCTGTTCTACCTAAATAGCTTGATTATTGTATCATAAGGTGATAAACAGCTTGATGTTACCAATTTACTACAGTAAAGTTATCACTTAAACATGCGCCATGTATGAGGGAGTCGGAGGTTTGGAAAATTGAGGAGTCGGAGTCGGGGCTTCGGCTTGCCGACTCCACAGCCCTGGTGCATATCAACCCAAGAACAAAAGCAAATGACCTTGTGAAGATGCTGGTGGAGGCTAGTAAGATTGTGTCATGATCCACAGTAAAACGAGTACTGTATCAGCATGGGCTGAAAGGCCCCTCTGCCTGGAATAATCCATTACTTCAAAAGAAACATAAAAGCCAGATAAATTTTTGCAAATGCACACAGGAACAAAGACCTACATTTTTCGAGACATTTCCTGTGGTCTGACAAAGGTAAAATTGAACTGTTTGGCCATAATGACCATTGTTACGTTTGGATGAAAAAGGGAGAGGCTTGGAAACCTACGAACACCATCCCAACTGTGAAACATAGTGGTGGCAGCATCATGTTGTGGGGTTGTTTTGTTGCAGGAGGAACTGGTACACTTCACACAATAGATGACATTATGAGGAAAGAAGATGATGTGGCAATACTGAAGCAACATCTCAAGACATCAGCCAGGAAGTTAAAGCTTGGGGGGAAATGGGTCTTCCAAATGGACAATGACATGAAGCATACTGCCAAACTGGTTACAAAGTGGCTTAAAGGGGTTTTGCCAGGACGTGCCTTATCTGCTAAGAAGCAAATGTAAACAAAGCCACGCTGAGCTGAGAGAGCGAGAGACACAGCCAGAGCACAGAGCCATGCATAAGGGATCGTGTGAAATGTTCACTCAAATAATCAAACTACAACTAGTGGAGACTTCCGTTTCCGGCGCGTACATGAGCGGTTGCACGGAGTGAGAGCTCTCGCTCATCACCGCCTTACAGCCGCGCTCCCCGCTACAACCCACACCGAAAACTGGCATTCTTTAGTGCCGGTGCTCTGACCTGTCTCCGGCAGCGGGAACGGAGATTTCCAAGCAGCGGGGAGCCTAAGTGCCGCAGCAGTTCATCCGGCCTGAGCGCGCCGCTCGCAACAAGATGGCGTCCGACCTGCCGCGCTCCACAAGACGGACGCATTATTGCTCTCTCAGCAGCCCCGCAGCATCCCCGGGAGTCGGAAGCAAGAGGGGAGGAGGACACGGCACCGGACTGCTCTAACCAGGCCCTGCAGACCGAACAAGTAAGGCAACACCTTGCAGGGCCAGACCAGACCCCAGGGGGGTGAATACACAGCAAATTGCCTCAGAAACATCACAGGCTGGGCCAGTGTGCCGGGGGGCAGCTATAGACTATACTGAGGAGGATCCTTGCCTCATGGGCCCTTCCTCTACTGCCCCACTGCAGCAGCGTGCTCCACGAGCACAGAAGGAAGTGCCCCCATGCTGCCTAGATCTGCAAAAGGAGGGCAAAGATATAGCACAGACCCCCATCCTCTCACATCCTCCAATTAGCAACTCCAAGCAGATGATGAGGCAGATGACGGTATCGTTTGGGGAATCTGAAGACTGTGAGGCGCAAGTACCGGGGTTAGGGATATCCTGCAAATCGATGGCGATAGAGGTGGCGAAGCTCTTGGCACCTGAGATCATGGCTTCCTTGGAAACCGTGGTCTCAAGCTCAGTTTCTGATGCAGTTACATCAGCATTGTCGTCTATTAAGGCAGATGTAAACAAGCATAAAACCCAAATAGCAGATCTAGAGGAGAGAACAAACGGAGTTGAAGAGGATATACTGGATATGCGGAGCTCTATGGAGAGACTTTTTAAGAGAACGGAATATCTGGAGACCAAAGTCGAAGATCTAGAAAACAGATCTCGCAGAAATAATATTAGAATCATAGGGCTGAGCGAAGACATACCACAAAATCTTCTGCTTAAAATCTGCTCAGAGGAGATTCCAAAAGCCCTGGGCTTCGTGGGCCAGTTGAGAGTTGAAAGAGCACACAGAATAGGCCCCCCACGTACATCGACAACAGAGGACAAACGGCCACCCCCGAGGGCGGTAATAGTTCGGTATCTGGACTATGCGGAGAAAAGCAGCGCTATTGCAAACATACCGTACCAAACGAAACACCTTACTTAACCAAGGACAGAAATTGCTTCGTTTCGCAGATTATTCAGCTGAGGTGTCCAGAAAAAGAAGAATGTTTTCCTCTGTGTTCAATTCTAGTGAAAAGAAAGATCCGCTTCACTTTGCAATTTCCTGCAACCCTCAAGGGATAACCAGGCCCATTAAGCGTCCCCCTCGCTATTTTGGGACGCAGGAAAGGCGGTGTTGCGGGGCAAAATTATGTCATACATGGCGGTACGGGTGGCTCTGGAGAAATATACCAGCGATCTCCGAGAGGCGTATACCATATTTTTGTCAGTCCCTTCTGAAAAGAATAAGGAAAGGTGGATCAAAAGTAAGGAGGGTTTGAAAA